>CM031238.1:34532752-34625713 GCA_018340775.1 Taxus wallichiana var. yunnanensis | reverse complement strand
AGCTTGTTAGCTTGAGAAGTTACTTCAAGATTTTCCTTGTTCTAGCAACATGAAAGCTCGTGTTGTGATCCATCTACTAAAGGATGGAGCTAGAGTATGGTGGAGGATAGAGGAGCATAAGCTCCATATAGACTCAGAGATATTCACTTGGGAGCTATTTGAGGAGAGATTCAGGAGTAGATACTTACCACGGAGATTCATACAAGTAGAGGATCGATGAGTTCCACGACCTTCGATAGGCTTCCCTTACAGTGGCTGAGTATGAGAGTAGGTTCTTGGACCTACTTCAGTACATTGATTACATGTAGGATGAGTAGGTGTGGATCCACAGGTTCATCTAGGGCCTTAATATAGACATTGGAGGTGTAGTTCAGATCCACTACCCATAGACATTAGCAGAGGCCATTGAGAAGGCCTACATTGCAGAGGAGACTTAGGGTAAAACCCAACAGGCTAGAGACCGGGTCAGGAGCTGTATTCAGCAGTTACAGGATAGTAGATCGAGGGGGTCAACTCCTCCTCCCCGTGGTGGTTAGCATTCTTCACAGTCATCTTTCAGGCCATAGTAGCAGCAGAAACTAGTCCTGCCCACCTTTTAGGCCTCCTCAGAGAGTTGATGCATAGAGAGGTCGGAGCATGGGGCCTCCTAGGGGTCCCACCAGGACACAGGGTGGAGCTAGAGCTCAGTTAGTAGGAGCTCAACCATAGAGGCCACAAAAACTATGGCTGGATCATTAGGGTCCATAGCACCTACCTCTAGGGCACCTTCTGGCGGTGCTACAGTTTGGAGGACTTCAGGTGGTTACTTCGGGTGTGGAGTAGCGGGACACTTTTGGAGAGACTGCCCCCAGAACCCTAATAAGGGTAAGGCACCCATCTCAGAGCCTACAGTCAGAGACATGGGATGGAGTCACAGGATCTATGTAGTAGTTGAGAACCGCTAGGCTGAGCACCAGAGCATGGTCATTGAGACTATAGGTAGCATTGGAGGTGTTCCTACTTCTATATTGTTTGATTCTGGTTCTTCTGATTCGTTTATTGCACCATCCTTGGTAGAGCGATGCAGGTTGGTGGCTATTAGATAGGGTCATAGTTGGGATGTCGAAATGGCTTTGGGATCTAAGGTCTCTATAGACTCCTTAGTAAAGGAGTGTGTTGTTAACTTGGGACCTTTCACCACCACTTCAGATCTCCGCATACTTCCTTTGGGCTCGTATGGAGTCATTTTAGGCATGGATTGGTTATCTACACATAGGGCCAGGATGGATTGCTATCACAAGACTATATCTTGTGTAGATGAGTTTAGTGATTTCGGGGTCGAAGACCTATTTCTATTCATATTATCTCTATTATGCAGCTCAAGTGGTGTGTGTGCAGGGTTTTCAGATGTATGTTGTCATGAGTCAAGTGACAGGGCAGAGGATGGGTCTAGTGGGCCATCACTAGATGACCATCCCATTTTGAGAGAGTATGTAGATGTTTTTCTAGGGGAGCTACCAGGGATGCCACCCCCACGTGAGATTGATTTCCATATTGATCTCGGTTCCAGGGAGCAGAGCCTATCTCACAAGCTCCTATGGATGACTACCCAGAGCTCGTGAGCTCAAGTTATAGCTGGAAGGAATTATAGAGAAAGGCCTTATCCATCCTAGTGTATCCCTTTGGGGTGCACTGATTATATATGTTAAGAAGAAGGATGGATCCTTGTGGTTGTGCATAGACTACCGCCAGCTGAATAAGGTAACGATCAAGAATCATTATCCCCTGCCTCACATTGATGACTTGTTTGATCAAATGAAGGGGGCCACGATGTTATCTAAGATTGATCTCAAGTATGGGTACCATCGGTTGAGGATTATGGAGGCATAAATTCATAATACTATTTTTAAATATGAGGTATGGGCACTATGAGTTCACACTGGTGCCTTTTGGTTTGAAAAATTCCCTCGCAGTGTTTATGAGTTTGATGAATGGGGTATTCAGGACCTTTTTAGATTGCTTCATGCTCATCTTTCTTGATGACATTCTGATTTACTCACATATGCGTGAGGAGCATGAGGGGCACCTTCATCAAGTTCTTCAGTGTCTTCATGAGCAACAACTTTACGGGAACTTGGAGAAGTGTGCTTTCTTTCAATAAAAGATTTAGTACTTGGGTCATATCATCTCAGGTGAAGGTATCGTAGTTGATCCTTCCAAGATTAGAGCCATTATGGATTGGCCAACACCCACTATAGTGATAGAGGTGTGCAGCTTCATGGGGTTAGAAGGTACTACAGGATATTTGTGTAGGACTTCTCTCGGATAGCACACCCCATCACTTCCCTTCAGTAGAAAGGGAAGAAGTTTTTTGGTCAGACAGGTGTGATTAGGCCTTTAGGAAACTAAAGGAATATCTCACTACAACACCCATTCTTACAAAGTGTCGGATCCACATGGGGAGTTCTTTGTTTGCAGATGCTTCTTTAGTAGGGCTTGGAGGTGTGTTGATGCAGGATGGTAGGGTTGTAGCTTTTGAGTCTCAAAAACTCAAGGATCATGAGCTTAATTATCCTACCCATGATCTTGAGCTTGTGGCAGTTGTGCATGCTTTGGTTAGATGGAGACATTTTCTTCTTGGACGGAGATTCACACTCAGGATAGACCATTTGAGTCTTTACCACCTCTTCACGTAGCCCAATCTAAATGCTCGTCAAAGACATTGGATGGAGTTGATTTGTGAGTATGACATGGAGATAGAGCATGTGAAGGGGAAGGAGAATGTGGTTGTATATGCCCTCGGTAGAACAAGAATTTTAGCATGGCTACTTTAGTGAGCACAAATTTACTGAGTAGGATTCTTCAGCATGCTTCCTCTTGACGAGTTTTACATTGTAGCTTGAGCAGAGATTGAGTCCCAGAGCCCCCTTGAGGGAAATTTGATAGTTTCTCACTAGAGGCAGATGGTCTTCTTAGGCACAGAGGTTGGATTTATGTTCCTAGAGATGGAGGCTTGAGGCAGGACATCTTGACAGAGGCACATCATGCACCCTATTCAGCCCATCCTGGGGTGAAGAAGATGCACGCCACCTTGAGATAGTTATATCACTGGAGAGGACTTCACAAGGATGTGCTCTAGTTTGTGTCATGCTATTTAGAGTGTTCCAGAAAGTGAAGGCTGAGCATCAGCATCCAGCTAGCCTTCTCTATCCTCATGTTATACTAGAGTGGAAATGGAACACCATTTCCATGGATTTCATTATTGGATTACCGATGTCGAGATATCACCATGATGCCATCATGGTCACGGTTGATAAATTGACAAAAGTAGCTCACTTTTCACTGGTAAAGACCACATATATAGCTAGTAGTGGCACATGTCTACTTGGATGAGATCGTCAAGTTGCATAGAATCCACGGAAGATCATTTATGACCGTGATCCCTTGTACACTTCATATTTTGGACTACCATGCAGTATGTCCTCGGGATGAAGATTAACTTCAGCAAAACTTATCACCCAGAGACAGATGGATAGACCGAGTGAGTGAATCATATTTTGGAGGATATGCTTAGGATGTATGTGATGGATCAATAGTCTAAGTGGGAGGAGTATCTGTATCTTGTGGAGTTTTCCTACAATAATAGTTTCTAGAGTTCTATAGGCATGGATCCTTTCTAGGCCTTGTATGGTAGGGAGTGCAGGACACCCCTTAGCTGGGACAGATTGGAGGATAGAGTATCCCTAGGACCAGCTCTTTTGCAAGACATGGAGTAGCAGGTAGTGTTGATAGGAAAAGATTGCAGGAGGCACATGATAGGTAGAAGAAGTACGTTGATCAGCATAGGAATGAGTGTAATTTTGATGTGGGCATGAAGGTATTCCTTTGTGTTAGACCACATAAGAGCCCGATCCATTATGGAAAAGGTTCTAAGTTAGCTCCTTAGTTCGTTGGACCTTTTGAGATCTTGGAGCGTATCGGCTCGTTGGCTTACCGTCTAACATTGCCACCTAGCTTATCTCACATACATGATGTGTTTCATGTTTTTTTCTTAGGAGATACATCACAAATCCTTCTCATGTGCTAGATTGGACATCATTATAGGTACATGATCAGGGGTAGGTGATGGTGGAGCCCATCTGTATCATCGATCGTAGGACCCTAGGCCTTCGAGGTAGAGAGATTGATCAGGTATGAGTGCAGTGGGATAGATATGATGAGACTACAACCACTTGGGAGGATGCTACTACTTTATGAGTGTAGTTTCCACATTTGTTCCAGTGACTTCCAGGAGGAAGTCGAGTCTAAGGGGAGGGGGATGTAGTGCCCACTTTCCTTGGACACTATTTAGATACTGATCCTGACACTATTGATCATATTTTGGACATAATTATGTTTTGATGTAGTATGATGTGTATATGCTAGATCATGGATTCCTATGGACATTATTATGTTTTGCTTAGTATGATGGTTAGATGTTAGACTATGGATTAATATTGATCTAGATTCAGTTATTATGCTTGAGGATCATTGAGACATTATTATTATTATGTGGATGATGATATACTAGTTGACATGGATAGGTTATTGATGTTGATTTTAGACATGTGACATTGATATTATGAATAGCTCTAGTATAGAAATCTATTGGATGATGATATAGTTACAAATTGAATTTAAATGATAAATGTTAAATTCTTGATAATGTTGTGATTTGGATTTAATAATTGTATGTTGCTTATATCATTTGGATGTTCTGATATGGCCACGAGGCCGAAGGGGTATATTGCATTTTGTAGGTTAAAAATCACAACAATGTTGGGGGACTGGAGACTAACCATATTGGAATTCAGTGTGAAATCAACAAGGGTCACCATGGCAACTGTGTTTGAGTTGTATGTTGTGTTTTGTTAGGATTTCCCATGAGGGGGATTTCCATTATTGTGACCTTGGGGTATATGTGTGTGTTTTATTATGTGTTCCCTTTTTATTTATTGTTGTGTGTATTTTATTTGTAATGTGCTCTTTATTTTAATTATTTAAATATGATAGTATTATGTGGAGTCATATAGTTAAATTTAATTAAATTAAATGGGATGTGGAATGTGAAATTAAATATTTTTCTTGGTTGAAAATGAAATTTGATATATATATTTTATAACCATATGATGATAAATAAATCTTATGTCAAAATATTGAAATAAATGAATGTCATAGATATTAATGCATTTTGAAAGAGTGTGTAAGTTACCATGTAAGGATGTGTAAGAATTTGTAAGAGGTTGTAAGGCTGATTTTGGAAGGTCAAACACTCCTTCCACTTTGAAATTCGAATTTGGCCTTGAAGGACAAATTTGGAGGCTTGTGGGACAAGTTAAACTTGTCCCACACCTCTCAAAATCCTCCACCAACCATGTTTATTGTTTTGGAGTCAAAATAAATCTATTTTATTATGTTTTGATATGAATTTGTGTAAGTATTGATTGCACTTGTCTTGTAATTTTAAATGCATTCCTTTTGGGGTATGGGCTATATTGTGTGTGTAAGTGATTTTGTCATTTTTCTTTAATGGTGATTTGTTGTTGATGTGGATTGCACTCTTGGGGAAGGAAGAAAAATGATGTGGCATCCCACTTGGAATCCACATCATCCTCTTCCACCCTCTCCTTTAAAATTTGAATTCCTCCTCATTTTGAGGTTGTTGAAGGTTGGAGATTTCACTCTTGGGTCAAATTTCTCTTGCATTTTGGAGCTTGCTTGGTGGAAGAAGTGGATTTTCTTGTGCATACATTTACCTTGCTGATTTGGGACTGGTTTTGGTGAAATAAAGACTGTTATTTTGGAAGCAAGTCTCCATTATGGAGAGGTAGGCTCTCACTTTTTAAAATTGTTGTTTTTCCCTCTTTTAGCATGAATTTTGAATGTATTTGTGTTTGCAATTCTTAGAGGGATGGGTAGAATGCTTAGGGCATGGTGTGGAGAGAAGACTATGAGGTTTATCAGAGGAGGGATAAGGGATTTACCATTGGCACTTGTCTTGTGGAGGGAGTGTTGGTTGGGATCCACCTAGGAAAAGAATATGCTTGCATTTCTTACTTTGGGGAGGTATAAGGGATAAATTTGGAGGAGGGATAAGGAGGGGTTGAGGAGGGATAAGGTTTATGGGATGGTTATGTTTTGGTGGTTTGTTTTAGGTGGATGCCCAATTTCAACATGGGAGGCATAAGGAGACCTCCATAGTTCTTGCTCTTGCTTGGCTTGCTTGCTTGGAGAAGGAGCCTTTGTTTTGTTTGAAATTGATTGTTGTAGTTGAGAACTACATCTTCTTGCTTTGTGTTTCTTTGTGATTGTGAAATATGCTTGTATGTGAAGAAGCCATGTTGCCATGTGTTGTATCATCATGCTCCATTTCAATATGGTTGGGGCTCGGGGGCCAATGGGGAAAGATGGCTTCTCTTTTCCCATTGGATGTCTTGGTTGGGTGGAGAGCGTTGCCTTTCCCCTTCCTTGTTGTGATTAAAAGTTAAAGGATGAAGAAATCAACACATTTGTTTTTGGAGCTTGGAGAAATCAGTTTGACAGTCATTCCCTTTGGGAAATTTAATTGTATACCCTTCCCACTTAGAGTGGATGAATGTATTGATATTGAAATGTAAAGTGTTTATATTACAAATGGAAGTTTAATTGATTTGAGAAATGTGGAGAAGAATTATCTCTCTGTTTTGCTTTAAAGAGAAATTAAAAAAATGTTACTTGCATTGTAGTTGTACCTTGAAATCAAATTGGAAAAATGATAAGTTGTAAAGTTATTTGATCCTTCAATACAAGATAGCATTGATTATTTTAATTCCATCTAGTAATGTGTATTGGAATTGTATTGTAAGTTGAGTTGCATTGTAGTGTTGAAAATTTAAATGACTGTTATATGTTTCACCAATTTTGTTTTGGAAAGGAGAACACGTACTCAGGAAAGGACATAATTTTCATTCTTGAAGATGAGTTTGAAAATTGAAATCAAATTTTCATTTTGAATGTAAATGTTGGATGAATAAATTAAATGTTGAGAAAGGAGATTGATATGCTTTCTACAATTGAAAGTTGCACTTTTGTTTCCAAATTCGTTAGAAAGAATTCTCTGTTTCTTTCTATAATTTTGGCATTTGAATTTCATCAAAAAATGTGCAGTTCAGATCTGTAACTTAAATTAAGTATTGAAACAATGCAATTTAGATGCAATAAGTTATAAGGAATTCAATTTGACCTCAACACTAGAGAAAGACATTTTAGAACTTCACAAAATCAATTTTGAACTTGTTGGACAACCTTCCGTCAAAGGACATAAAATATATCAAGTTGACTCAATCCATAAATTAACCTTAAAAATAATCTAAAATCTACCCAATATCATTCCTCCATGGTCAATTTACATGTTGAAAAGAAGAAATATCAAAATTGAACAAATCTTACAAGTAGGAAAAATTGCCAGTTTTAAAATTATAAACCCTGCAGATATATTTCTTAAAATTAACCCTCAAAACTTCACCAAATTCAAAATTTATGATTTTTGTGCAAAGAGGACTCCGAGATATTTTGAAAGTCCTTGTTTTCCTAAAATGGAGCTTCCTATCAAAAGTTATGGCCATTTGAAGTTTTACTTCAAAATGGCCATCCCAAACCAAAAATGAAATAATTCGACCTTAGAAAAATTTAAATTTTGAACTTTGGAAAAATTTCTCAAAAATTTCCATGGCCCCGCCACCCTCTCATCCTATCAAAATTCACCATGTGGCACCTTGGAGGGGAGGCCCTTAATAAAAACTTAACATTTTAAAAAAATTTGCCTTGGGAAAAATTTCCCAATTTTCCCCGCAACTCTCGGCCCCCAACCAATCACGTGATGACACGTGGTAGGGGTGTGTAGATCAAAATGGAAAAAAATTAACCATTTTTTCCTTTGGAAAATTTTCACTTTTCTCCCCACAACCCCGCAGCCCCACACCAATCACATGCTGACACGTGGCAGGGAGGGCCCGAGGATTTAGAATTGAAAACTTAACATTTTACACTTTTGAAAATTTTCACTTTTTTCTCTACAGCCCCGAACCGCTGTAGCCAATGGGGTGATGACATGTGTCCCATGGGTGTGTGGGTCCATGCAATTCTTTTAACCTTTTAACCCCATGGGAAAAAATCCAAATTTCCTCCGCCGCCCCCTACGCCAATCACAAAGTGCCACGTGGCCATTTGAGCAAGTGCGGAGGCACGGAGGAAAATTTTCCTTTGAAAAATTGAGACTTTGGTTTTGGGAAAAATTTCAAATTTTTCCCCGTGACCCACCATCCCAAACCAATCACGTGATGACATGTGGCATTTGGGAAATTTTTCCCAATTTTCTCCCTAACCCCGCGGACCTCCAAGGGAAAATTTTCCCCTAAAACTCCACTCGGCCATAACTTGAGTTTTACAAGGAGTTAGGAGGACTTATTTATATGGTTGGAAAGGTGAGGAAATTTCCTATCTAATGAGCCTATTTTAGGAAAGTTTTTGATAAATCTAAGTGTGTGAAAAATCTAGTTGAAGTTTAGGGCTTGATAGAGAGTAGGCTGGTGATAAATTTCTCCCTGAACCTTAGTAAAACTTGTAACCTCAAAATTGGAACCTTGTAAACTTGTTATAAGATAAAGATGGAAATATTGTGTTTGGTTAATCAAAATCTATTCCGGAACCTATTTAGTTTCAAACTAGTATCTCGTTGCTTATTTGTAGACCCTTCTTACAAAAAAAAATTATTCCATAATTTTCCTAGTTTGTTTCTTTGTCTCAAGTGGTAGTTGAAGTAGGCATTATAGGAGCTCACTAATCAGCAAAGTTGAGGTCACCCTTGGCTTGACGAGTAACTTTCGAGAACTCACCTTGGAGCTCACTTATCCACTCACCTTATCAGCTCACCTTGAGCTTGCCTTGCCAACTCACCTTGAGCTCATCAGGTAGCTCGTATGTAAGCTCACCTCAAATATTACTGACAAGATCTCCTTTGAGCTCACATGGGAGCTCACCAAGTAGCTCACCTGGGTGATCATCTAAGATATCGGTAAGTAGCTCACCCGAGAGCTCATGAGAAGCATGACTTGGGCTTGCCTGAAAATTCACCTAGGAGGCTCGCCTTGCAAGCTCACCTTAGAGCTCGCATGGGAGCTCATCTAAATATCAGATAAGTAGCTCACCCAAGAGCTCATCAGGAAGCATGACTTGGGCTTCCTGAAAACTCACTTCGAGGAGCTCGCTCGACTTGAGCTCACCTTGAGCTCATCAGAGCTCCCGAAAAACTCACATGAGCTCGCCCAGAGCTCACCTAAAGCTCCAAAACTCACATGGGAGCTCTCACCTTGACATCTCTCCTTCACCTTGTTAACTCACATGGGAGCTCACCTTGCTAGCTTGCCTTGAGCTCGCTAAGTAGCTCACCTTGCATAATCACCTTGAGTTCTACTTAGGAGCTTGGTGGGAGCTCGACAAGCAGCTCGTCTAAGATCTCATCAAGTATCTCAAATTGAGCATTTCTAGAAATTGAGCTTGACTTGAACTCACTTATGAGCTCGCCTTAAGTACTTTATCGGGGACCTCACTTGGGAGCTTGCCTACAGCGACTCACCTAGAGCTTGTTGAATATCTTGCCGAGTAGATCAACGGGAACTCTTCTAGGAGCTTTCCGATCAGCTCGAGTTGAGCTCACCCAGGAGCTCATCAAGTAACTCACCTTTCCAACTCACCTTGAGCTCACCTTACCAACTCAGCTTGAGCTCACCTTGCCAACTCACCTCGATCTCATCTGGTAGCTCGCATGTAAGCTCACCTTAAATATTGCCAACAAGCTCACATTTGAGCTCACACGGGAGCTTGGTAAGTAGATTACAAAGGAGCTGTCATGCAGCTCGACTTGACCTTACCTAGAAACTCACCAGGAGCTCACCTAATAGCTCACCTTAGCTCAGCTCAGCTCAGGAGATCACAGAGTACCTCGACTTGAGCTCACCTAGGAGCTCATTAAGCAACTCACCTAAAAACTCGCATGGGAGCTCACATGACATCTCACCTTGCAAACTCACATGGGAGCTCACCTATCAGCTTACCTTGAGCTCACCTTGAGCTCGCTGAGGAGCTCACCTTGTAAACTCACCTTGAGCTCATCTAGTAGCTCACCTCAAATTTGATCGAGTAGGTTGCCAAGTAGCTCACCTCAAAGTTTGCCTTGAGTTGAGCTCGCTTGTGAGCTCACCAAGCAACTCACCGGGGACCTAACTTGGCAGGAGCTCACTAAGAAGCCCACTTGGGAGCTCACTTGGGAGCTCACTTAGCAGCTCACCGAACCACTCACCAAGTAGCTGAGCTCTTGGGAGTTTGTCGATCAACCCAAGTTGAACTCACCTCGGAGCTCATCGAGTATCTCACCTGGGAACTCTCCTCGAGTAGCTTCACCTTAATAGCTCCTTACTTTTCTATAACTCACCTTGAGCTCACCTTGCCTTGAGCTCACATTTTCACTCCTTGAGCTCATATGGTAGCTCACATGTAAGCTCACCTAAATATTACCATCAAGATCACCTTTGAGCTCGCATGGGAGCTCACCGAGTAACTCACCTAGGATCTTGGTGGGAGCTTGGTAAATAGCTCACCAAAAACTCATGGAGCTCACCGACCAACTCGACTTGAGCTCATATTGATAGCTCACCTTGACAGCTCGTATTGAGCTCACCTTGATAACTTGCCTTACTAACATGCATGGGAGCTCACCTTACTAGCTCACCTTGAGCTCACTGAGGAGCTCACCTTACCAACTCACCTTGAGCTCATCTAGTAGCTCACCTTAGAGTTCATCGAGTAGCTCACCAAGTAGCACACCTAGGAGCTTTCCAAATAGCTCACTTGGGTGCTCACTAAGAAGGTTGCCAAGTAGGTTGACTTGAGCTCACTTGTGAGCTCATCGAGCAGCTTGATGGGGACCTCATCTAGGAGCTTGAAAAGTAGCTCACTTGGGAGCTTGCCTAGCAACTCACCTAGGATATCATTTAACAGCTTTCCAAGTAGCTCACCTATGAGATCTTCTAGGAGCTCCTCGATCATCTCGAGTTGAGGTCACCCAGGAGCTCCTCGAGTAACTCACCTTGGAACTCACCTCGGAGCTTGCTTGATAGCTCACCTTGCTAACTCACCTTAAGCTCACCTTTCCAACTCACCTTGAGCTCATCACATAGCTCACGTGTATTCTCACCTTAGAGATTACCAATAATCTCACCTTTGAGCTCACCTGGGAGCTCACCAAGAAGCTCACCTGGGACCTGAGCTCAGAAATTAGTTCACCAAGGAGCTAATGAGTAGCTCTACTTGAGCTTACCTAGAAACTCATTTAGGATCTCGCACGATAGCTCACCTTACCAGCTCACCCAAGAGCTTTTAAACAGCTCAACTTGAGCTCACCTAGGAACTCGTTAATTAGCTCACCCAAAACTCACATGGGAGCTCACACGATAGCTCACCTTGCCAACTCACATGTGAGTTCACCTATTAGCTCGCCCTTGAGCTCGTTGAGGAGCTCACCATGTCAACTCACCTTTAGCTCATCTGGTAGTTCACCTCAGAGTTCATTGAGCATCTTTCCAAGTAGCTCACTTGGGAGCTCACATGGGAGCTCACCTAACAGCTCGTCTGGGAACTCATTGAGCAGCTCACTGAGTAGGTTAACTTGAGCTCACTTGTGAGCTCACCGAGGAGCTCACTGGGGACCTCACCTAGGAGCTCTCTAAGTAACTCACTTGGGAGCTCACCGCATAGCTTGCCAAGTAGCTCACCTAGGAGCTCTTCTTGGAGCTCACCGATCAGCTCCAGTTGAGCTCACCTAGGAGCTTGTCAAGTAACTCACCTGGGAACTCACTTGGGAGCTCGCATGATAGCTCACCTTTCTAACTCACATTGAGCTCACCTTGCCAACTCACCTTGAGCTGATCTTCCAGCTCATGTAAGCTCACCTCATAGATTGCATGTAAGCTCACCTTTTAATGACTTGGGAGCTCACCGACTAGCTCACCTAGGAGCTCACCAAGTAGCTCACCTAGGAGCTTGGTGGGAACTTGGCAAGAAGATTTCCCAGAGATGGTCAAGTAGCTTAACTTGAGCTTTCTTGGAAACTCACTTGGGAGCTCTCCTAATATCTCACCTTGCCAACTCACCTTGAGCTTGCCCAGGAGCTTGTTGAGCATCTCGACTTGAGCTCACCTTGACATCTCAACTTGAGCTCACCTTGATAGCTCACCTTACCAGCTCACATGGGAGCTCACCTTACTAGCTGCACCTTGAGCTCATTGAGGATCTCACCTTCCCAACTCGACATGAGATTATCGGTTGCTCACCTCGAGTTGATCGAGTAGCTCACCAAGTAGCATGCCTGGGAGCTCACCTAATGACTCACTGGGAGCTCACCAAGAAACTCACCGAGTAGGTTAACTTGAGCTCACTTATGAGCTCACCGAGTAGCTTGACATGGACCTCTCTGGGAGAATCTCACCAATAGCTCACTTGGGAGCTCACCTAAGTAAGCTCACCTAGGAGCTCACCAAACAACTCGCCAAGTAGCTCACCTGTGAAATCTTCTAGGAGCTCCCCGATCAGCTTGAGTTGAGATCACCCAGGACCTCATGAGTAACTCACCTAGGAACTCACTTGATAGCTCACCTTGCCAACTCACCTTGAGCTCGACTTGCCAACTCACCTTGAGCTCATTTGGTAGCTCACATGTAAGCTCACCTCAGAGATTACCGATAAGCTCACCTTTGAGCTTTCCCTGGGAGCTCACCAAGAAGCTCACCTAGGAGCTGGCTCTGAGTTCGGAAAGTAGATTTCCTAGGAGCTCATCGAGTAGCTTGACTTGAGCTTACTTAGAAACTCATTTGGGAGCTCACCTGATAGCTCACCTTGCCAGCTCACCTTGAGTTCACTCGAGGAGCTTGCCGAGAAGCTCAACTTGAGCTCACCCAAGAGCTCATCAAGTATCTCACCTGAAAATGTACATGGGAGCTCACTTGCTCCTTGCTAACTCGCATGGGAGCTCACCTATTAGCTCACTTTGATCTTGCTGAGGAGCTCACCATGTCAAATCACCTTGAACTTGTCTGGTAGCTCACCTAGAGTTTGTTGAGTAGCTCACCAAGTAACTTTCCTAGGATCTCATCTAACATCTCATCTGGGAGCTCACCGAGCAGCTCACCGAGTAGGCTGACTTGAACTCACTTGTGAGGTCACTAAGTAGCTTGCCCCGGGTCCTCACCTAAGAGGTCACCAAGTATCTCACTTAGATCACTCACCACAACTTTCCAAGTAGCTCACTTGGGAGCTCTTCATGGAGCTCGCTAATCAACTCGAGTTGAGCTTTCCCAGGATCTCATTGAGTAACTCACCTAGGAACTCACATGGGAGCTCGCCTGATAGCTCACCTTACTAACTCACCTTGAGCTAACTTTTCTAAC
Source organism: Taxus wallichiana var. yunnanensis (assembly GCA_018340775.1). Classification (NCBI taxonomy): domain Eukaryota; kingdom Viridiplantae; phylum Streptophyta; class Pinopsida; order Cupressales; family Taxaceae; genus Taxus; species Taxus wallichiana. The sequence continues at coordinate 34,612,217 of CM031238.1, read as the reverse complement.
TCACCTTGAGCTCACCTTACCAACTCGCCTTGAGCTAATCTGGTGGCTTGCATGTAAGCTCACCTAAGAGATTGCCAACAAGCTCATGTGGGAGCTCACCAAACAGTTCACCTAGGAGATTGACTAGGAGCTCGAGCTCACCCGGGAGCTCATTAAGCAGCTCAACATGAGCTTCCGGAAACTTGGCTAGGAGCTCATTTGAGCTCACCTTACCAACTCACCTTGAGCTCACCCAGGATCTCACCGAGTAGCTTGACTTGTGCTCACTTGGAAGCTCATCAAGCACCTCACGTAAAAACTCACATAGGAGCTCACCTAAAAGTTCACCTTGCTAACTGGCATGGGAGGTCACCTATCATCTCACCTTACTAGATCACATTAAGCTCACTGAGGAGCTCACCTTACCAACTCACCTTGAACTCATCTAGTAGCTCACCTTAGAGTTTGTCGAGCAGCTCGTTAAGGAGCTCACGGGAGCTCACCGCAGGATCTTACCTAACAACTCTCCGGGAGCTCACCGAGTAGCTCGTAGAGTAGGTTAACTTGAGCTCACTTGTAAGCTCACCGAGTAGCTCATTGAGGACCTTTCCTAAGAGCTCGCCAAGTAGCTCACTTGGGATCTTACCTAGTAGCTCACCTGGAAGCTAACCAAATAGCTCGCTAAGTAGCTCACCTAGGAGCTCTTCTAGGAGCTCACCGATCAGCTCGAGTTAAGCTCATCCAAGAGCTCATTGAGTATCCCACATGGGAGCTCACCCGGGAGATTACCTAACAACTTACCTTTCCAACTCACCTTGAGCTCACCTTGCTATCTCATCTAGTAGCTCGCATGTAATCTCACCTCGAGAGATTTCCGACAAGCTCACCTTTGAGCTCACTGGGAAGCTCACCGAGTAGCTCACCTAGGAGATCCACAAGTATCTTTCCTAGGAGCTCATCGAGAGCAGATCGACTTGAGCTTGCCCTGAGAAACTCACTTGAAAGCTCACCTTATCAACTCACCTTCAGCTCACCGAGGAGATTGCTGAGCAGCTAGACATGAACTCATCTAGGAGCTCATCAAACAGCTTGCCTAAAAACTAGTATGGGAGCTTACCGACAACTCACTCAGAAACTCACAAAGGATCTCACCTATCAGCTCACCTTACTAGCTCACCTTGAGCTCAGCCGAGGAGCTCACCTTGAGCTCATCTAGTAGCTCACCTTGGATTTTGTTGAGAAACTCACCAAGTAGCTTGACTGAGAGCTCACCTAACAGCTCTCCTGGGAGCTCACCGTGTAGCTCACCGAGTAGGTTGACTTGAGCTCACTTGTGAGCTCACCGAGAAACTTGTCGAGGACCTCCCCTAGGATCTTTCCAAGTAGCTCACTTGGGAGTTTACCTAGTAGCTCACCTGGGAGCTCATCGAGTAGCACACCAAGTAGCTTTCCTGGGAGCTCTTCTGGGAGCTCACCGATCAGCTCAAGTTGAGCTCACCAAGGAGCTATTCAAGTAACTCCAATGGGAGATTGCCTGATAGCTCTTGATCTCCTTGAGCTCACCTTGAGCATGCCTTACCAACTCACCTTGAGCTCATCTAGTAGCTCACATGTAATCTCACCTTAGAGATTGCTGACAAGATCACCTTTGAGCTTGGTTAGGAGCTCACAGAGTAGCTCACCTAGGAGCTCAGCTGGGAGCTCGGAAAGTAACTCACCCAGGAGCTCGTCGAGTAGCTCAACTTGAGCTTACTTGGAAACATGTGTGGGAGCTTGTCTAACATCTCACCTTACCAATTCACCTTGAGCTCACCCAGGAGCTTTCCTAGCAGCTCGACTTGAGCTCACCCAAGAGCACGTGAAGCAGCTCACTCAAAAACTCACATGAGAGCTCACCTTGCTAACTCACATGGGATCTCACCTATCAGCTTGCCTTGTCATCTCACATTGAGATTGCTAAGGAGCTCAAATTGCCAACTCACCTTGCCAACTTGTCAACAAGTCACCTGAGAGCTCACTGAGTACCTCACCGAGTAGGTTGAATTGTGCTTGCTTGTGAGCTCACTGAGCAGCTTACCGAAGACCTCACTTGGGAGTTCACCAAGTAGCTCACTTGGGAGCTCACCTAGTAGCTCACTTGGGACCTCACCAAATATCTCGCCAAGTAGCTCACATTGGAGCTCTTCTAGGAGATCGTCGATCAATTCACCTAATAGCTTCCCTCGGAGATCACCTTTAGCTCACTGAGGAGAACACCTTGCCAACTCACCTTGACCTCGTCTTGTAGATCACCTCAGAGTTCATCGAGAAACTCACCAAGTAGCTCATCTGGGAGCTCACCTAACAACTCATGTGGGAGCTCACCGATCAGCTCACCAGCTCGAGTAGCTCACCTGGGAGCTCACCGATCTTCTTCAGTTGAGGTCATTCAGGAGCTCGTCAAGTAACTCAACTAGGAACTCACCTGGGATCTCACCTTATCAACTCAACTTGAGCTCGACTTGAACTTACATGAGCTCAAACTCACGTTGGAGCTTGCAAGATAGCTCACCTTACCAACTCACCTTGAGCTTACCCTGGAGCTCACTAAGCAGCTCAACATGAGCTCACCTGGGAGCTCATCAAGTAGCTCACCCGAAAAATCACATGGGAGCTCACAAGTAGCGCACTGAAAGCTTGTCTTGCTAACTCGGATGGGAGCTTAGCTATCAGCTTGCATTGCCAACTCACCTTGAGCTCGCTAAGAGATCAACTTTCCAACTCACCTTGAGCTCATCTAGTAGCTAGCCTCAGAGTTCATTGAGTAACTTGCCAAGTAGCTCACCTAGGAGCTCACCTAACAGCTCACCTAGGAGTTCACCTGACATCTCACCTTGCCAACTCACCTTGACCTTACATTGCCAACTTACCTTGAGCTCACCTTGCCATCTCACCTTGAGCTCATCCGATAGCTCCCATGTAAGCTCACCTCAAATATTACCGATAATCTCACCTTTGAGCTCACTTGGGAGCTCACCCAGAAGCTCACCTAGGAGCTCCACTAGGAGCTCAACGGCAAGTAGCTCCTCTAGGAGCTCATCGAGCAACTCAAATTGAGCTTTGTCGGAAACTCACTCGGGACTCACTTGCCAGCTCACCTTGAGCTCACTTAGGAGCTCATCAAGTAGCTCGACTTGAGCTCACACGAGAGCATGTCAAGTAGATCACATTAAAAATCACATGGGAGCTCAGCTTACAACTTGCCCAGAAACTCACATCAGAGCTCACCTATTAGTTTGCCTTGCAAGCTCACCAATCAGCTCACCTTGCTAGCTCACCTTGTGCTCATTAAGGAGGTCACCTTCCCAACTCACCTTCAGCTTGTCTAGTAGCTCATCTCATAGTTCATTGAGTAGTTCACCAAATTTAGGTCACCTGAAAGCTTGTTCACTAACTCACCTGGGAGCTTACCTTATAGCTCACCTTGCCAACTCACCTTGATATCACCTTTCCAACTCGCATTGAGTTTGCCTTGCCAACATGCCTTGAGCTCATCTGGTAGCTTACATGTAATCTCACCTAAGAGATTTCGATAAGCTTGCCTTTGAGCTTTCCTGGGAGCTCACCGAGTAGCTCACCTAGGAGCTCAGCTGGGAGCTCAGGAAGCAGCTCACCTAGGAGCTCATTAAGAAGCTCACCTTGAGCTTGCCCAGAAACTCACTGGGATCTCACTTGACAAATCACCTTGCCAACTCACCTTGAGCTCACCTAGGAGATCACCGAGTAAATCGACTTGAGCTCTCCCAAGAGCTAGTCAAGTAGCTCATTCAAAAACTCACATACGAGCTCACCTGATAGATCACCTTGCAACCTCACATGAGAGCTCACCTATCAACTCACCCTTAGCTCATCTATTAGCTCACCTTGAGCTCACTTTAGATTTCATCGAGTAGCTCACCAAGTAGCTCACCTGCGAGCTCACCTATCATCTCACCTTGCGACCTCACCTTGTGCTCGTTGAGGAGCTCACCTTGCCAACTCATCTTGAGCTTGTCAGTAGCTCACCTTGGAGTTTTTTTGAGAATTTCACCAAGTAGGTCACTGGGAGCTCACCTAACAGCTCACCTAGGAGCTCACCAAGTAGCTTGCCAAGTAGGTTGACTTCATCTCACTTGTGAGCTCACCAGAGACCTCACCTTAGAGGTTGCCAAGTAGCTTGCTTTTGAGCTCACCTAGGAGATCACTGAATAACTCACCAAGTATCTCTCCTAGGACCTCTTCTGGGAGCTCACCGATCTGCTTGAGTTGAGTCCACCCAAAATCTCATTTAGTAACTCACCTGGGAGCTCACCTTATAGCTCGTCTTGAGCTCACCTTTCCAACTCACCTTGAGCTCACCTTGAGAACATGCCTTGAGCTCATATGGTAGCTTGCATGTAAGCTCACTTGAGAGATTACCGACAAGCTCACCTTTGAACTCACTGGGAGCTCATCGAACAGCTCACCTAGGAGCTAAGCAAGTAGCTCACCTAGGAGCTCATTGAGCAGCTCACTTTGAGCTTTCCTAGAAACTCATCTAGGAGCTCACCTGACAGCTCGCCTTACCAGATTGACTTAAGCTCACCTAGGAGCTCACCGAGTATCTCAACTTTAGCTCACCCAAGAGCTCATCAAGCAACTCACTCAAAAACTTGGATGGGAGCTCACCTGAAAACTCACCTTGCAAAATTGCATGGGAGCTCCCCAATCAGCTCACCTTGAGCTCATCTATCAGCTCACCTTGAGCTCGCCTTGGATTTAGTCAAGTAGCTTACCAAGTAGCTCACCTGGGAACTCACCTAACATCTCTCTCTTGGGAGCTAACCAAGCAGCTCATAGAGTAGGTTGACTTGAGCTCACTTGTGAGCTCACCGAGTAGCTCACCAGTGACCTTGCCTGGGAGCTCACCAAGTAGCTCACTTAAGAGCTCACCTAGTAGCTTATCTGGGAATCCATTGAACATCTCACCAAGTAGCTCAGCTAGGATCTCTTCTTGGAGCTCACCGATTAGCTCAAGTTGAGCTCACCTGGGATCTCATCAAGTAACTCGGCTAGGATCTCACCTAACAGCTCACCTTGACAACTCACCTTACTAACTCACCTTGAGCTGATATGGTAGCTCATGTAAGCTAACCTCACCTTAGAGATTCAACCAATAAGCTCACCTTTGAGGACACTGGGAGCTCATTGAGTAGCTCACCTAGGAGCTTGGATAGGAGCTTGGTAAGTAGCTCACATAGGAACTCATCGAGCAGCTCAACTGGAGCTTTCCGGAAACTCACCTAGGAGCTCTCCTAATAGATCAACATTAGAGCTTGCCTTGAGATCACCCAGAAGCTCACCGAGCAGCTTGACTTGAGCTCACCTAGGAGCTCATCAAGCAGCTCTAATGAAAACTCACATGGGAGGTAACCTAATGACTCACCTTGCTAACTCACATGGAAGCTCACCTATTAGCTCACCTTGCCAGCTTTCCAAGACCTCCTCACCGAGGAGCTTACCTTGCCAACTTACCTTGAGCTCTTTTAGTATCTCACCTCGGAGTTCATCGAGTAGCTCACAAAGTAACTCACCTAATAGCTCACCTTGAGAGCTCACGGGTAGCTCACCGAGTAGAATGACTTGATCTCATTTTTGAGCTTGCTCTTGAGCTCACTGAGTAGCTCACTAGGGACCTCACCTAGGAGCTTGCCAAGTAGCTTTCTTGGGAGCTTACCTAGCAGCTTGAATTGGAGCTCATGGAAGAGCTCACCAAGTACCTCACCTAGGAGCTCTTCTTTGAGTTCAGCGATCAGCTTGAGTTGAGCTCACCTAGTAGCTCGTCGAGTAACTCACCCGGGAGCTCCCTAGTAGCTCGCATGTAAACTCACCTCATAGATTTCTGATAACATCACCTTTGAGCTCACCTGGGAGCTCACCTAGAACTCGGCTAGGATGTCGCAAGCAAGCAATTCATCCAGGAGCTTGTTGAGTAGCTTGACTTGAGATTTCTTGGAAACTCACCTAGGAGTTCACCTGATAGCTTGCCTTACCAACTCACCTTGAGCTCACCTAGGAGCTCGTCAAGTAGCTCGACTTGAGCTCACCTAGGATCTCATTAAGTAGCTCACTCGAAAAAAACTCATGGGAGCTCACCTAATAGCTCAGCTCACCTTGCCAACTCGCATGGGAGCTTGCCTATCAGCTCACCTTACCAGCTCACTTAAGAGCTCACCTTGCCCAACCACCTAGAGCTCATCGGTAGCTCACCTCGGAATTCATCGAGTAGCTTACCAATTAGCTCACCCGAGAACTCACCTAACAAGGGTTCCCGAGAAGCTTTCTTGAGTAGGTTGACTTGAGCTCACTCTTGAGCTCACACTGGAGCTCCTACCAACTCGCATGGAGCAGAAGCTCACCGAGGTGACTTAAGCTCACTAGGAGCTCATCAAGTAGCTCACATGAAAACTCTCATGGGTGCTCACCGAAAGCTCACCTTGCCAACTCGCATGGGAGGGAGCTCACCTTACCAACTCACATGGGAGCTCACCTATCAAATTAGCTTGAGTTGAGCTCACCTCGAGAGCTGCTAGCTCACGAGGATCTCACCTTGCCAAATCACCTAGAGCTCATCTAGTAGCTCACCTCGAATTCATCAAGCAGACTCACAAGTAGCTCACCTTGGAACTTGCTTAGTGAGCTGACCCGGGAACTAGCTTAATAGCTACCTCGAGAAGCTCTCCAAGTAGGTTGACTTGAGCTCACTTGGGAGCTCACCGAGAAGCTCACCTGGGGACCTCACGGGAGCTTCACCAAGTAGCTCACATTAGAGCTAGCCTAGTATCTTTCCTAAAAGCTCATCACGGGAGCTCACAAATCAGCTTGAGTTGAGCTCACGAGAGCTCATCGAGTAACTCAACTAGGAGCTCACCTAGAGTAGCTCTCATGACAACTCACTCTGAGCTTTCCATAGGACTCACCTTGACCTTGAGCTCACCTTTCCAAATTTCCTTGAGCTGCACCTTGCCAACTCACCTTGAGCTCGCGTTGATTAGCTCACCTTGAGCTCGTTTGGTAAGCTCACCTCAGAGATTTCTTACAAGCTCATCTTTGAGCTTGCATGGGAGCTCACCTAGGAGCTTGATTGGGAGCTCAACAAGCAGCTCATTGAGGATCTTTTTAGCAAAATGAGCTCAACTTGAGCTTACCAAAAACTCACTTGGGGCTCACTTGCTAGCTCACCTTGAACTCACCCGGGATCTCAACCAAAGTAGCTCAACTTGAGCTCACCTAGGAGCTCATCAAGAAGCTCCCTCAAAAACTAGCATGGGAGTTCTTTAGCCTTTTGAGAAACTCACATGGGACTCACCTCTATAACTCACCACTTGCCTTACCAACTCACCTAACAACTCACTTTGAGCACCATGAATAGCTCACCTGACGATTACGTTGACTTGAGCTTACTTATGATCTCACTGAGTAGCTCACTAGGGACCTCACACTCTAGGAGCTCACCAAGTAGCTCACTTGGGAGCTCACCTAGAGCTCATCTAGAAGCTCACCAAATAGCTCACCAATTAGCTCACATGGGAGCTCACCAGTAGCTCACCTAAACGAGCTCATCGGCTCGATTAGTTGAGCTCATGATCTAGGAGCTCATCTAGGAGCTAAGCTCACTGGGAGAACTTCATCGAGCTCACTAGAGCTCATCGGGAGCTCACCAAGGAACTCACCTCGGAGCTCACCTTGCAACTCACCTTGAGCTCATCTTGTGGCTCGATGTAAGCTCAGCTCCTCGGAGTTTTCAAGAAGCTCACCTTTGAGATTACCTCGGGAGCTCACTTGAGTAGCTCACCTAGGAGCTCACCAGGAGCTCATCAAGTAGTTTGACTTGAGCTTACCTAGAGACTCACCTTAGACCTCTCACGATAGCTCACCTTTCTAGCTTGCCTTGAGCTCACCCAAGAGCTCACCAAATAGCTTGACTTGAGCTCACCTGGGAGCTCGTCAAGTAGCTCACTGAAAACTTACATGGGAGCTCGCCAGATAGCTCACCTTACCAACTCATGTGGGAGCTCACCTTCTCAACTTTCCTTGAGCTCATTAAGGAGCTCACCTTGCCAATGTGCCTTGAGCTCATCTAGTAGCTCACCTTGGAGTTCGTCAAGTAGCTCACCGAACTAGCTTGGCTACGGGGATCTCACCTAATAGCTAGCTTGGGAGCTCACCGAGTAGCTCACCGAGTAGGTTGACTTTAGCTCACTTGTGACCTCACTTGGGAGATCTCTGAATAGTTCACTAAGTAGCTCACCTAGGAGCTCTTCTGGGAGCTCACTGATCAGCTCAAGTTGAGCTCACCGGGAGCTCGTTGAGTAACTCACCTGGGAACTCACCGATATCTCACCTTACTAACTCACTGGGAGCTCACTGAAAACTTTCCTTGAGCTCATAATGTAGCTCATATGTAAGCTCACCTTAAATATTACCAACAAGATCACCTTTGAGCTCACTGGGAGCTCACCAAGTAGCTCACCTAGAGCTCTTGGCTCGGAGCATGGTAAGTAGCTCACCCAAGAGCTCGTCAAGAAGCTTGAATTGAGCTTGCCTAGAAATTCACCTAGAGCTCACCTTGCCTAGCTCACATTGAGCTCATCCAGAGCTCACCAAGTGGGTCAACTTGAGCTCACCTGGGAGCTCATCAAGTAGCTCACTATAAAACATGGATGGGAGCTTTCTTGACAGCTCACCTTGCCAAATCACCTTGAGCTCATCTAGTAGCTCTCATCTCGAGTTCATCAAGAAACTTGCCAAGTAACTCACCACGGGAGCTTGTAATAGCTCACATGGGAGCTCACCTAATAGCTCACCTGGGAGATCATTGAGTAGCTCACTGAGTAGGTTGACTTGAGCTCACTTGTGAGCTCACCGAGTAGATCACCGGGGACCTCACCTAGGAGCTCACCAAGTAGCTTACATGGGAGCTCACCTAGCAGCTTTCCTAGAATCTCGCTAAACAATTCACCAAGTAGCTCACCTAGGAGATCTTATGGGAGCTTGCTGATCACCTCGAGTTGAGATCACTAGGAGCTTGTCAAGTAACTCACCTAGGAACTCATCTGGGAGTTTTCTTGAGAGCTCACCTTGCTAATTCACCTTTACCTCACCTTGCCAACTTACCTTGAGCTCACCTTGCCAACTCACCTTGAGATCATCTAGTAGTTCCCATATAAGCTCACCTTAGAGATTACTGATAAGCTCACCTTTGAGCTAACCTAGGAGCTCACCCAGAAGCTCAGCTAGGATCTTGGCAAGCAGACTCATCTAGGAGCTCATGAGTAGATCGAATCGAGAATGCCTAGAAACTCACACTGGGAACTCACTTGCCAGCTCACCTTGAGCTCACCCAAGAGTTTTCCTAGTATCTTCACTTGAGCGTATATAGGAGCTAGTCAAGTAGCTCACCTAAAAACTCACATGGGAGCTGACCTGATAGCTTACCCAGAAACTCACATGGGAGCTAGCCTATCAGCTTGCCTTGTGATGTCACCTATACTCTCACCTCACCTTATGCGAACTCACCTTGAGCTCATTCTAGTAGCTTTCCTCGAGTTTTCAAGTAGTTTTCCAAGTAGATCACTTGGGAGCTCACCTAATAGCTCACCTAGGAGCTCACCAAGTAGCTCACCTAGTAGGTTAACTTGAGCTCACTTGTGAGCTCACTGAGGATCTCACCTTAGAGCTTTCCAAGTAGCTTACTTTGGAGCTCACCAAAAACTCACCAAGTATCTCTCCTAGGATCTCTTCTAGGAGCTCACCGATTAGCTCGAGTTGAGCTCGACTGAAATCTCATTCAGTAACTCTCCTTGGAACCCACCTGGGATCTCACCTTATAGCTCACCTTGCTAACTCACCTTGAGCTCAAATTTCCAACTCACCTTGAGCTCACCTTGCCAACATGACTTGAGCTCATCTGGTAGCTCGATGTAAGCTCACCTAAGAGATTACCGACAAGTTCACCTTTGAGCTTGCCTCAAAGCTCACCGAGTGGCTCACCTAGGAGCTCGGATGGGATCTTGACAAGAAAATCACCGAGGATCTCGTTGAGTAACTCACCTTGAGCTTGACTTAAAACTAACCTAGGAGTTCACCTTAAATCTCACCTTGTAATCTCACATTGAGCTCACCTCGAGTTCATCGAGTAGCTCACCATATATCTCCTTGGAATCTCACCTAATAGCTCTCCTAATACCTCACCTAGGAGCTCACTGAGTAGCTCACCGAGTAGGTTGACTTGAGCTCACTTGTGAGCTCTCCGAGTAGCTCATCGGGGACCTCACCTAGGAGCTCACTAACTAGCTGTACTTGGGAGCTTACCTAGCAGCTCACCTAGGAGCTTGCTGAACAACTCACCAAATAGATCACTTGGGAGCTCTTTTGGGAGCTCACTGATCAAATCAAGTTGAGGTCACCTAGGAGCTTATCGAGTAACTCACGGGAACTCACCTGGGAGCTCACCGATAGCTAACCTTTCCAAATCACCTTGAGCTCGCCTTGCCAAATCACCTTGAGCTCACCTTACTAACTTTCCTTGAGCTCATCTAGTAGCTCGCATGTAATCTCACCTTAGAGATTGCTAACAAACTCACCTTTGAGCTCACATGGGAGCTCACTAAGTAGCTCACCAAGGAGCTCAGCTGGGAGCTCAACAAACAACTCACCCAAGAGCTCATCGAGCAGCTCAACTTGAGCTTGCACGAAAACTTTCCTGGGAGCTCACCTTTCCATCTCACCTAAAAACTCTCATGGGAGCTCACCTGACAGCTCACCTTGCCAACTCACATGGGAGCTCACCTATTAACTTACCTTGCCAGCTCACCTTGAGCTCACTAAGTAGCTCACCTTGCCAACTCACCTTGAGCTCATCTGGTACCTCACCTTGGAGTTCATTGAGAAAGTCACCAAGTAGCTCACCTAGGAGCTCACCTAATAGCTCACCTAGGAGCTCACCTAACAACTTGCCTAGCAAGTTCATTGAGTAGCTCGCCAAGTAGGTTAACTTGAGCTCACTTACGAGCTTCCCGAGTAACTCACCGGGGACCTCACCTAGGAGCTTGCCAAGTAGCTTACTTAGGAGCTCACCTAGTAGCTCACCTGGGAGCTCACCAAACAACTCACTAATTAGATCACCTAGGAGCTCTTATTGGAGCTCACCAATAGCTCAAGTTGAGCTCACCTTGGAGCTATTCGAGTAACTCACTGGGAACTCACCTAGGAGCTCACTGGGCAGTTACCTTACCAACTCACCTTGAGCTCACCTTTCCAACTCACCTTGAGCTTCCTTTCCAAATCACCTTGAGATCATCTGGTAGCTCGCATGTAAGCTCACCTTAGAGATTACTAAAAATCTCACCTTTGATCTCTCACCGGGAGCTCACTTAGTAGCTCACCTAGGAGCTCGGCCTGGGAGCTCGACAAATAGCTCACCAGGACCTTATCGAGAAGCTTAACTTAAGCTTGCCTAAAAATATTCTCGGGAGCTTTCTGACAACTCATTTTCCTAGCTCACCTTGAGATAGCCAAGAAGCTCACCCAAGCGGCTTGATTTGAGGTCACCCTAGAGTTCATCAAGTAGCTCACATGAAAATGCACATGGAGCTCACCTGACAGCTTACCAAGAAGATCAAATGGGAGCTCACCTATCAGCTCACCTTGCTAGCTCACCTTGAGCTCACTTGAGGAGCTCACCTTGCCAACTCATCATGAGCTCATCGGTAGCTCGCCTCAGGGAGATTTCATTGAGTAGCTTGTCAAGTAGCTCATCCGGGAGCTCACCTAATATCTCACTTGGGAACTCACCAAGTAACTCACCAAGTAGGTTGACTTGAGCTCACTTTTCTACTCATCGAGCACCTCACGGGGACCTCACCAAGTAGCTCGGTCGGTAACTCACCGATTAGCTTGAGTTGAGCTCACCTAGGAGCTCCTTGAGTAACTTGCCTAGGAACTCACCTAGGAGCTCACCTGATAGCTTGCCTTTATAACTCACCTTGAGCTCATATACTAGCTCACATGTAAGCTCACCTCAGATATTGCTGAAAATCTCACCTTTGAGTTCACCTGGGAGCTCATTAAGTAGCTCTCGACTGGGAGCTCGAGCTCAGTAGCTCACCTAAAAACTCACATGGGAGCTCATCTGATAAGCTCACCTTGCCAACTCGCATGGGAGCTTGCCTATTAGCTCACATTGAGCTCGCTAAGGAGCTCACATTGCCAACTCACCTTGAGCTGGTCTGGTAGCTCACCTTAGAGTTCTTTGAGCAGGTCACTAATTAGCTCACCTAGGAGCTCACCTAACACTTACTTACCTAGGAGCTTACCTAACAGTTCACATGGGAGCTCACAAATCAGTTCGTTGAGTAGATTGACTTGATCTCACTTGTGAGCTCTCACCAAGTAGCTCACAAGGAAACTCACTTGGGAGCTTACTAAGTAGCTCAATTTGTAGCTCACCTAGTAGCTCACATGGGAGCTCACTAAATAACTCACCAAGTAGCTTACTTCCGGGAGCTCTTCTCGGAGCTTGACGATCATCTCGAGTTGAGATCCTCTAGGAGCTCATCGAGTAACTCACATGGGAGCTCACCTGATAGCTCACTTTCCTAACTCACCTTGAGCTCACCTTGTTAACTTGCCTTGAGCTCGCCTTGTAAACTAGCCTTGAGCTCATCTAGTAGCTTGCATGTAAGCTCATCTAAGAGATTTCTGACAAAAACACCTTTGAACTCAATTGGGAGCTCAACTGAAATCTCTCAAGCTCACCTTCTCACCAGAGCTCACCGAGCATCTCGACTTGAGCTCACCTGGGAGTTCATCAAGGAGCTCACCCGAAAACTCACATGGGAGCTTACCTAATAGCTCACCTAGATTACTCACATGGGAGCTTGCCTATCAGCTCACCTTGCCAGCTCACCTTGAGTTCACTGATGAGCTTACCTTACCAAATCACCTTAATCTCATCTGGTAGCTCACCTCGAAGTTTTCGAGTAGCTCACCAAGTAGCTTGCATGGGAGGTCAACTAACAACTCACCTAGGAGCTCACCGAGGAGCTAGCTTGAGTAGGTTGACTTGAGCTCACTTGGGACCTAACCTAAGAGCTCATTAAGTAGCTCACTTGGGAGCTCTCCTAGCAGCTCATCGAATAGCTTGCTAGGTAGCTCACCTGGGATCTCTTCGGGAGCTCACTAATCAGCTCGAGTCAAGCTCACCTAAGAGCTTATCGAGTAACTTACACTGGGAACTCACTTAAGAGCTCACTTGATTACTCACCTTGTAAATTCACCTTGAGCTTGACTTACCAACTCACCTCGAGCTCGCCATGCCATCTCACCTTGAGCTCATCTAGTACCTTGCTCCACTAAGTAGCTCACTTGGGAGCTTTCCTGGGAGCTCACCTAATAGCTCACCTAGGAGCTCACTGAGTAGCTCACTGAGTAGGTTGACTTAAGCTTACTTGTGAGCTCACTGAGTAGTTCACCGGGGACCTCACCTGGGAGCTCACCAAGTAGCTCACTTGAAAGCTCACCTAGCAGTATACCTAGTAGCTCTCCTGGGAGCTCACCAAATATCTCACCAAGTAGCTTGCCTAGGAGCTCTTATGAGAGCATGCCGATCAGCTCGAGTTGAGCTTACCGAGGAGCTCATAGAGTAACTCACTAGGAACTCGGTTGGGAGCTTGCTTGACCACTCACCTTACCAACATGAACTTGAGCTCAACTGGTAGCTCGCATGTAAGCTCATCTTAGAGATTACCAAAAGCTCACTTGGAAGCTCACCAAGTAGCTCACCTAAGAACTTGGCTTGGGAGGTTGGTAAGTAACTCACTCATGAGCTCATTAAGTAGCTTGATTTGAGCTCTCCGAGAGCTCACCAAGTAGCTCATCCGAAAACTCACATGGGGGAGCTCACCTATCAACTCAACTTGTTAGCTTGCCTTCAGCTCGTTGAGGAGTTCACCTTGGTAACATGCCTTGAGCTCATCTGGTAGCTCACCTCAGAGTTCGTCAAGTAGCTTTCCAAGTAGCTCACTTGGGAGGTCACCTAATAGCTCATTTGGGAGCTCACGAGAAACTCGCCGAGTAGGTTGACTTGAGCTTCGCTTGTGAGCTCACCGAGAAGCTCACTAGGGACCTCATCTCGGGAGCTCACCAAGTAGCTCACTTTTGAGCTCACTCGGCAACTCACTTGGGAGTTCACTAAATAGACACCAAGTAGCTCACCTAGGATCTCTTCTAGGAGCTCTCACGATTAGCTCAAGTTGAGCTCACCGGGATCTTGTCGAGTAACTCACCTAGAAACTCACCTAGGAGCCCACCTTGCTAACTCACCTTGAGCTCACCTTGCCAACTCACCTTGAGATCACCTTGCCAACTCACCTTGAGCTCATCTCGTATCTCACATGTAATTTCACCTCAAATATTGCCGAAAATCTCACCTTTGAGCTCACCGAACAGCTCACCTAGGAGCTCGACTAGGAGTTCGGCAAATAGCTCACCTAGGATTTCAGAGCAGCTCAACTTGAGCTTTCCCAAAAAAATCACCTACGATCTCACTGAGTTGCCTTGTTATCTCACCTTGAGCTCACCTAGGAGCTCACCAAGCAACTTGACTTGAGCTCACCCAAGAGCTCATCAAGTAGCTCTCACCTAAAAACTTACATGGGAGCTTACCTAATAGCACCCCTTACTAACTTACATCGGAGCACACCTATCAGCTTGCCTTGCTAACTCATCTTGAGCTCGTTGAGTAGATAACCTTGCCAACTAACCTTGAGCTCATCTTGTAGCTTGCCGTAGAGTTTTTTGAGTAACTCACTAAGTATCTCACCTAAAAGCTCACCTAGGAGATCACCTAACAACTCACTTGGGAGCTCACTAAGTATCTCACCAAGTAGGTTGACTTGAGCTCACTTATGAGCTCTCTGAGTAGCTCTCCAGGTGACCTTACATGGGAGCTCGCCAAGTAGCTCCCTTGGGAGCTCACCTAGCAGCTCACATGGGAGCTCACCAAATAGCTTCCCAAGTAGCTCACATGGGAGCTCTTTTGGGAGCTCACTGATCAGGTTGAGTTGAGCTAACCAAGGAGATTAACTTTCCAACTCACCTTAAACTCACCTTACCAACTCACCTTGAGATCATTTGGTAGCTCGCATGAAAGATCACCTCGGAGATTACCGACAAACTCACCTTTGGGCTCGCATGGGAGCTCACCGAGTATCTCACCTAGGAGCTCATCGAAGCAGCTCGAATTGAAGCTTTCTCGAGAAACTTACAGGAGATCACCGACAGCTCGCCTTGAGCTCACCCAAGAGCTCAAGCTTTTCAAGGAGCTCATTAAGAATCTCACCTAAAAACTTGCATGGGAGCTCACCTAATAGATCACCTTCGACTCGCATGTTGAGCTCACCTATCATCTCACCTATCAACTCACCTAAGAGTTCTTGAGCAGCTCATGAAGTAACTCACCTATGAGCTCACCTAGGAGCTCACCTACTGAGCTCACCTAGTAGCTCACCTAGGAGCTCCCAAGTAGCTCACCAAGTAGGTTGACTTGAGCTCACTTGTGAGCTTGCCAAATAGCTCATCGGGGACCTCACTGGGAGCTCAACATGTAGCTCACTTGGGAGGTCACCTAGAAGCTCATTTGGGATCTCACTAAATAGCTGCCAAGTAGCTCACTGGGAGATCATCGGGAGCTCACCGATTAACTCAAGTTGAGCTCACTTGGGAGCTCATCGATTAAATCACCTAGGAGCTCACTGATAGCTCTCCTTACCAACTCACCTTGAGCTCACCTTAAGAATTTTCCTGTAGCTCATCTTGGTAGCTTGCATGTAAGCTCACCTCAGAGATTACCAAAAAGATCACCTTTGAGCTCACCTGGGAGCTCACTAAGTAGCTCACCAAGGAGCTTAGTTGGGAGCTCGACAAGAAGCTCACCTAAGAGCTCATTGAGCAGCTCGACTTGAGCATTCCCAAAAACTCTCCTGGGAGCTCACCTAGTAGCTCACCTTGAGATCACATGGAAGCTCTCTGAGCAGCTCGACTTGAGCTCACCTGGGAGTTCATCAAGTAGCTCGCCTAAAATCTCACATGGGAGCTCACCTAATAGCTCACCCAAAAACTTGCATGGGAGATCACCTATCAGGTCACCTTTCTAACTCACCTTGAGCTGTCTCGCGGTAGCTCACCTTAGAGTTCATTAAGTATCTCACCATGTATCTCACCTAACAAATCACCTGGGAGCTCACCGAGTAGCTCGTCAAGTAGGTTGACTTGAGCTCACCTATGTGCTCATAAATCAGCTCACCCAAGAGCTCATCGTGCAGCTTAACTTTAACTTACCCAGTAACTTGCATAGGAGCTCATCTGATAGCTCACCTTGCCAGCTATCCTTGAGCTCACCCAGGAGCTCGCCAAGTAGCTTGACTTGAGCTCACCTGAGAGCACATCAAACAACTCAACCAAAAACTCGCATGGGAGCTCACCTTGCCAACTCACCTTGAGGTCGTTGAGGAGCTCACCTTGCCAACTTACCCCGAGCTGCCGAGGAGCTCACCTTGCCAACTCACCTTAAGCTCGTCTGTAGCTCACCTTGGAGTTCATCAAGCATCTCACTGGGAGGTCACCTGGGAGCTAACTAAGTAGCTCACTTATGAGCTCACTTCTAAGCTCACCAAGTAGCTTGTTGGGGACCTCACCTAGGAGCTCAACAAGTAGCTCACTTGGGAGCTTACCTAGCAATTTGGCTGGGAGCTTGTGGAACAGCTCACCAAGTAGCTCACCTACTTGAGCTCACCGGGAGATTGTCAAGTATCTCACCTGAAAACTCACATGGGAGCTCTCCAAATAACTCGCCTTGCCAACTCACGTGGGAGCTCACCTTGTCAGCTTGAATTGAGATCTCTTAGGAGCTCACTTTACCAACGCACCTTGAGCTCATCTGGTAGCTCACCTTAGAGTTCATCGAGTAGCTCAGGTGGGAGCTCACCTACACTTGCTCACTTAGGAGCTCACCGAGTAGGTTTACTTTAGCTCACTTGTGACCTCACCTGGGAGATCTCTTAATAGTTTTCCAAGTAGCTCACCTGGGAGATCTTCTGGGAGCTCACTCGATCAAGCACAAGTTGAGCTCACTGGGAGCTCGTCGAGTAACCCACTTGGGAACTCACTTGGGAGCTCACCGAAAAGCTCGCCTTATCAACTTGCCTTGAGCTCACCTTGCCAACTCACCTTGAGCTCATCAGGTAGCTTGTATGTAAGCTCACCTCAAATATTACTAACAAGATCACCTTTGAGCTTGCATGGGAGCTCACCGAGTAGCTCACCTAGGAGCTCAGCTGAGAGATCGGTAAGTAGCTCACCCAAGAGCTTGTCAAAAATCATGATTTGGGCTTACTGAAATTCACTTGGGAGCTCACTTGATAGCTCGCATTGCCCAGCTCACCTTGAGCTCATCCAGGAGCTCACCGAGTAGGTCGACTTGAGCTCACCCGGGAGCTCATCAAGTAGCTCCCTCAAAAACTCACATGGGAGCTCACCTAATAGCTCACCTTTCCAACTCACATGGGAGCTCACCTGATAGCTCTCCTTGCCAACTCACATGGGAGCTTACCTTGTCAGCTTGCCTTGAGCTTGCTGAGGAGCTCACCTTACCAAATCACCTTGAGCTCTACTTAGGAGCTTGGCTGGGAGCTCGATAAGCAGCTCGTCTAGGAGGTTGTCAAATAGCTCAAATTGAGCTTACCTGGAAATTGAGCTTGACTTGAACTCACTTGTGAGCTTGTCGAGGACCTTGCTTGGGAGATCACAAACTAGCTCGCTTGGGAGTTTCCTCCAGCTCACCTAGGAGCTTGCCGTATAGCTCGCCAAGTAGATCGATTGGGACTCTTTCCGGGAGCTCGCCGATCAGCTCAAGTTGAGCTCACCGGGAGCTCATCAAGTAACTCACCTTGCCAACTCACCTTGAGCTCACCTTGCTAACTCGGCTTGAGCTTGCCTTTCCAACCCACCTCGAGGCTCATTTGGTATCTCACATGTAAGCTCACCTCAAAGATTGCAAACAAGCTCACATTTGAGCTCACTTGAGATCTTAGTAAAAATATTAGACAGGATCTAGTTGTGTAGCTTGACTTGACCTTACCCAAAACTCACTCGGGAGCTCACGATACCTTTCCTTGCTAGCTCACCTTGAGCTCACCTGGGAAGCTCATCGAGTAACTTGACTTGAGCTCACCTAGGAGCTCATTAAGAACCTCACCTAAAAATCACATCGGAGCTCACATGACATCTCACCTTGCAAACTAACATGGGAGCTCACCTATGAGCTTGTCTTGGTAGCTCACCTTGAGATTGCTTGTGGAACTCACCTTGTAAACTCACCTTGAGCTCATCTGGTAGCTCCCTCAAAGTTCATAGAGCAGGTTTCCATGTATCTCATGTGGGAACTCACCTAACAACTCACCTTAGAGCTCACCGAGCAGCTCACCAGGGACCTCACCCAAGAGCTCACCAAGTAGCTCACTTGGGAGCTCACTTAGCAGCTTGCCTAAGAGCTCACCGAATAGCTCACCAAGTAGCTAATCTAGGATCTCTTCTAGAAGTTCTTCGATCAACCTGAGTTGCACTCACCTGGGAGCTCATTGAGTATCTTAGCTAGGAACTCTCCTAGTAGCTTGCCTGATATCTTGACTTACCAACTCACCTTGAGCTCACCTATATAACTCACCTTGAGCTCACCTTTCCAACTCACCTTGATCTCACCTTTTCAACTCACCTTGAGCTCATATGGTAGCTCACATATAAGCTCACCTCAAAGATTACCAATAAGATCACCTTTGAGCTCGCATGGGAGCTCAATGAGAAACTAACCTAGGAGCTGGCTACGAGCTTGGTAAGTAAGTAGCTCACCCAAAATCTTATGGAGCTCATCAAGTAACTGACTTGAGCTCACCTTAATAGCTCACCTTGACAGCTCGTATTGAGCTCACCTTACTAACATGCATGGGAGCTCACCTTGCTAGCTCACCTTGAGCTCACTGAGGAGCTCACATTGCTAACTCACCTTGATCTCATCTGGTAGCTCACCTCAGAGTTCATCGAGTAGCTCACCAAGTAGCACACCTAGGAGCTCACCTAATAGCTTGCCTGGGAGCTCACCAAGTAACTTGCTGAGTAGGTTGACTTGAGCTCACTTGTGAGCTCACCGAGCAGCTCGATGGGGACCTCTCCTAGGAGCTTGCCAAGTAGCTCACTTGGGAGCTTTCCTAGCAGCTTGCCTAGGAGTTCATTAAATAGCTTGCCAAGTATCTCACCTACGAGATCTTCGGGAGCTTCCCGATCAACTTAATTTGAGCTCACTGGGAGCTCCTCGAGTAACTCACCATGGAACTCACCTAGAGATCACTTGACTGAGCTCACCTTTCCAACTCACCTTAATCTCACCTTTCCAACTCACCTTAAGCTCATTAGATAGCTCACATGTAATCTCACCTTAGAGATTACCGATAATCTTGCCTTTGAGCTCACCTGGGAGCTCACCAAGTAGCTCACCTAGGAGCTTAGCTAGGAGCTTAGAAAGTAGCTCACCCAGAAGCTCATCGAGCAACTTGACTTGAGCTTACCTAGAAACTCATCTGGGATCTCACCTGATAGCTCACCTTGTCAGGTCACCTTGAGCTCACCCAATAGCTTGCCGAGTAGCTCAACTTGAGCTCACCCGGGAGCTCATCAAGTAGCTCACCCAAAAACTCACATGGGAGCTCACCTGATAGTTCACCTTGCCAACTCGCATGTGAGTTCAACTATCATCTCACCTTGTTAGCTCACCTTGAGCTCACTGAGGAGCTCACCATGTCAACTTGCCTTGATCTCATCTAGTAGTTCACCTTGGAGTTCATCAAGCAAGCTCGCCAAGTAGCTCACTTGGGAGCTCACATGGGAGCTCACCTAACGGCTTGTCAGGAGCTCACCGAGTAGGTTAACTTGAGCTCACTTGTGGGCTCACCAAGGAGCTCACCGGGGACCTCACCTAGGAGCTCTCTAAGTAACTCACTTGGGAGCTCGCCACATAACTGCCAAGTAGCTCACCTAAGAGCTCTTTTTAGAGCTCGCTGATCAACTCAACTAAGCTCACCCAAGAGCTTGTCATGTAAATCACTAGGAAATCACTTGGGAGCTCACATGACAACTGCCTTGCCAACTCACTCACCTTGAGCTCACCTTACCAACTCACCTTGAGCTCACTTTGCCAACTCACCTTGAGTTGATCTGGTAGCTGGCATGTAAGCTCACCTCGGAGATTGCTTGACAAGCTCACCTTTTAGCATGCTGGGAGCTCACCGAGTAGCTCACCTAGGAGCTTGGCCGTGAACTCCTAGCAAGAATCTCTGCCAGAGCTTGTCAAAACTTGCTTGGGAGCTCTCCGATAGCTCACCTTGCTAACTCACCTTAAGCTTTCCCGGGAGCTTATCAAGTAGCTTGACTTGAGCTCACCTTTATACTCGCCTTGATGCTCAACTTGAGCTTGCCTTAATAGCTTACCTTACCTGTGATCGCATGGGAGCTCACCTTACTAGCTCGCCTTGAGCTCGTTGAGGAGCTCACCTTGCCAACTTGACATGAGCTCATCTCGATTACTCACCTCGAGAGGTTGTCAAGTAGCTCACTAAGTAGCACACCTAGGAGCTCACCTAACACTCACCTAGGAGCTCACCTAACAGACTCACACGGGAGCTCACCAAGTAACTCACCAAGTAGGTTGACTTGAGCTCACTTGTGAGCTCACGAGCAACTTGATAGGGACATGTCTTAGCAGCTCGCTTGGGAGCTCACCTGAGCTCACCTAGGAGCTCACCTAACACTTACCTAGAGCTCACCGAAAAACTTACCAAGTAGCTCACCATGAAATATTCTAGGAGGTCCTCGATCATCTCAAGTTGAGCTCACCCAAGACCTCATCGAGTAACTCACTTGGGAACTCACCTTGGAGCTCACTTGACAGCTCTCCTTGCCAACTCACCTTGAGTTCACCTTGCCAACTAGCCTTGAGCTCATTTGGTAGCTCACATGTGAGCTCACCTCGAGATTATTGACAAGCTCACCTTTGAGCTTTCCTGGGAGCTCACAAAGAAGCTCACCTAGGATCTCATCTCTCGAGTTCAAAAATTAGATTTCCTAGGAGCTCATCGAGTAGCATGACTTGAGATTACCGAAAAATCATTTGGGAGCTCACCGATAGCTCACCTTGACATTTTCCTTGAGTTCACCGAGGAGCTTGTTGAGTAGCTCAACTTGAGCTCACCAAGAGCTCATCAAGTAGATCTCCGAAAACTTGCATGGGAGCTCGCCCGACCTGGCTTGCCTTGCCAACTCACATGGGATCTCACCTATTAGCTCACCTTGAGCTTGTTGAGGAGCTTACCATGTCAACTCACCTTGAACTTTGTCGGTAGCTCACCTCGGAGTTCATTGAGTAGCTCACCAAGTATCTCGCTAAGTAGCTTACTTAGGAGCTCACCTGGGAGCTCATCTAATAGCTCATCTGGGAGCTCACCGAGTAGCTCACCGAGTAGGTTGACTTGAGCTCACTTGTGAGGTCACCGAGCAACTTACTAGGGTCCTCACCTAGGAGCTCACCAAGTATCTCGCTTAGATGCTCACCGCATAGCTAACCAAGTAGCTCACATGGGAGCTCTTCATGGAGCTCGCCGATGAGCTCGAGTTGAGTTTCCTAGGAGTTCATCGAGTAACTCACCTAGGAACTCACATGAGAGCTCACCGATAGCCGCCTCGCCTTGCCAACTCACCTTGAGTTCACTTTGATAACTCACCTTGAGCTTTCCTTACCAACTCACCTTGAATTGATATGGTAGCTTTCATGTAAGATCACCCTGAGATTGCCAACAATCTCATGTGGGAGTTCACTGAACAGTTCACCTAGGAGCTTGAGTGGGGGCTCAACAAGTAGTTCACCCAAGAGCTCATTAAGCAGCTTGACATGAGCTTACCTAGAAACTCACCTGGGATCTCACTTGATAGATCACCTTGCTAGCTCACCTTGAGCTCACCCGGGATCTCACCAAGAATCTTGACTTGTGCTTGCTTAGAAGTTCATCAAGCACCTCACCCGAAAACTCACATGGGAGATCACCTAAAATATTTCCTTGCTAACTCACATAAGAGGTCACCTATCAGCTCACCTTACAAGATCACATTAAGCTCACTAAGGAGCTCACCTTGTCAACTCACCTTGAGCTCATCTAGTAGCTCACCTTAGATTTTATCGAGGATCTCACCTTGCCAACTCACCTTGAGCTCATCTAGTAGCTCACCTAGAGTTCATGCATAAGCTCACTAAGTAGCTCACATGGGAGCTCCCCTAACAAGCTCACCGGCCAGCTCACTAAGTAGCTAACATATTAGGTTCACTTGAGCTCATTTATGAGCTCACCAAGTAGCTCATCAGGGACCTTGCCTAGGAGCTAGCCAAGTAGCTTGCTTGGGAGCTCACCTAGTAGCTCACCTAGAAGCTTACCAAATATCTCATCAAGTAGCTCACCTAGGAGCTCTTCTATAAGCTCACTTATCAGCTCAAGTTTAGCTTGTTTGAGAGCTTATCTAGTAGCTCGCATGTAAGCTCACCTCAGAGATTGATGACAAGCTTACATTTGAGCTCACCGAGAGCTCACTAAGTAACTCACCTAGGAGTGAGCAAGTAGCTTGCCTAGGAGCTCGTCGAGTAGCTCCATTTAAGCTTTCCTAGAAACTCACACGGGAGATCACTGAAAGCTCACCTTACTAGCTCACCTTGAGTTAGCCTAGGAGATTGCCGAGTAGCTAGAAATGAACTCACCTAGGAGCTCGTCAAGTAGCAACTTGCCTAAAAACTCACATGGGAGCTTACTTGATAGCTCACTTAGAAAATTGCATAGGATCTCACCTATCAGCTCACCTTGCTAACTCACCTTGAGCTCATCTAGTAGCTCACCTTGGAGTTTGTTGAGTAGCTCACCAAGTAGCTTGACCGAGAGAAGAACTAAAACTCACTGGTAGCTCACCATGGAGCTCACTGAGTAGGTTGACTTGAGCTCGCTTGTGAGCTCACCGAGAAACTCACTTTGTGGACCTCCCTAGAAGCTCACCAAGTAGCTCACTTGGGAGCTCACCTAGTAGCTCACCTAGGAGCTCACCGAGTATCTTGCCAAGTAGCTCACCTGGGAGCTCTTCTGGGAGCTCACCAATTAGCTCAAGTTGAGCTTGCCTGGGATTTGTTCGAGTAACTCACCGGGAGCTCACACGTAAGATCACCTTGAGCTCACCTTGCCAACTCACCTTGAGCATGCCTTACCAACTAGCCTTGAGCTCATCATCGATATCTCACATGTAAGCTCACCTTAAAGAATGCTGATAGGATCACATTTGAGCTTGGCTAGGGAGATCACAGAGTAGCTCCCCTAGGAGCTCGACTCGGAGCTCAGAAAGTAACTCACCCGGGAGCTCATTGAGTAGCTCAACTTGAGCTTACCTAGAAACATGCTTGGGGGCTTTTATGACATCTCACCTTACCATTTCACCTTGAGCTCACCTAGGATCTCACCTAGCATCTTGATGTGAGCTCACCCAAGAGCACGTGAAGCATCTCCCTCGAAACTTCTTGGATGGGAGCTCGCCTTGCTAACTCGCATGGGAGCTAACCTATCAGCTTGCCTTGCTAGCTCACCTTGAGATTGCTAAGGATCTCAACTTGCCAACTCCTCTTGCCAAATTACCAATAGGTAACCCGAGAGATCACTAAGTAGGTTGAATTGTGCTTTCTTGTGATCTCACCGAGAAGCTCACTTGAGACACCTCACGGGAGTTCACCAAGTAGCTCACTTGAAAGCTCACCTAGCAGCTCAGCTTAGACCTCACCGAATAACTCACCAAGTATCTCACATGGGAGATCTTCTAGGATCTCGTCGATTAGCTCACCTAATAGCTTCCTTGGGAGCTCACCTTTAGCTCGCTGAGGATCTCACCTTGCTAACTCACCTTGACATCATCTTGTAGCTTACCTCAGAGTTCATCGAGTAACTCACCAAGTAGCTCACCTGGGAGCTCACCTAACAACTCACATGGGAGCTCACCGATCATCTCAATGATTATCTCACTTGGGAGCTCATCGATCAGCTTGAGTTGAGCTCATTCAAAATCTCGTTGAGTAACTCAACTAGGAACTCACTTGGGATCTCACCTTATCAACTCAACTTGAGCTCACCTTGCCAACTCACCTTGAGCTCATCTGGTAGCTCACATGTAAGCTCACCTCAGAGATTGCCAATAATCATGCCTTTGAGTTCATCTAGGAGCTAGACTAAGAGCTTGAATAGGAGCTCAATAAGTAGCTCATCAAGAATCTCACTCACTGAAAACTCACATGGGTGCTCAAATGATAGCTTGCCTTGCCAACTCGCATGGGAGCTTAACTATCGCTTGCTTGCTAGCTCACCTTGAGCTCATCGAAGAGCTCAAATTTCCAACTCACCTTGAGCTCATCTGGTAGCTAGCCTCAGAGTTCATCGAGTAACTCGCAAAGTAGCTCACCTAGGAGCTCACCTAACAGCTCACCTGGGAGCTCACCTGATAACTCACCTTCTCAACTCACGTTGACCTTACATTACCAACTTGCCTTGAGCTTGCCTTGTCAGCTCACCTTGAGCTCATATAATAGCTCCCATGTAATCTCACCTCAAATATTAATATCTCACCTTTGATAAGCTCACCTTTGAGCTCGGGAGCTCCCAGAAGCTCACCTAGGAGCTCCGCTAGAGCTTGGCAAGTAGCTAGTCTAGGAGCTCGTTGAGCAACTCGAATTGAGCTTTCCCAAAAACTCACCTGGGGACTCACTTGCCAGCTTGCCTTGAGCTCACTTAGGAGCTCATCAAGTAGCTCGACTTGAGCTCACACGGGAGCATGTCAAGTAGATCACCTGAAAACATGCATGGGAGCTCACCTTACAGCTTGCCCAAAAATTGGCATCAAAGCTCACCTATCAGTTTGCCTTGTGAGCTTGCCAATCAGCTCACCTTGTGAGCCCACCTTATCCTCATTGAGGAGGTCACCTTTCCAACTCACCTTAAGCTTATTTGGTATATCACCTCAAAGTTTGTTGAGTAGTTATCCAAGTAACTAACTTGAGAGCTCTCCTAACAGCTCATCTGGGAGCTCACCAAGTAACTCACCGAGTAGGTTAACTTGAGATCACTTGTGAGCTCATTGGGACCTTACCTTAGAGCTCTCCAAGTGGATTACTTTGGAGCTCACCAAACAACTCACCAAGTAGCTCTCTTGGGAGCTCTTCTGGGAGCTTTCTGATCAGCTCGAGTTTAGGTCACTCGAAAGCTCTTTCAGTAACTCACCTAGGAATTCACCTGGGAGCTTGCCTTACAGCTCACCTTGCCAACTCACCTTGAGCTTGCCTTTCCAACTTGCCTTGAGCTAACCTTGCCAACATGCCTTGAGCTCATCTGGTAGGTCACATGTAAGCTCACCTGAGAGATTACTGATAAGCTTGCCTTTGAGCTCACCTAGGAGCTCACCAAGTAGCTCACCTAGGAGCTCGGCTGGGAGCTCAGGAAGAAGCTCACCCAAGAACTCATTAAGAAGCTCATCTTGAGCTTTCCTGGAAAATCACCTGGGAGCTCACCTAACAACTCTCATTGCCAACTCACCTTGAACTCACCCGGGAGCTTGCGAGTAACTCAACTTAAGCTCTCCCAAGAGTTGGTCAAGTAGCTCTCTTGAAAACTCACATAGGAGCTCACGATAGCTCACCTTGCCAACTCATATGGGATCTCACCTATTAGCTCACCCTCAGCTCATCTATCAGCTCACCTTGATCTTTCCTTAGATTTCATCAAGTAGCTCTCCTAAGCTCACCTATAATCTCACCTTGTGAGCTCACCTTGTGCTCATTGAGGAGCTCACCTTGCCAACTCATCTTGAGATTGTCTGGTAGCTCACCTTGGAGTTCATCGAGAGATCTTTGCCAAGTAGGTCACCTGGGATCTCATCTAACATCTCACCTAGGAGCTCACCAAGAAACTTTCGAGTAGGTTAACTTGAGCTCACTTGTGAGCTCACCGGGGACCTCACCTTAGAGGTCACCAAGTAGCTTGCTTTTGAGCTCACCTAGGAGATCACTAAACGACTTGCCAAGTAGCTCTCCTAGGACCTCTTATGGGAGCTCGCTGATCATCTTGAGTTGAGCTTGCCCAAAATCTCATTCAGTAACTCACCTGGGAACTCACCTAGGATCTCACCTTATAGCTCACCTTGAGCTCACCTTTCAAACTCACCTTGAGATCACCTTGAGAACATGCCTTGAGCTCATCTAGTAGCTCACATGTAAGCTCACTTGAGAGATTACCGATAAGCTCACCTTTGAGCTCATCTAGGAGCTCATCGAGTAGCTCAACTAGGAGCTCGACTGGGAGCTAAGCAAGCAACTCACCTAGGAGATTATTGAATAGCTCACCATGAGATTTCTTGGAAAATCACTTGGGAGCTCACCTAACAGCTCACCTTACTAGCTTGACTTAAGCTCGCCTAGGAGCTCACTGAGTAGCTTGAATTTAGCTCACCCAAGAGCTCGTCAAGTAGCTCACTCGAAAACTTTGATGAGAGCTCACCTAATAACTCACCTTGCAAAATTACATGGGAGCTCCCCTATCAGCTCACCTTGAGCTCACTATGGATTTAGTTGAGTAGCTCACCTAATTAGGTCACCCGGGAGCTCACCGAACATCTCTCTTGGGAGCTAACCAAGTAGCTCAAAGTAGTTGACTTGAGCTCACCGGTGACCTCACACGGGAGCTCACCAAGTAGCTCACTTAGGAGATCACCTAATAGCTCGTCTGGGAATCCATTAAACATATCACCAAGTAGCTCAGCTAGAGCTCTTCTTGGAGCTTGCCGATCAGCTCAAGTTGAGCTCACCGGGATCTCGTCGAGTAACATGACTTGGAGCTCACCTAATAGCTCACCTTGATAACTCACCTTTCCAACTCACCTTGATCTGATTTGGTAGCTCACATGTAAGCTCACCTCGAGATTGCTAACAATCTCACCTTTGAGCTCGCCAGGAGCTCATCAAGTAGCTCACCTAGGCACTTGGATAGGATCTCGGCAAGAAGCTCACCCAAGAGCTCATCGAGTAGCTCGACTTGAGCTTGCCTAAAAACTCACCTAGGAGCTCTCCTAATAGATCAACTTTATAGCTCACCTTGAGATCACCCAAGAGCTCATGAGTAGCTCGACTTGAGCTCACCTAGGAGCTCGTCAAGCAGCTCTAATGAAAACTCACATGGGAGGTCACCTAAGAGCTCACCTTGCCAAATCATATGGAAGCTCACCTATTAGCTCACCTTACTAGCTTGTCATGACCTCGCTGAGGAGCTTACCTTGCCAACTCACCTTTAGCTCTTTTGGTATCTCACCTGCAGAGTTCATTGAGTAGCTCACCAAGTAACTCACCTAATAGCTCACCTGGGAGCTCACTGAGTAGCTCACCGAGTAGGATGACATGATCTCATTTTTGACCTCGCTCTTAAGCTCACTAAGCAGCTCACTCACTAGGGACCTCACTGGGAGCTCACCAAGTAGCTCTCTTTGGAGCTTACCTAGCAACTTGACTTAGAGCTCACTGAATAGCTCGCCAAGTAGCACACCTAGGAGCTCTTCTTGGAGCTCACTAATCAGCTCAAGTTGAGCTCACCTAGTAGCTCATCGAGTAACTCACCTGGGAGCTCGCTTGGTAGCTCGCATGTAAGCTCACCTCAGAGATTTTTGATAACCTTACTTGCGGGAGCTCACTTAGGAGCTCAAGCTGGGAGCTCAACAAAAATTCACCTAGAGCTCATCGAGTAGCTCAACTTGAGCTTATTTCGAAACTCACGGAGCTCACCTGATATCTCACCTTGCCAGCTCACCTTGAGCTCACCAGAGATCATCAAGTAGCTGGACTTGAGCTCACCTAGGAGCTCATCAAGTAGCTCACTTAAAAATCTCATGGGAGCTCACCTGACAGCTCACCTTGCCAACTCACATGGGAGCTCACCTATTAGCTCACCTTGCCAGCTAACTGAGGAGCTCACCTTGCCAAATCACCTAGAGCTTGTTTCGTAGTAACTCGCCTTAGAATTCATTGAGTAGCTTTCCAAGTAGCTCACCTTGGAGCTTGCCTAGTAGCTCACTTGGGAACTCACCTAATAACTACCCGAGAATCTTACCGAGTAGGTTGACTTGAGCTCACCGGGAGCTCATCTAATAGCTCACCTTGCTTGGCTAAAGCTCACCTTGCCAACTCGACATGGGAGCTCGCCTATTAGCTCACCTTGCCAGCCTAATGAGCAGCTCACCTTGCCAAATCACCTAGAGCTTGTCTCGGTAACTCACCTTAGAATTCATTGAGTAGATTTCCAAGTAGCTCACCTTAGAGCTTGCCTAGTAGCTCACTTGGGAACTTGCCTAAAAGCTACCCGAGAAGCTTACCGAGTAGGTTGACTTGAGCTCACCTAGGAGCTCATCAAGTATCTCACTTGAAAACTCTCATGGGAGCTTTCCTAATGCTAACCTTGCCAACTCGCATGGGATCTCACCTATCATCTCACCTTGATAGCTCACTGAGGATCTCACCTTACCAAATCACCTAGAGCTCATCTAGGAATTCATTGAGCAGCTCACCAAGTAGCTCACCTTTGAGCTTGCCTAGTAGCTCACCTGGGAACTCACCTAACAACTACCCGAGAAGCTCACCGAGTAGGTTAAATTGAGCTTGCTTGGGAACTCACCGAGAAGCTCACCGAGGACCTCACCTAGGAGCTCTCCAAGTAGCTCACATTTGAGCTAGCCTAGTAGCTTACCTAGGAACTCATCTGAGAGCTCACCTAATTAGCTTGAGTTGAGCTTCCCGACAGCTCTCCTTACCATCTCACCTTGAGCTTATTCGATAGCTACAATGTAATCTCACCTCGAAATTACGACAAGCTCACCTTTGATCTTACATGGGATCTCACCAAGGAGCTCACCTAGGAACTTGGCTAGGATCTCGACAAGTACCTCACTGAGGATCTCGTTTGACTTGAGCTTACCTAGTAAAACTCACATGGGTGCTCGCTTGCTAGCTCACCTTAACTCAACTAGGAGTTCATAGAGTAGCTTGACTTGAGCTCACCTAGGAGCTCATCAAGAAGCTCACTCAAAAACTAGCATGGACGCTCACCTGACAACTTTCCTAGAAACTCGCATGGGACTCACCTATTAGCTCTCCTTGCCAACTCACCTAACAACTCACATGGGAGCATACCAAATAGCTTACCGATTACATTGACTTGAGCTCACTTATGAGCTGGCCGATAAGCTCACCGGGACCTCGCCTAGGAGCTCACCACGTAGCTCACTTGGGAGCTCACCTAGCGGCTCACCTAGAAGTTAGCCGAATAGCTCACCAAGTAGCTCACATGGGAGATCTTCTGGGAGCTCGTTGATTAGCTTGAGTTGAGCACGCCGAGGAGCTCATCTAGTAACTCACCTGGGAACTCACATCAGAGCTCACCTTGCCAACTTTCCTTGAGCTCACCTTGCCAACTCACCTTGAGCTCATCTGGTAGCTCGCATGTAAGCTCACCTCAGAGTTTTTCAACAAGCTCACCTTTGAGCTGACCTGGGAGCTCACTGAGCAGCTCACCTAGGAGCTCACCCAGGAGCTCATCGAGTAGTTTGACTTGAGCTTACCTAGAGACTCACCTTGGAGCTCACTGACAGCTCACCTTGCTAGCTTGCCTTGAGCTCACCTAGTAGCTCACCGAAAAGCTTGACTTGAGCTCACCTGGGATCTCTTCAAGTAGCTCACCTGAAAAATTACATGGGAGCTCACCAGATAGCATGCCTTACCAACTCACGTGGGAGCTCACCTTCTAAGCTTGCCTTGAGCTTGCTGAGGAGCTCATCTTGCCAACATGCACTAAGCTCATCTGGTAGCTCACCTAAGAGTTATTCAAGTAGCTCACCAAGTAGCTCAGCTGGGAGCTCACCTAATAGCTAGCTTGGGAGCTAACCGAGTAGCTCACTGAGTAGGTTGAATTTAGCTCACTTATGACCTCACTTGGGAGATCTCCAAATAGTTCACCAAGTAGGTCACCTAGGAGCTCTTCTAGGAGCTCACTGATCAGCTCAAGTTGAGCTCACCCGGGAGCTCATCGTGTAACTCACCTACGAACTCACCTGGGAGCTCACCTGATAGCTCACCTTACTAACTCACTTGAGAACTCACCTAATAGCTCACCTTGAGCTCATCATGTAGCTTACATGTAAGCTCACCTTAAATATTACCAACAAGATCACCTTTGAGCTTACCTGGGAGCTCACCGAGTAGCTCACCTAGGAGCTTGGTTGGGAGCATTGTAAGTAGCAAATCACCCAAGATCTCATCAAGAAGCTTGACTTGAGCTTACCTAGAAATTCACCACGGGAGCTCACCTTCCCAGCCCTTGCATTGAGCTCATCCAGAGCTCACCGAGTAAGTCAACTTGACCCTCCCGGGAGCTCATCAAGTAGCTCTCTAAAAAACATGGATGGGAGCTTGCCTGATAGCTCACCTTGCCAAATCACCTTGAGCTCATCGGTAGCTCACCTTAGAGTTCATCAAGCAGCTCGCTAAGTAGCTCACCGGGAGATCACGTAACGGCTCTCACATGGGAGCTCACCTAACACTCACTGGGAGATCACTAAGTAGCTCACCAAGTAGGTTGACTTGAGCTCGCTTGTGAACTCACCGAGTATATCATTAGGGACCTCACCTGGAGCTCTCCAAGTAGCTCACATGGGAGCTCACCTAGCAGCTTTCCTGGAAGCTCACCAAACATCTCGCCAAGTATCACCTAGGAGCTCTTATGGGAGCTATGATCACCTCGAGTTGAGTTCACCCAGAGCTCATTGATTAACTCACTGGGAACTCATCTAGGAGTTCACCGAGAGCTCACCTTGCCAACTCACCTTGAGCTCATTTGGTATCTCCCATATAAGCTTACCTCATAGATTACCGACAAGCTCACCTTTGAGCTAACCTAGAAGCTCACCCAAAAGCTCACCTAAGAGCTCGGCTGGGATCTCGGCAAGAAGCTCATCTAGGAGCTCGTCGAGCAGCTTGAATTGAGCATGCCAGAAAATCACCTGGGAACTCACTTTCCAGCTCACCTTGAGATCACCCAAGAGCTCTCCGAGTAGCTTGACTTGAGCTTGTACGGGAGCTCGTCAAGTAGCTCACCTAAAAACTTGCATGGGAGTTTTCCTAATAGCTTGCCTAGAAACTCGCATGGGAGCTAGCTGAATCACCTTCGTTGAGCAACTCACCTTGAGCTTGAGCTCACTTGGGAGCTCAAGTAGTTTGCCAAGTAGGTTGAATTGAGCTCACTTGTGAGCTCACCAAGGATCTCACCTTAGAGATTTCAAGTAGCTTACTTTGGAACTCATCGAACAAATCACCAAGTAACTCTCCTAGGATCTCTTCGGGAGCTCACCGATTAGCTCGAGTTGAGCTTTCCGGGAAGCTTGTTTAGTAACTCTCCTAGAACCCTCATGGGAGCTCACCTTACAGCTCGCCTTGTTAACTCACCTTGAGCTCAACTTTCAAACTCACCTTGAGTTCACCTTGCCAACAAGACTTGAGCTCATCTGGTAGCTCACATGTAAGCTCACCTAAGAGATTACCGACAAGCTCACCTTTGAGCTCACATTGGAGCTCACCAAGTAGCTCACCTAGGATCTCAGATGGGAACTCGACAAGCCACTCACCCAGGATCTCGTTGAGTAACTCACCTTGAGCTTGACTGAAAAACTCACCTAGGAGCTTACTCCTGATACTCACCTTGTAAGCTCACCTTGAGCTCACCTTGGAGTTCATCGAGTAGCATGCCAAGTAGCTCACCTAATAGCTCTCCTAGGAGCTCTCCTAATAGCTCACCTAGGAGCTCACTGAGAAGATCACTGAGTAGGTTGACTTGAGCTCACTTGTGAGCTCTCCGAGAAGCTCATTGGGGACCTCGCCAAGGAGCTCACCAAGTAGCTTGTTTGGGAGCTCACCTAGCAGCTCACCTAGGAGGTCACAAAAAATCTCACCAAATAGCTCACTGAGGAGCTCACCGATTAGCTCAAGTTGAGGTCACTTGGGAGCTTATCGAGTAACTCACCTAGGAACTCACCTGGGAGATCACCTGACAGCTAGCCTTGCCAACTTACCTTGAGCTCGCCTTGCCAACTCACCTTGAGCTCACCTTGCCAACTTTCCTTTAGCTCATCTTGTAGTTCACATATAATCTCACCTTAGATATTGCGAAAAACTCACCTTTGATCTCACCTAGGAGCTCACCGAGTAGCTCACCTAGGAGCTCGGCTGGGAGCTCAACAAATAGCTCACCTAAGAGTTTCGTCGAGTAGCTCAGCTTGAGCTTGCTCAAATACTTGCCTTTCTAGCTTGCCGAAAACTCTCATGGGAGCTCACTTGATAACTCACCTTGCCGGCTTGCATTGGAGCTCACCTATCAGCCTTACCTTGCCTAGCTCACCATGAGCTCGCTAAGTAGCTCACCTTGCCAACTCACCTTGAACTTATACGGTACCTCACCTCTCAGAGTTCGTTAAGAAGGTCACCAAGTAGCTCACAAGGAGCTCACCTAACAACTTACCTATGAGCTCACCTAAAATCTTGCCTAACATCTCATCGAGAAGTGTGCCGAGTAGGTTGACTTGAGCTCACTTCTAAGCTTCCCGAGTAACTCGCAGGGGGCCTCACCTAGGATCTCACTAAGTAGCTTGCTTAGGAGCTCGCCTAGCAAGCAGCTTGCCTAGGAGCTCACCGAATAGCTTGCTAATTTTCTCACCTATGAGCTCTTCTCGGGAGCTCACTAATCAACTTGAGTTGAGCTCACCTGGAGATCTCATCGAGTAACTCACCTAGGAACTCACCTGGGAGCTCACCTAACAGTTCACCTTACCAACTCACCTTGAGCTCACCTTACCAACTCACCTTGATCTTGCCTTGCCGGATCACCTTGAGTTCATCGGTAGCTCACATGTAAGCTCACCTTAGAGATTACTTGAAAATCTTACCTTTGAGTTCACCTTGGAGCTCACTAAGAAACTCACCTAGGAGCTCGGCTGGGAGCTTAGCAAATAGCTCACCAAGGAGCTCATCGAGCAGCTTGACTTGAGCTTGCCTAAGAACTCTTCTGGGAGCTTTCCTAACAGCTCACCTTGTTAGCTCGCCTTGAGCTCACCAAGGAGCTCACTTAGCAGCTTGATTTGAGCTCACTCAAGAGGTCATCAAGTAGCTCACCCAAAGATGCACATGGAGCTCACGACGCTCACCTTGCCCTAAGATCAAATGGGAGCTTAACTATTAGCTCATCTTGCTAGCTTGCCTTGAGCTCACTGAGGAGCTCACCTTGCCAACTCATCTTAAGCTCGTCTGGTAGCTCACCTCGGAGTTCATCGAGCATCTCGCCAAGTAGCTCACCTGAGAGCTCACCTAATAGCTCACCTAATAGCTCGCCTAGAATCTCACCAAGTAACTCACTGAGTAGGTTGACTTGAGCTTGCTTGTGAGCTTGCTTGTGTGCTCACCAAGTAGCTCACTAGGGACCTCGCCAAGTAGCTCACTTGGTAGCTCACCGATTAGCTTGAGTTGAGGTCACCTAGGAGCTCGTCGAGTAACTTAGCTAGGAACTCACCTGGGAGCTCACCTGATAGCTTGCCTTTATAACTCGTCTTGATTTATTCGAGTAGCACACCAAGTAGCTCACCTAGGAGCTCACCTAATAACTTACCTTGGAGTTTTCCTAACATCTCACTTGGGAGCTCAACAAGTAGCTCGCTGAGTAGGTTAACTTGAGCTCACTTGTGAGCTCACCAAATAGCTCACGAAGAACCTCACCTGGGAGCTTACTAAGTAGCTCAATTGGTAACTCACCTAGTAGCTCACATGGGAGCTCACTAACAACTTGTCAATTAGCTTACCTAGGATCTCTTATAGGACCTTTCGATCGGATCGAGTTGAGCTCACCCAAGAGCTCATTGAGTAACTCACCTGGGAACTCACCTGGGAGCTCACTTGACATCTCACCTTGCCAACTCACCTTGAGCTCACCTTGCCAACTCACCTTGAGCTTGCCTTGTAAACTAGCCTTGAGCTCATCTGGTAGCTCACATGTAAGCTCATCTAAGAGATTTCTAACAATCTCACCTGAACTCTCAGCTCCTTACCATCTCATCTTGAGCTCACTCACCTTGAGCTCACCCGGGAGCTCACCGAGCATCTCAAATTTAGCTCACCCAGAGCTCATCAAGGAGCTCACCCGAAAAATTGCATGGGAGCTCACCTGATAGCTCACCCAGATTACTCACATGGGAGCTCACCTATCAGGTCACCTTGTTAGCTCACCTTGAGTTCATTGAGGAGCTCACCTTACTAACTCACCTTAAGATTGTTTGGTATCTTTCCTTAGAGTTTTCGAGTAGCTCACTAAGTAGCTCGCATGGGAGGTTAATTAACACTCACTGAGAGCTCACCAAGGAGTTGGCTAAGTAGGTTGACTTGAAATCACTTGTGAGCTTACTAGGGACCTCACCTAAGAGCTTGTTAAGTAGCTCACTTGGGAGCTCTCCTAGTAGCTCATCGAATAACTCACTAAGTAGCTCACCTGGGAGCTCTTCTAGGAGCTCACCGATCAGCTCGAGTTGAGCTCACCTAGGGAGCTTATCGATTAACTCACTGGGAACTCACCTGAGAGCTCGCTTGATAGCTCACCTTGTAAAATCACCTTGATCTTGACTTACCAACTCACCTCGAGCTCGCCATGCCATCTCACCTTGAGCTCATTTAGTACCTTGCTCCACCAAGTAGCTCGCTTGGGAGCTTTCCTGGGAGCTCACCTAAAATCTCACCTAAGAGATCATCAAGTAGGTTGAATTAAGCTTTCTTGTGAGCTCACCGAGCTAAGTTCACTAGGGACCTCACCTAGGAGCTCACCAAGTAGCTCTCATGGGAGCTCTTATGAGAGCACACCGATCAGCTTGAGTTGAGGTTACCCGGGAGCTCATAGAGTAACTCACCTAGGAACTCACCTGGGAGCTCTCTTGACAACTCACCTTGCCAACTCAGGTTGAGCTCAACTGGCAGCTTGCATGTAAGCTCATCTAAGATATTACTTGAAAAGCTCACCTAGGAGCTCACCAAGCAGCTCACCTAAGATCTTGGGTGGGAGGTCGCAAGTAACTCCCAAGAGATCATCAAGCATCTTGACTTGAGCTCACCGAGAGCTCGCCAAAGAGCTCACCTAAAAACTTGCATGGGAGCTCACCGATAGCTCACCTAAAAACTTACATGGGAGCTCACCTATCAACTCACATTGCCAGTTCACCTTCAACTTATTGAGGAGCTCACCTTTCTAACTCACCTTGAGCTCATCTTGTAGCTCACCTCGAGTTTTTCAAGTAGCTTTCTAAGTAGCTCGGGTGGGAGGTCACCTAACAGCTCATTTGGGAGCTCACCGAGCAACTCGTTGAGTAGGTTGACTTGAGCTCACTTGTGAACTCACATGTGAGCTCACCAAGTAGCTTGTTGGGGACCTCGCCTGGGAGCTTGCAAAGTAGCTCACTTTTGAGCTCACCTAGTAAATCACTTAGGAGCTCACTAAATAGATTGCCAAATATCTCACATAGAAGCTCTTTTGGGAGCTAACCAATCAGCTCAAGTTGAGCTCACATAGAGCTTGTCGAGTAACTCACTTGACAACTCACCTAGGAGCCCACATTGCTAACTCACATTGAGCTTGCCAACTCACCTTGAGCTCACCTTGCCAACTCACCTTGAGCTCATCTCGTAGCTCACATGTAAGCTCACCTCAGAGATTACCGATAAGCTCACCTTTGAGCTCACCAAACAGCTCACCTAAGAGCTTGACTAGGAGCTTGACAATTAGCTCACCTAGGAGCTCATAGAGCATCTAAAATTGAGCTTTCCAAAAACTCACCTAGGAGCTCACCTGACACTTGCCTTGTTATCGACCTTGAGCTGGCCTAGAGCTCACCAAGCAACTTGACTTGAGCTTTCCCTAGGAGCTCATCAAGTAGCTCACCTAAAAACTTGCATGGGAGCTCACCTAATAGCTCGCCTTGCTAACTTGCATCAGAGCACACCTATCATATTGCCTTGCCATCTCACCTTGAGATCACTGTGTAGCTCACCTTGCTAACTCACATTGAGCTCATCTTGTAGCTCACCTCAAGAGTTTGTCGAGCAACTCGCTAAGTAGCTCACCTAACAGCTCACCTAGGAGCTCACCTAACAACTCACTTGGGAGCTCACCGAGAATCTCACCAAGTAGGTTGACTTAAGCTCACTTATGAGCTCACCAAGTAGCTCGCTTGGGAGCTCACCTAGCAACTCACATGGGAGATCACCAAACAACTTTCTAAGTAGCTCACATGGGAGCTCTTTTGGGAGCTCATTGATCGTGTAGAGTTTAGCTCACCAAGGAACTCAGCTTTTCCAACTCACCTTGAGCTTGCCTTACCAACTCACCTTGAGATCATCGGTAGCTCACATGAAAGATCACCTTTGAGCTCACATGGGAGCTCACGACTAGCTCACCTAGGAGCTCAGCTTGGAGCTCGGCAAGTAGCTCATCCAGATCTCGCCTAGCAGCTCTAATTGAGCTTTCCCGAAACTCACTTGGGAGCTCACTGAAAGCTCACCTTGAGCTCACCCAAGAGCTTGAGCTTGCCAAGGAGCTTGTTAAGCAGCTCAACCGAAAAATTACATGGGAGATCACGTGACGAGATCACCTTGTTGACTCGCATGGGAGCTCACCTATCAACTCACCTTGCCAACTCACCTTGAGCTCGCTAAGGAGCTCACCTTGCTAACTCACCTTGAGTTCATCTAGTAATTCACCTCGAGTTCATTGAGTAGCTCACCTGGGAACTTTCCTAATAGCTCATCTGGGAGCTAACCAAGTAGCTCACCGAGTAGGTTGACTTGAGATCACTTGTGAGCTCGCAGAGCAACTCATCGGGGACCTCACCTGGGAACTCACCAAGTAGCTCACCTAACGGCTCACCAGGGAGCTCACCAAGTAGCTCACTTGGGATCTCACCTAGCATCTCAACTAGGATCTCTCTGAATAGCTTGCCAAGTAGCTTCCTAGGAGCTCTTCTGGGAGCTCACCGATCAGCTTGAGTTGAGCTCATCTAGGAGCTCATCGAGTAACTCACCTAGGAGCTCACCTTGCTAACTTACCCTAAGCTCCCCTTGAGTTCACCTAGGAGCTCACCGAGTATCTCACCTAAGAGCTCACCGAGTAGCTCACCTAGGAGTTTGACTTGGAGCTTGGCAAGTAGCTCACCTAGGAGATCGTCGAGCAACTTGACTTGAGCTTACCCAGAAACTCACCTTGGAGCTCACTGAACAGCTTACCTAACAGCTCACCTTGGAGCTCACCAAACAGCTCACCAAGTAGCTCACCTGGGAGCTCTTCTGGGAGCTTACCGATCAGCTTGATTTGAGCTCAGCCAGGAGCTCATCAAGTAACTCACCTGGGAACTCACATGGGAGCTTGTCTCGATAGCTCACCATACCAACTCACCTTGAGCTCACCTGAGCTCACCAACTTGACTTGAGCTCATCTGGTAGCTTGCATGTAAGCTCACCTTAGATATTACCAACAATCTTGCCTTTGAGCTCACTCGGAGCTCACTGAGAAGCTCACATAGGATCTCAGCTAGGAGCTCAACAAGAAGATCACCTAGGAGCTCGTCCAGTAGCTCAACTTGATCTTTCCTCAAAACTCACTTGAAAGATAACCTTGCTAGCTCACCTTGAGCTCGCCCACAATCTCGCTAAGCAACTTGACTTGATCTCACCCAGAGCTCATCAAGTAGCTCACCCAAAAACTCATATGGGAGCTCACAAGATAGCTCACCTAGAAACTCGTATGGGAACTAGCCTTTCAGATCACCTTGCCAGCTCATCCTAAGCTCGCTGAGGAGCTCACCTTGCCAACTCACCTTGAGCTCATCTAGTAGCTCGCCTTGGAGTTTTTGAGCAACTCACCAAGTAGCTCACCCGGGAGCTCACCTTGCTCACCTCACCGAGTAACTCTGGCGAATAGGTTGACTTGAGCTCACTTTCGAGATCACTTGTGAGCTTGCCAGGTAAATCAGTGGGGATCTCACCTAGGAGCTCACCAAATATCTCACTTGGGAGCTCACCTAGTAGCTCTCCTAGGAGATCACTGAATATCTCGCCAAGTAGCTCTCCTGGGAGCTTTTTTGGGAGCTCACTGATCAACTTGAGTTGAGCTCACCCAGAAGCTCATCGAGTAACTCACCTAGGAACTCGCCTCAGAGCTCTCCTGATAGGTCAGCTTGGCAACTTACCTTGAGCTCACCTTGTAACCTCACCTTGAGCTCACCTTGCCAACTCACCTTGAGCTCATCCAATAGCTCGCATGTAAGCTCACCTGAGAGATTACCGAGTAGCTCACCAAGTAGCTCACCTAGGAGCTTGCCTAACAGCTCACCTAAGAGCTCACTGAGTAGTTCACCAAGTAGGTTGACTTGAGGTCATAGGGGACCTCACCTGGGAGCTCACCAAGTAGCTCACTTGGGACCTCACCTTGCAGCTCGAATGGGAGCTCTGTTGGGATCTCGGTAAGAAGGTTTCTAAGAGCTCGTCAAGCACTTGACTTGCACTTAGCTAGAAACTCACCTTGGAGCTCACCTTGAACTCACCTAGGAGCTCATCGAGCAGCTCGACTTGATATCAACTAGGAAATCATCTAGCAACTCAACTTGAGCTTGTCTGGTAGCTCATCTTAGAGTTCATCGACTAGCTCACTAAGTAGCTTTCCTTGGGGCTCACCTAATAGCTCACCTGGGAGCTCACCGAGTAGCTCACCAAGAAGGTTGACTTAAGATCGCTTTCGGCTCGCTAGTGAGCTCGCCAAGTAGCTCACTGGGGACCTCGCCGGGAGCTTGCCAAGTTGCTCACTTGGGAGCTCACCTAGTTGCTTGCGCGATCGGTAGCTTACCGAATAGCTCACCAAGTATCTCTCCTAGGAGCTCACCGATTAGCTTGATTTGAGCTTTCCTAGGAGCTCATCAAGTAACTCACACGGGAACTCACCTAGGAGCTCACCGACATCTTGCCTTGCCAACTCGCCTTGAGCTCGCCTTGCCAACTCACCTTGAGCTTCACTTACCAACTCACCTTGAGCTCAAATAGTAGCTCGCATGTAAGCTCACCTTAGAGATTATTGAAAATCTCACCTTTAAAATTGCTTAGGATCTCACCAAGCAGCTCACCTAGGAGCTTGGCTGGTAATGCAAGAAGCAGTTAAAGCAAGCCCAGAGCTCATCTAGGAGCTCGACTTGAGCTTACCGAAACTCACTGG
The DNA here is from genome assembly GCA_018340775.1 of Taxus wallichiana var. yunnanensis. Classification (NCBI taxonomy): domain Eukaryota; kingdom Viridiplantae; phylum Streptophyta; class Pinopsida; order Cupressales; family Taxaceae; genus Taxus; species Taxus wallichiana. The sequence continues at coordinate 34,572,696 of CM031238.1, read as the reverse complement.
GTGCTCACCTTATATCTTGCCTTACCATCTCACCTTAAGCTCATCCAAGAGATCATCGAGTAGCTCGACTTGATTTTTCCTGGAGCTCATCAAGAAACTCACTCAAAAACTTGCATGATAACTCCCCTAAATAAACTCACCTTTCCAACTCACATCGGACCTCACCTACTAACTCACCTTGCCGGCTCGCCTTGAGCTTGCTAAGGAGCTCACCTTGCGAAATCACCTTGAGCTCATCTAGTAGCTCACCTCAAAGTTCATTGAGCAGCTCACTAAGTATCTTTCCTGGGAGCTCACCTAACAACTCACCTGGGAGCTCACCTAATAGCTCACCTGGGAGCTCACTGAGTAACTCGCCTAGTAGGTTTACTTGAGCTCACTTGTTAGCTCACCGAGCAAATCACCGAGGACTTTCCTCGAAACTCACTAAGTAGATCACATAAGAGCCCACCTAGGAGCTCACCTGGTAGCTTGCCAAATAGCTCGCCAAGTAGCTCACCTAGGAGCTCTTCTAGGAGCTTTCCGATCACCTCGAGTTGAGCTCGCCTAAATCTTGTCAAGTAACTCACTTGGGAACTCACATGGGAGCTCACCTGACAGCTCACCTTGCCAACTCACCTTGACCTTGCCTTACCAACTTGCCTTGAACTCACCTTGCCAACTCACCTTGAGCTCATCTGGTAGCTTCCATGTAAGCTCACCTCAGAGATTGCTGACAAGCTCACCTTTGAGCTCACCTGGGAGCTCACCTAGAATCTCACCTTAGAGCTCAGTTTGGAGATCAGAAATCAGCTCATCTAGGAGCTCATCGAGCATCTTGACTTGAGCTTACCTAGAAAATCACCTGGGAACTCACTTGCCAGTTCACCTTGAGCTCACCCAAGAGCTCACCGAGTAGCTCGACTTGAGCTCACGCGGGAGCTCGTTAAGCAACTCACCCAAAAACTCACATGGGAGCTCACCTATCAACTTTCCTTATGAGCTCACCTATCAGCTCACGTTACAAGCTCACCTTATGCTCATTAAGGAACTCACCTTGAGATTGTCTAGTAGCTCACCTCCTAGTTATCGAGTAGTTCATAAAGTATCTCACCTAGGAGCTTGCCTAATAGCTTACTCCGGGAGCTCACCAAGAAGCTCACCGAGTAGGTTGACTTGAGCTTACTTGTGAGCTCACCATTGACCTCTCCTTAGAAGTCACCAAGTAGCCTTCTTTTGAGCTCACTTGCGAGGTCGCTAAATAACTCGCCAAGTAGCTCTCTTGGGAGCTCTTTTGGGAGCTCACTCATCAGCTTGAGTTGAGCTCACCTAGAAGCTCATTCAGTAACTCACCTGGGAACTCACATGGGAGCTAACCTTACTGCTCACCTTTCCAACTCACCTTAAGCTCACCTTTCCAACTCACCTTGAGCTCGCTTTGCCAACAAGCCTTGAGCTCATCTAGTAGCTCATATGTAAGCTCACCTGAGAGATTACCAACAAGATCACCTTTGAGCTCACCTGGGAGCTCATTGAGTAGCTCACCTAGGAGCTTGGTGGGAGCTCACCAAGTAGCTCACCAGGAGCTCATTGAAAATCTCACATTAATCTTACCCAAAACTCACATGGGATCCCTGACATCTCATCTAGAAACTCACCCTGGGTGCTCGTCGAGTAGCTCACCTTGAGCTCACCCAAGAGCTCATCAAGTAGCTCACTCGAAAACTTGCATGGGAGCATGCCTGATAGCTCACCTTGCCAACTCACATGGGAGATCACCTTGAGCTCACCTTGGATTTTTTTCAAGTTGTTATCCCGTAAAATTGGCAAGGGCAATTTTAAAGATAACCCTACTGAAATTTTGTTCGGTCCTCGTCAGGGACTCCTTGCATTCGGAACGTTGCAAAATCCCTTCCCGAGAAATCTAGTTTTCCGAACTTAGCCATTTTTGGTCTTTTTTGGTCAGGTGCACATAATGTTTATGTAACATCAAGTATTCACGCACCCCATTTAAATACTTTGGCACATGGTTTGAGGTGTCAACAGGTAGTTTGGTGCACCTCACTATGTTGTGCCTTTCTTGCATGTGCCAAGGTGCATGCACCTTCATGTCAACAAAACTTTTGTTGTGCCACTTTTTGGTACACCAATGGTGCAAATATTCTTGTGTCGAAATCACTTTCGGTGCACCAAATGAGCACATAACTTCGTGTTGGCAAGCGTTTTGATGCGCCAAAGGGTGCATGTTTTCCGTTGTCGACAGTGCTTTTCATGCGCCATTTGAAAAAGTTGGTGGCACATTTATTACGACCTCACCTATATATGGGTACATATGCACTGTCATTTTCATCTGACACAATCACGTGAATTTATCTGCACTCGTCGCGTACCTTCCTGCTTTTCGATCATGTCGTGGACCCGGTTTCATATTTCTCTATTATATTATCCTGGTAAGAGGTCCTCTGTGCTTTTGTGTGTTTTGGTGTTTTGTGTTTTGGCTGCTTGTTTGTGTGATTAGAAAGATCTGTCAAAGCATGAACTCAACTACCTGGCTGTGAAATCATGAACTCCCCCTCTTTGTTGCTTTTCTCTTTTCTTCCCCATGCATTTCCCCCTCTTTCCAGATCTGCTGGTAGGGGAAACTCTGTCTTGAAATGATTGCTTGAAAACTCTTTGTTTAAGCCTCTTCATCACCCAAGGTACCCTTAAAAGAAGCTTATTAACATGTGAGCACCTCAGAGAAAGAATCAAAGCTTCAAAGAAAGACTGTAATTTTTCCTATTTTGGCACATCTGTCACCCCTGCAACATAATATACAATCATGCCAATGGCGCATATTCTCCCGCTCACATAAAGAGAGCAGCTACGCCCTCAAGGTGCACTTCCTTTTCTTGTTACAACCACTTTCCCTGCACCCTCTTGGTGCACCAAACTTGTGTGCAACATTACAAAACCATGTGCCCTTTGGCACACCCTACATGTATGCAACATTAAATTTATATGTGCCAAGTACAACTATTAAATAGCGCAGGCGCATCCATTGTTACAACAACATCATGTTGTGCATACCTTCCATGCGCCGTGCCAAGTTCCCCTATGGCGCATGAAAAAATTATGTTACACTAATTAATATCATGCCCTTTGGCGCATCTCGCACCGTGTAACATTAAAAATATCGTGCCCTTTATAAAATGTATACATATGGTGTGCACACTTAGGTTTACAACAAATAAAAATGCAATCTACAAGTGTCCATGTGTCATGTGCCCTTTGCACTTTGATTTATCCTCTTGCAGTAACCCTTTCCTGTGTGCCTTATTATTTATCCTCAGTAACTTGCTGCGTATTCATGCGCCCGCCCCCGAGGCCTTAAAATCACTAACTCTTTCTTCTGTTGATGCTTTAATGGAAGATCAAATAGCTAATATGACTTTCTTGCGTTGGGTTTCACTTATTATTCTTGCATATCAGCAACTAAGTTCAGAGTTACATATGTCAACATCAAGCAAGAAACCTACCAAATCTAAGGGTAAAGCCAAGCTCACGGAAGAAGAGATGAAGTACAAATATCAGAGGGTCAGGATGCCCGAGTCCCAAGCAGAATGTGACCTAGATATAAGGGATTCTGAGCTCAGACACATTGACATGGAGGATTTCTGGGCCAGAACCAGAAAGGTCACAAGAAGTCCCTAGATGGACAAACTGATGGGCAGTGCACTACATTTTGCTGGTGGGATCCCTGTAAGTGCCATGAAAATGAGTTTATGATGGTAGTAGCCCAGCTACAACAAAGACACAAGATGTGTCCATAATGAGAAGGGCAAGGTCATAATCAACCTCACTGCCCGCCACTTTGAAATAATGCTCGGCATTCCTCATCACCAGCACTTTGTGGCCATAAGCCAGGAAGATTGTATCAAGGCTTGGGATGACAATGAGGATCAGTGTATGTAGTTGATGAATAAAGTATACCTAAAGAACAAAAAGGTGGTGACTAGGTGGCCACAAGTCATTCATCGCAGTGAATTTTCAGAGGAACTCAGTGATACAATCACATTCCTGAGCAGAGTGTTTGGGCTTCCTGATGCCCATTACTTTCACAAGTGGATGCTGAGGTACTTAGAAATGATGAACAAAAATGTGCCGATCAATGCTTTGAGTGGGCGGAGATCATAAGCAACACAATATCTGAGCAGCTCCAACAACTTACCACAACAGGGAGGTTCTATATGAACTCCTACGTAGTCTATGCTGCAGCTTCAGAGAGAGACTATCCAGCTCTAATGCGGTGTGGGGTTTGGCCCCAGGTTAAGATATATGAATACTATCTAGAACTGAAGCTGGAAAATAGTATCCCCAGTTCACAAAGATCAACGATGCCTTCTTCTATGGCATCATCTACCTGTTGAGGCCAAATATGACTCACGGTCATATGACCAAGAGCATCATAGCAGCTACAGAGAAATGGGGGGCCCTGTTCACTCAATTCCCCACATTTACTTATCTAAGGGTAGTTAACTTCTTGGGGGAACCAACTAAACTACCAAGATATGCCGGCCCCAAGTTGATCTTGTTGGAGCTGCTGAGAAATGCCTTATCACCTACCATGAGAAGTGTCTTAGGAGAAAGAAGGGTGGAACTCCTTTCCCCCTCACAGTGGGTAGGTATACTGTCTCTCTCACCACAAGGCAAAGGAAATGTTTGCAGAGTTAGAATTGCTGAATCAAAAGCACAACTTCCCGGCCAGGCCCACCTTCAACCAAAGGAATTGTCTCCCCAGGGCCAAGCTCGATCCAATCCATGTCCATCGATCGAAGACATTTATATCAACATATATCATGAGTTCGAGCTCAGGAGGAAGGATCATTCCCACTTGGCCTTAGAAGAAATCATCCACTACGGTGTGGCCATCGTTCCACAAGGCTATCAAACTACTAAGAAAGAAGTTGATCAAGTGTATCTTGACGCGGGTGGGGACGATTGGCCTTTCACGCGATGATTGATAGGATAAAATTGCCTCGCGATAATTGAGGAAAGGGTTAAAGAAACTCTGCGAAGAACAGAGCATTGGTGCAGAATGAACGGTCTCATCTACCTCGGAGTTGATTTCACCACATCTCCGATAGCCAACACACCTCCTTGGGCAAAACAAGAGCAAAGGGGAAAGGGAAAGGTAAAGAGGGTGAATCCGGTTCCACCCAAGAGGAAGCTCTGAAAGTCCTCCTTCCGCTACAACCAAACAAGTTATAACTCTTGCTTCTCCGGAGAAAGAAGCGTGGAAGATGTTCCAATAGGCACATCCACGTAGGATGTTGCCAGCTTTGCTGAAACTATTGAGGTCCCTTCGTCACTTCTCCCTCTCCTCCTTCCTCCTCGAGTGACCCAAGTGACCATTCCTTTGGTCGTGTCCTCTCCCCGTCTTCCACTATTCCCCCTTCTTTCTCATCCATCTTCTCTTTCTCGCGGAGCTGTCCCCCTCCATTTCTTAGCTCATCTCTAAGCTCCCTTCCACTCCTATGTCTTCCTCCCTTGCAGTACCTCTTCCTCCTGTGGGAACTTCCTCGGCTTCCCTCTCTATGCCGCCTCCAAGTGTCTCCACGTTTTTCCCTACTGCAGCTGCCCCCTTCTCTATTTCTGGTCCTTCTCCCACAAGTCGGCCCTAGATCTCTCAAAGACTCTGAACCAACAGAAGAGGAAATTTCCCATCACCCGATGGACTTCTCCGTCATCCCATCAAAAGGGATCAAGAAGCAAAACCGATAACCCACTTCTCTCAGAGTGCATCAGGGGAGAGAGTGATGGAGATTGCATACCCCAATCCTTTGAAGGATAAGAAGGATCTGTCTCCGATAGATTACACAGTGACTCAAGTCACGATGGGGACATCTTCAGAAATCCTGCAAGGAGAGGCCCTATCTGTAGTTGACGCCCTTTGCAAGAAACTCCAAGAAGCAAAGGAAGAGAAAAGGCTGCTAAAGGAGCAAAATAAACATCTTCTCGCACCTTGCAGAAAATGGGCAGTGCGCCTCCTACAACTGCCACCGAAACTCCTAAGCCTCTGAGCCAGGATAAGATCAATGAATATGCTAAAATCGGTGAGTAGGGCATGGTAGTTTCCACCTGGAGGAGCCAAATCCTCAAGGAAAGTGAGGGAGTTATCGCTAAGTTCACCGATTTGTACCAGAATATCAATCAAACAAACAGAGAACTCCAGGTGATAGCAGGACCCATCTCGAAGAGCTTGATCATGCCAGGATGCAACACGAGGCCTTTCAGAAAATGCTCAACTGTTCAGTCGATGATCTGGTCAAGTTTGGTGTCTTTGGACACCCCAGAGCCCTCAACAAAATCTTTTCTACTCTGGATTATCGGGTGGATCAGCTGGAGTTCATCCTGGAGAAGATCAACAAAGTAAAGGAGGTAGCCCTGGATGTAATGCATCAAATGGAACAGATTGTTCTCGAATGTCTCCAGGGTTGCTCACTTCTTCTTTCACCTTAAGGAAGGTTGAGGAAACTATTCAGATCTTCAAGGAGATCGTTTCATAGGGACTAGGGCAAGAGGTCACGTTCGATGCTGAATCCATCAATAACCTGTTGGCATGTCGTGACTTCATCGGGTACCTGATAGAGGCAGAGAATGATTATTCAAAACTCCCAGAAAAGCTCACAAATGAGTGGGAGACCTGTGAAGCTATCAGCGATCGACACAGGATCCTTCCGATCAACAAGTTCATGGAGTACCGTGCCCAGTTCCACATCTCATCGCCCGAGCAGCAAAAGCAGGATACCCCCTTCCAGCCGCGGGACGATGACGAATAGTTTCTTTCTTCCCAACTTTCTTTTTGTAAATATCTAAAGTATGTTGACACAAATGATGGCATCATCCATGTTGCACCATGGGATGATGTCATCCATCAAGTTGTCAAAAGTCAACATGACTTTGGGATATTTTGTAGATATTTTGTAATTAGGTGGTTGGTTTGTTTTTTCCTTCCTTTCTTCTCTTCTTCTATATATACTTGAATACTTGTTGTATTCAAGGGGTGGATATCTTTTAGATGAAAAATAGAAGTCAGAAGAAAAGGATTTGTACTTTTGTAACAGAAGAAGATATTAATGCAAATATTAAGACTTTGTGCTGAATATGTGTGTTATGGGCATCTGATCTTTCTTATGTCAGATCTATGCATTTATTCTGTTGAATCTATCTCTATTTTTTTGTCATTTATTCATCAGTATTGCTTTATTCGTTTATGCAAGTAGGTTTGGCTTTGTTTACTACCAATCCCAAAACATAAACCCTCTGACCTTTCTGCTTTGGAATTCATTTCTTTTCTCCCTTTGGACCTGATCTTTCTTCATCCTCTCTTTCATTCCTTTCTTTCGCAGTCAGAAACACCCCTACTGGGATGAGATCCCAAACCCCCAAAGGCAGAATATTGTGAGACTTGCAAGATTCTTGCCGGTAGAATAGCAATAAACCAGTTTCACTTTGCTGACTCAAAGAGGGGCTATGCCCTGCACACTGTTGGCTCATCTATCCATAAATCTACCCAGGTGAAGGATTTTCAAACCAACAGTTTTTGGTGACTCTACTGGGGATCGAACAGATCTATCCGATCTATGATGGTGGTATGATAGAAAATTAGTAAAAATTAGAAAAATCACTGTTTATTTGTAAATTTTAACTTTTGTTCAAAATCCAAATTTTTTGCAAAAGTACCCAAATTGAAAATTTTCCTCTGAGATCCATAGATCTAGCCTAGTTGGAGATCTTTAGTTCACTGAGTTTTTATAAAAATATGTATTTTTCCGTAGATATGAGTTTTTGATAGTTTACCAAAATTTTCAAACTCTTTGAAACAGTCAACTTTAGATCTGAAAATCAGCTTACTAAGCTTCACTAACGTTTTATCCTCATTGTTCTTTATATTAAACCGCAATCGGTTTTCAGAAGAGGATAAAATCAAATATTTAGAAAAGTACATGCTACTAGTTTTTGTCATAAAAATCAGCAAGTACAACCAAAAATAACTTTAAAATCTACTCCACAACATCGTGATTTGGAAGGTATGCTAGCGGGTGAATCATTTACTCGTCGCAGAGAGCTCATGGAGAAGTCGATCCTACTTTCGACCTACTTCAAAGGCACAACTTTAGTGTAACACCGCACACTTTTCATTGCTAAGTTTAGCCGACAGGTCATCCAGAGTGTCTCACCTCCTCGAAGGAAGCATCTCTCATCGAGCCTCCACATCCCTTTGTAGTGCCTTACTACTCGGTGGAACCGTATTTCAGCCCGTGTTCTATTTCCAACCTGTCAGGATGGTGGTACTATGGGGAAATGCTATGGGTCCCCTGGCTTTGCCGCATCCTGTTCACATGCTCCCACATGGAAACCAAAAGAATTTTCCCAAATTTGATGGGAGCGGGAACCAAAGCATGGATTCACACATATCTACATTCATCATGTCATGCAGTATCCTAGATGTAACCCATGAAGATGTGTCGGTTTGCCTTTTTCTAGAAACTTTACAAGGGCCCGCAGCAGAATGGTTTCAGCATTTACCGGCCGGATCTATTACCAGTTGGGCCACCTTGCAGGATGCTTTTGAAGATAGGTACAAGCCTTCAGAAGATGCATTTGCATTGCTATCACAGATCACTCACCTAAAAAGGAGGTAAATGAGACCATGTGTAATTTTATCGCTGTGTTCAATGCATTAATCAACCGTGTCCCCTGTTGCCATGCTTCCAACACCGAAAATCGAAGTGTTTCTTCGTGAACGTAATGAGCTCGAAAGTAAGTTTCTTCCTCCTACAAGAACAAGTGGATACCTTGATTCTTTCCTAGGCCGCTGCCATCAGAATTGAAGATAACTTGCTAATATTTTGTGAATTAAAAAGGGAATCATCTAAGCTTAAATCTTTGGGCCCTTCGCCCACTACTTCGTCTGATCCGGCATTTCAAAAGATGGCAAATGACTTGCTCACGTTAAATAAGCAAGTTAGCCCAAGATTCCCCAGTTCCTCATACTAGGATATTCCACGAAGGAATTTTGTTTCCAATAATGTTCCACAAAGGTCGCGATTTCCTACAATTTCTCCGCGGTTGGCGCTTGAGGCTCCTCCGATCAACGCTTTAGTTGAAATCGAAGAAGATGAAATAAATTCGAAGAACCTTCGTCTCAAGGTGAAGATGATCAAGAGGTCGGTGAACCGATCGACGACTCTACTATCGTGTCTATGGAATTTGATGAAGAATAATCGATGAAGAGGAGGGTACATGTGGCTATGCAAGTGGACAATCATATGCTATTTTTACCCGCTCGCAAGGAAAAGAAGCAGAGGTCACTGCCCATGTGTAGAAAGAGAAGGCCATGTCAAATGTGCCTCCAACCATTGCTAAAAGAGGTAATCCTCTTCCTACTCAACCCCCTATTAAGTCTTTTACAAAGAAATATTTTCCCCCCATCTCTCCTCCAAATCAAGCTTCTTCTATTTCCATGAAGACCAGTAATCCTACCCTACCATCACGAAGTGAGGGACTCATTCCTTCACCAGCGCAACCCTTAGTCACGTTTGACATCATAGATCATGCTGAAAAGACTAAAATCCAAATGTTTAAAGCCAAATATCTTCAGTTAAATCCCGAACAGCTTGTAAGATTGACCAAGTATATTCAAAGTCAAGCTGTCATATCTCCCTAGATTCCCCTAAAAGGAATCCTTTCCACTCCTCCTGCATCTCACATAAAAGTTTCCTCAACATCTACATCAGGCAAGATAGAACCTTTCTATCTCTCCCTCCTAATCAATGGCCACAAGTTAAGTAACTGCATAATTGATTATGGAGCTTCTGATAACGTCATGCCACAAAAAGTCATCCATGATTTGGGCCTCACCCTTACCAAGCCTTTTAGTAGATGTTATTCCTGGAAACTAAGCGAGTTCCATTGATTGGTCAAATCAAAGAAGCGCATTCACATTTACGGCGTTCCAGAGAAAAGAGTAAAGACGACGCCCTCGTTGCAAGCATTCCAAAGAGCTTCTATGGAATTTTGTTGCGAAAAGTTTTTGTAGTGAAGTTGGTGGGGAGATTCATATGGACTTGGTCTAAGGCTAGAATCCACATCAAAGGTGTAATGCGAGACATTGCAGCAAGAATCACAAAAGAAGTACTTGGTTACTAACTCGAGGACCCCAAAGCTCAAATTCTTTTGAATCATCGGGAACGGGAACTATTTCTTATCTATCGAGTCTAACAAAATTGTTGTTCTCGTCAAGAAGAGGATCTTAACAAGATCTAGATTTTACAGTTTGATGGTAGCTGTGTAACTAGTGGATGTGGTGCCGGAGCCGTGCTAATATCTCCTCAAGGGGAGGTTATTCCTCTCTCTTTCAAGTTGCGGTATTTCAATAAAAATAATACTGCTGAGTATGAATCTTCGCTACTTGGCATGCAAGCCACAAAGGAAAGAGGGATAAAAATATGAAAGTACAAGGTGATGTAGAGCTAGTCGTGAATCAAGTTAAGAGGATATATTAAGTAAAGAATGAGAGGCTCAGGCATTACCACAACATGGTGTGGGACAACATCGAGGAATTTGATTCTTTTCAATAGAATCCATTCCAAGAGCTCGAGAATGACATGGCCATTTTAGCATCCCTCATGCTCCTCACCGTGTTTGAAAACAGAAAAATACACCATTGAAGTGGTTTTCGCCCAAGTGTGCTAGACAATTCTCAGCATTGGCAAGTATTCAACGATGACAATCAACTTATTTCCTTTCTAGAAAAGGCAAAATTTTTTAATGAACTTCATTTCGAAGGATCCACTTCTATGTGTCGTGAATCAGTTACCAATCAAGACAATGGATCCGAAGGGAATGACAAAGATATGTCAACTCAAAGGGAATAAAATTTTGAAGGGCCTAGTTTCTTTGGAGTGGTTGTTCGACAGGCATGATCATTTTGTAAAAAATAAAAGGCGAGATGATACTAGCTCCTCCCCAGAAACCGAACCGGTTAATTTAGGTTCGGTAGAACATCCGCAGTTTGTGAACATCGGAAAATGTTGCACACCTGAAGAGAAGCGGAAGTTTTTCAAACTGCTGAAGAAATACATGGATGTATTGGCATGGTCCTACACCGATCTAAAGTCTTTTAAGCCAAAGGACATCCAACATGACATCCGTTGAAAGAGGATGTCAAAGCCTTTCGCCAAAAGTAGAGGCATTATAACCCTAAGATCTCAGGTACTATCCAGGCTGAAATTCAGAAAATGCTAGATGCGAGAATCATTTTTCCTATCCATCACAGTACTTGGGTGGCAAACATTGTGCCAGTGCACAAGAAAAATGGTGAAATACGCATATGCGTAGATTTTCAAAACCTGAATCAGGCTTCCTTAAAGGATAACTACCCACTTCCTATAATGGATCAAGTTCTACAAGTAGTAACTGGATCAGAAATGTTGTCCATGCTTGATGGTTTTTCAGGCTACAATCAGATTGAAGTCTCACCTGAAGACAAATTTAAAACAACATTCACTACCCTTGGGGTATGTTTTCCTACAACAGATGCCTTTTGGCCTCTGACAATGCCGGGCGCCACTTTTCAGCGGGCCATGGATCTTGCATTCAAAGGTATGATGGGAAGGTCATTGTGGTTTATCCGGATGACTTAAATTTTTCTCTAAACAATGAAATGATCATTATGATCATTTGGAGAAAGTATTGGCCAGGTGTTGAGAACATGGGATTTCCCTGAACCCAAAAAAGTCTATTTTTGGAGTCACAGAAGGAAAGTTGCTAGGACATGTTGTTAGCAAAGAAGGAACAAAGATAGATACCGAAAGAGTTAAGGCTATTCAGAGCCTCACTTTGCCTACAAGAAATACTGGCGTTCATTCTTTCTTCAGAAAGGTGAACTTTCTCAGGTGCTTTGTTCCCGACTTTGCTGAAAAGACTCGTCATATATTAGACATGATGAAAGGGTCACCAAATTTCCAATGGAGCGAGGAAGGGAAAAGGTCATTCAAAGAAATAAAAGCTTCTGTCACTCACGCACTAGTCCTGGTATGTCCCACTTTCTCCAAAGATTTTATCATGTATAGCTATGCATCTGAGCATACTATATCTGCCATCTTGATGCAAAAGAATTCTGAGGATGTTGAATCTCCGATTGCGTTCATGAGCTCTCCCCTCAAGCCTCATGAATTAAAAATGTCTCAGTTGGAAAAGCATGCCTTCGCCATTGTCAAAGTAGTCAAAAACTTCAGGTATTACATTTTAAATTCTCATACAAGTAGAACTCGGTCCACGACACAAGATCAAGTCAGATTTAACTCAACAGGAGTTAGGAAGCTTGCGAGGAAATTGGATTGCAAAGGTCCAGGAGTACGATCTAGATATAAAACCAACTAAGTTGGTAAGAGGAAAAGGCCTATGTCAACCTATGGCTGAAAACTAAGGGTCATAAATTTGGAGAAAAGGATGATTGCACTAATGAAGCACAAAGCCGGTTGAGAAACTCCGATTAAGCGCATGTGATCCTATTTGTCGTGAACGGTGATGAGTGGTATTCGATATTGCTTTCTTCCTCACCTACGGAGAATGCCTGGCTCACTTAATAGCGTAAAGGAGAAATGTTCTATAAAGCTCAGAGCAGCCAAATATGTCATCTGGGATGACGGTTTATAAAAACGTGGGATAGATGGTGTCTTCTTGCGATGTATCGATAAGCCAAAATAGGTGAATTTACTTGAAAGTTTTCATAATTCAGCCTGTGGGGCCATTTCTCCTCCTCTCGTGACAAAGCACACAAGATCATCTAGGCTAGGTACTATTGTCGACGCTTTTCAAGATACAACTACCTAGGTAGCAAAGTGTGAGCCTTGCCGGCGGTTCAGCTCGTTCGGCAAGCCCAATTTGACTATTTTTCCCCTTAGGCCAGTCATTGTCAACGAACCATTCAGGAAATGGGGAATTGATTTTATTGGTGCACTCAATCCCCAATAGAGTGCCGGACATAGTTATGTCCTAACAACAACAGATTACTTCACCAAGTGGGTGGAAGCCATACCTGCACATCAAACATGCCACTTCCGAGGTTGTTTGCGCTTTTATCAAAGAAAATATCATTGTCGGTTTGGCGTTCCAAACAAGATCATTGCTTGATAGTTCTTGTAACTTTTCTTCACAGGAAGTTATTAGTTTTTGCTATGAATACGGAATAACCTTAGATCATGCCTCAGATTATTACCCTCAGGGAAATGGTCAGGCAGAATCCAGTAATAAAAACTTGGTGACCATCATACAAAAGCTAGTGGATGAGAATCAATGAATGTGGCACAAGTCCTTATACGATGCTTTGTGGGAAGACCGAATTAGCCCCAAGAGATCTCTCGGTATGTCACCTTTTCAAGTGTTATATGGCACTAATGTTGAGCTTCCCATTTCCGTTGAACTCCCTGCTCTGTGCTTGGCACAGGCAATCGAAGATGAGAATTTTCAAAATTCCCTTGAAAAGAGGATCATGTATCTAGCAGAGCTCGAAGAAAAGAGAGTAAAGGTGGTCGACAAGATCACCGAACATCAGAATCAGGTCAAAAGATTGTTTGATAAAAAAGATAAGAAAAGAAATTTCTAGGTGGGAGACCTCGTCCTTTTGTGGGACAAACGAAAAGAGCCAAAGGGCATGCACGGAAAATTTGATTCCCTGTGGAGAGGACCTTTCAAGATCAAGCAGCTCAACAGAGAGAATAGTTTCTATCTCTCATATCTAGATGGAAATGAACTCCCACTTCCCTATAGTGGGCAACATCTGAAAATCTTCAGGAAGTAGAGCTTGCTCTCTTCTTCTTTATCTGATTTGCTTGCTTGTGTGTTTGTTTTTGTTGTGTGTTTGCTTTTGTTGGTTGTGTGTTTCCCTTTCAGTCTCCCTTGTTTTTGACTCTGTTACCCAATGGATAGGCACGTGAGATCTGGGATTCTCTACCCCTGAGGTTTGCTTAGAGATAGTCCCCAGAAAGAGCCAGTTGTTATCCCGTAAAATTGGCAAGGGAAATTTTACAGATAACCCTACCAAAATTTTGTTCCGGTCCCTCGTCAGGGACTCCTTGCATTCGGAACGTTGCAAAATCCCTTCCCAGGAAATCTAGTTTTCCGAACTTAGCCATTTTTGGTCTTTTTGGTCGGGCGCACATAATGTCTATGCAACATCAAGTATTCATGTGCCCCTTTAAATCCTTTGGCACACGGTTTGAGGTGTCAATAGGTGTTTTGGTGTGCCTCACTATGTTGTGCCTTTCTTACATGTGCCAAGGTGCATGCACCTTCATGTCAACAAAAATTTTGTTGCGCCACTTTTTGGTGCGCCAATGGCGCACATATTCTTGTGTCAACATCACTTTTGGTGTGCCAAAGGCACACATAACTTCGTGTTGGCAAGTGTTTTGATGCACCAAAGGGCACATGCTTTCTTTTGTCAACAGTGCTTTTCATGCGCCATTTGAAAAAGTTGGTGGCACATTTATTACCACCTCACCTATATATGTGTGCATCTGCACTGTCATTTTCATCCAACACAATCACGTGAATTTCTCTGCACTACAGCCAAGACACTCCGCCCTATCATTTTCAATCACGTCGTGGACCTGGTTTCATATTTCTCTATTATATTATCCTGGTAAGAGGTCCTCTATGCTTTTGTGTGTTTTGGTGTTTTGTGTTTTGGCTGCTTGTTTGTGTGATTAGAAAGATCTGTCAAAGCATGAACTCAACTACCTGGCTGTGAAATCATGAACTCCCCCTCCTTGTTGTTTTTCTCTATTCTTCCCCATGCATTTCCCCCTCTTTCCAGATCTGCTGGTAGGGGAAACTCTGTCCTGAAATGATTGCTTGAAAACTCTTTGTTTAAGCCTCTTCATCACCCAAGGTACCCTTAAAAGGAAGCTTATCAACATGTGAACACCTCAGAGAAAGAATCAAAGCTTCAAAGAAAGACTATAATTTTTCCTCTTTTGGTGCATCTGTCACTCCTGCAACATAATACAGTCATTACCAATGGCAAATATCCCTACATTACATAAAGAATAGCTATGCCCTCAAGGTGCACTTCCTTCGCTTGTTACAACCGCTTTCCCTGTGCCCTCTTGGCGCACCAAACTTGCATGCAACATTACAAAACCATGCGCCCTTTGGCACACCCTGCATGTATGCAACATTAAATTTATATGCGCCAAGTACAACTGTTAAATCGGTGCAGGTGCATCCATTGTTACAACAACATCATGTTGTGCAGACCTTCCATGTGCCGTGCCAAGTTCCCCTATGGCACATGAAAAAATGATGTTACACGCATTAAGCTCGTGCCCTTTGGCACATCCTGCACCCGTGTAACATGAAAAATATCCATGCCCTTTATAAAATGTATACATATGGCGCAAGTGCACTTATGCTTACAACAACAAAAATGTAATCTACAGTGTCCATGCACCATGTGCCCTTTAGCACTGATTTATCCCTTGCAGCAGCCCTTTCCTGTGTGCCTTATTATTTAGCCCTGTAACCTGCAGTATTCATGCGCCCTGCGCCCTGAGGCCTTAAAATCACTAACTCTTTCTTCTGTTGATGCTTTAATGGAAGATCAAATAGCTGATATGACTTTCTTGCGTTGGGTTTCACTTCTTATTCTTACAGATCAAGCTAAGTAAGTTCATAGTTACATAGCAAGAAACCTACCAAATCTAAGGGTAAAGCCAAGCTCACGAAGAAGAAATGAAGTACAAGTATCGAGAGGGTCGAATGCCGAGTCCCAGCAGAGTGTGACCTAGACATAAGGGATTCGAGCTCGGACACATTATATGGAGGATTTGGGGCCGGAACCCGAGAGGGTCACAAGAAGTCCATGGATGGACAAATTGACGGAAGTGCGCTACATTTTGCTTTGGCGGGATCCTGTAAGTGCCATGAAAATGAGTTTATGATGGTAGTAGCCCATTTTGCTACAACAAAGACACAAGATGTGTCCATAATGAGAAGGGCGAGGTCATAATCAACCTCACTTTGCCGCCACTTTGAAATAATTCTCGGCATTCCTCATCACCAGCAATTTGTGCCCATAAGCTAGGAAGATTGTATCAAGGCTTGGGATGACAATGAGGATTAGTGTATATAGCTGATGAATGAAGTATACCTAAAGAAAAAAAAGGTGGTGACCAGGTGGCCCCAAGTGATTCATCGCAATGAATTTTCAGAGGAACTCAGTGATAAAATCATGTTCTTGAGTAGAGTGTTTGGGCTTCCTAATGCCCATTACTTTCACAAGTGGATGTTGAGGTACCTAGAAACGATGAATAAAAATGTGCCAGATCAACGCTTTGAGTGGGCGGAGATCATAAGCAGCACAATATCTGAGTAGCTCCAACAACTTACCACAATAGGGAGGTTCTATATGAACTCCTACATAGTCTATGTTGTGGCTTCAGAGAGAGACTATCTAGCTCTAATGCGGTGCGGGGTTAAGATATATGAATACTATCCAGAACTAAAGATGGAAAATAGTATCCCCAGTTCATAAAGATCAATGATGCCTTCTTCTACGGCATCATCTACCTGTTGAGGCTGAATATGACTCACGGTCGTATGACCAAGAGCATCGTAGTAGCTACAGAGAAATGGGGGGCCCTGTTCACTCAATTCCCCACCTTTACTTATCTAAGGGTGGCTAACTTCTTGGGGGAACCAACTAAACTACCAAGATATGCCGGTCCCAAGTTGATCCTGTTGGAGCTGTCGAGACAGCTTATCACCTACCATGAGAAGTGTCTCAAGAGAAAGAAGGGTGGAACTCCTTTCCCCCTCACAGTGGGCAGGTATACGTGTCTCTCTCACCACAAGGCGAAGGACATGTTTGCAGAGTTGGAATTACTGAATCAAAAGCACAACTTCCCGGCCAGGCCCACCTTCGACCCAAGGAATTGTCTCCCCAAGGCCAAGCTCGATCCGATCCACATCCCTCAGATCGAAGACATTTATATCGACATATATCATGAGGTCGAGCTCAGGAGGAAGGATCATTCCTACTTGGCCTTGGCCAAAATCATCTAGTACGGTGTGGCCATCGATCCCAAAAGGCTATCAAACTACTGAGCAAGAAGTTGATCAAGTGTATCTTGACACGGGTGGGGACGATTGGCCTTTTGCGGTGATTGATAGGACCAAAGCACCTCAGATAATTGAGGAAAGGGTTAAAGAAACTCTGTGAAGAACAGAGCATTGGTGTAGAATGAACGGTCTCATCTACCTCGGAGTTGATTTCACCACATCTCCATTAGGCAACGCACCTCCTCGGGAAAATAGTAGCCAAAGGGGAAAGGGAAAGGTAAAGAGGGTGAATCCAGCTCCACCCAAGAGGAAGCTCCCTGAAAGTCCTCCTTCCGCTACACCTGAACAAGTTATAACTCTGGCTTCTCTAGAGAAAGAAGCAGTGGAAGATGTTCCAATAAGCACATCCACTCAGGATGTTACAAGTACTAAAACTATTGAGGTCCCTTCTGTCCCTTCTCCCTCTCCTCCTTCCCCTCCTCAAGTGACCCAAGCGACCATTCCTTTGGTCGTGTCCTCTCCCCCATCTTCCACTGTTCCCCCTTCTTCCTCATCCATCTTCTCTTCTCTCGCGGAGCTGTCCCCCTCCATTTCTTCCCTCATCTCTGAGCTCCCTTCCATTCCTATGTCTTCCTCCCCTGCAGTATCTCTTCCTCCCACGAGCACTTCCTCGGCTTCCCTCTCTATGCCGCCTCCAAGTGTCTCCATGTTTTTCCCTTCTACTACTGCAGCTGCCCCCTTCTCTATTTCCTCGGTCCTTCTCCCACAAAGTCCTAGATCTCTCAAAGACTCTAACCAACGAAGAGGAAATTTCCCATCACCCCGATGGACTTCTCCGTCATCCCATCAAAAGGGATCAAGAAGCAAAACCAATAACCCGCTTCTCTCAGAGTGCATTAGGGGAGAGAGTGATGGAGATTGCATACCCCAATCCTTTGAAGGATAAGAAGGATTTGTCTCCAACAGATTACATAGTGACTCAAGTCACAATGGGGACATCTTCAGAAATCCTGCAAGGAGAGGCCCTATCTGCAGTTGACACCCTTTGCAAGAAACTCCAAGAAGCAAAGGAAGAGAAAAGGCTGCTAAAGGAGAAAAATAAACATCTTCTCCGCGCCTTGCAGAAAATGGGCAGTGCGCCTCCTACAACTGCTGCCAAAACTCCTGAGCCTCTGAGCCAGGATAAGATCAATGAATATGCTAAAATCGGTGAGCAGGGCATGGCAGTTTCCACCTGGAGGAGCCAAATCCTCAAGGAAAGTGAGGGAGTTATCACTAAGTTCACCTATTTGTACCAGAATATCAATCAAACGAACAGAGAATTCTAGGAGATAGCAGGACCCATCTCTAAAGAGCTTGGTCATGCTAGGATGCAACACAAGGCCTTTCAGAAAATGCTCAACCTTTTCACCAATGATCTGGTCAATTTTGGTGTCTTTGGATGCCCTAGAGACCTCAACAAAATCCTTTCTACTCTGGATTATCGGGTGGATCAGCTGGAGTTCATCCTGGAGAAGATCGACAAAGTAAAGGAGGTAGCCCTAGATGCAATGCATCAAATGGAATAGATTGTTCTCAAAATGTCTCCAGGGTTGCTCACTTCTTTCACCTTAAGGAAGGTTGAGGAAACTATTCATATCTTCAAGGAGATCGTTTCATAGGGGACTAGGGCCAGAGGTCACGTTCGACGCCGAATCCATCAATAACCTATTGGCGTGTTGTGACTTCATCGGGTACCTGATAGAGGCAAAGAATGATTATTCAAAACTCCCAGAAAAGCTCACAAACGAGCGGGAGACCTACGAAGCTATCAGCGATAGACACAAGGATCCTTCTCGAGGATTAACTTCAACCCATGATTAGCAAGTTCATGGAGTACCGTGCCTAGTTCCACATCTCGTCACCTGAGTAGCAAAATCAGGATACCCCCTTCCAGCCGTGAGACGACGACAAATAGTTTCTTTCTTCCCAACTTTCTTTTTGTAAATATCTAAAGTATGTTGACACAAATGATGGCATCATCCATGTTGCACCATGGGATGATGTCATCCATCAAGTTGTCAAAAGTCAACATGACTTTGGGATATTTTGTAATTAGGTGGTTGGTTTGTTTTTGCCTTCCTTTCTTCTCTTCTTCTATATATACTTGAATACTTGTTGTATTCAAGGGGTGGATATCTTTTAGATGAAAAATAGAAGTCAAAAGAAAAGGATTTGTACTTTTGTAATGAAGAAGATATTAATGAAAATATTAAGACTTTGTGTTGAATATGTGTGTTATGGGCATCTGATATTTCTTATGTCATATCTATACGTTTATTCTGTTGAATCTATCTCTAATTTTTTGTCATTTATTCATCAGTATTGCTTTATTCGTTTATGCAAGTAGGTTTGGTTCTATTTACTACCAATCCCAAAACATAAACCCTCTGACCTTTCTGCTTTGGAATTCATTTCTTTTCTCCCTTTGGACCTAATCTTTCTTCATCCTCTCTTTCATTCCTTTCTTTCCGCAGTCGGAAACACCCCTACTGGGATGAGATCCCAAACCCCGAAGGCAGAATATTGTGAGACTTGCATAGATTCCTGCTGGTAGAATAGCAATAAACCAGTTTCACTTTGCTGACTCAAAGAGGGGCTATGCCCTGCACACTGTTGGCTCGTCTATCCATAAATCTACCCAAGTGACAGATTTTCAAACCAACAGTTTTTGGTGACTCTACTGGGGATCGAACAGATCTATCTCGATCTATGATGGTGGTATGATAGAAAATTAGTAAAAATAAGAAAAATCACTATCTATTTGCAAATTTTAACTTTTGTTCAAAATCCAAAATTTTTGCAAAAGTACCCAAATTGAAAATTTTCTTTTGAGATCCATAGATCTGGCCTAGTTGGAGATCTTTAGTTCGCTGAGTTTTTATAAAAATCTATATTTTTCCGTAGATCTGAGTTTTTGACTGTTTACCAAAATTTTCAAACTCTTTGAAAAAGTCAACTTTAGATCTGAAAATCAGCTTACTAAGCTTCACTATCGTTTTATCCTCGTTGTTCTTTGTCATTAAACCACAATCAGTTTTCAGAAGAGGATAAAATTAAATATTTAGAAAAGTACATGCTATGTTTTTTCATAAAAACTAGGAAATCAGCAAGTACAACCAAAATGAATTTTAAAATCTACTCCACAACATCACAGATCCTAACGTACGCTGGCGGGTGAATCATTTACTCGTAGCAGAGAGCTTGTGGAGAAGTCGATCCTACTTTCGTTTGCTTCAAAGGCACAACTTGATGTAACACCGGCATGCTTTTCATTGCTAAGTTCAGCTATCTTGGTCATCCAGAGTGTCTCACCTCCTGAAGGAAGCATCTCTCATCGGGAGCCTCCACATCCCTTTCAGAAGTGCCTTGCTACTTTGTAACACCACGAATCTGTTGTTACTTCCTCCTAAGCATACAAGTGTTGATATGTGATTTCTTTGTAAAGGATGTGTTCCTTGATTGAGAAGTCATGCTTGATATGTATCGTATTTTCTTTACAGACATGAGATCTTTGACCGAGTCGATTATGATTGGACTCTTTTATTTATTTCATTTTGCATCCGAGTTTAATGCATTCTCGGAACAATTATGAAGTTATTCATCTATAAGACCTAGCCTTGGATCGGTGGTATTGATCCAAGTGGTGCTTTTAAGTTATTCGTGATGAATTAAAAATTATAAACCTTTCATGAGTTACAAGGCTGAATTCGTTGAATAAAGCCAATCCCGAGTCTAACTCGGGTTGATCGTGTGAAATGGAATGGTTCCCGATATCGAAGTATATCTCGGAAGGTCTTGGTCGTGGACCGTAATAATTCACATTGCATATAATTCTATAGCCTAATGGCAGATAGGAGTGAACCCCTGTTCGAGAATGCATGTTGTAGGTCTTTTTCTAAGTATATGAAATGTTAGACCTAACTGGAATTATTAATGTTAGTAACCTAAAAACTAAACTTAACCTAGGGTTATATTAGTGTTAATCTAACCTAGACCTAGGCTAAGAGATAATGTTCTAAGTTAGTATCTATGTGCTAAGTGGTTAGACTAGGTGTTATCCTAAATCCTAACCTAAGTTACTAACCTAACTATTGAGCAAAGAATAAGGGGACCTATGGAAGGGTGTGAACCATGGGGCGGCTTTTATGTTATTAAATGCGTGGATAAACTTGAGGGACGGGTAATTTGGTGGAGGTTTTAAACGGATAACTAGAGCCAAAGTGGCAGGTCGCCAAAGTTAGAAATGATCTTTGACGTGCATTTGTCCATCGCCAACTATGGTGGTCGGTGGCAATGGAGTTTGAGCGAAGTCGGGAATTAATGCAATCAATGTACTCGGGCTTTGAGCTCGGATTTCTTGGGAAGCATGCAAAATGGAAAGTTGATTATTTGTTTGGTTTTACATGCGCTTCGGTTTTCCTTCTATCATTCCTTTGGTTCTTCGCACTTTTGATCTTCTTGGTGTTTCATGGCAAGTATGAGCGTAACTAGCTCTTTCCTCCGGCAAGGAAAATATATAAGTCATGGAAATAGTAAATTTCTGTTAGTGGATCTAACTTGGAAAAGAAGGAGAAGGTTTGAGCTCTTTTGGTGGTCCGTTGAAATTTTAAGCAAATATCCAGGGCATGTTAGGCCCTAACCTTTAAAAATCTTGTTGTCTTTCAAGTGATTTCATTAGAACAACTCTGTTCTCGATGATTTTGGAATTGGTTGGTTTCTATGGTAATCTTGTGTGATTTTTTTGTATCTTCATGCTGGTTCGGTTTTTCAATTTAACCCTTGATGGGTGTTTATTGTATTTCGAATCGTGGCTATATTTCCTTGTGTTTTACATTAGGCGGCTTTAAGTTTGCAAAATATATGAAACGAATGTATGCTAGACCTGCTCTCTCGAGAACCCATGAATTTTTCTCGTGATGGGTATAGGCTATTGTGATGCTTGTTGATTTATAGTTATCATCGATGCTTGTTGTTGATACTAAGTGTCTGAGGGAATACGGATGGATAGTTGTTTGATTGTTCGGTTTTATTGAACTTTTGTAAGCTCTGTCATGGTTACTATTAGTGGTGGTTATTGATTCTTGTTGGGTTTCGTTTTGTCTTTTAAAGTTATTTGTGAATAAATAACTTGCTGTGTAACTGTATCTCATTGTGACCCTATGGAAGTTGTTTTTCCTTTACGTTGTGGTTATGGGATTCAACCCATTGACAATATGTAATATGGATATATGTATTTATCAGATATCAAACAACTCTGAGAGTCCTTAGAATGATTCGTATATTTTGGGACCATTGTGGAAGCTATATATATTGGAATCTTGGTAATTTGTTTTGTCTCGAGTCTTAAAGGAGTAACAGTAATGTGACTTGTTATTTTGTAACGAATACCTTCATTTTACAAGGAATTGTGGATCGACTCGATTGGGTACTTATTATGTTTCCACTATGTAAGCTTGAGCGAATATTGATATAAGGGTTCAATCGGATTCCTTATTTTGAAATCGTGATTTAGATTTGCTTACCCGATTGTGAATATCGACCATTGTTGGCATGATTGGAATCTTTTACTTGTATTTAACTTGTATATCATTTTCTGAGAAGCTTATTCATGATTACCGATATACGGATTTAGTTTTAAATCTTTGATAAGTAATCAAAGTGTCATGCTTACCGTATAAGCCGATTTTGAACATGTAATGTTTTTGGCTTGGTTGGACTTCTTTAAATAGTTTGACATTATGTAATTTGGCTTTTTTATTTACTTGGTTCGTGAATACCATACTTCAAACTCGAACACGTTCGGATGTGAATACGTAATGTTATGTTTCTTTTAATTTATCCTAGTTTGATGAATTTGTGTATGTTAAGGGGATTTTGTATGATTATCTCTGCATAAGTCTTAGTGAAACATCAATTTACTTAATGTCAAAGAGTCTTTTATTATTGCAATAAAATTGAAGCTCCTTGATTTCGACCTTGGGTCCAAAGCCTTGTAGTGTTTATTATGGACTAGAAGGGGACCGTAGGTTGATGTATGGGATTGTAGTCGTGTTTACGTATTCTGTTGCATGACTATCCTGCCTTGAGCTTGGTGAACTTTGAGTCATTGATTGCTCCTCGATGTGTGATGTGGGAATATCTTCTTGTTTTCTATTTCATGTGGAAGGTCATGTGGAGTATGTTTGGTAGATAGTCATCTTTGTTGGCGTGATAGCTATCTTTGTCATGAGTTTTGTTATATTTGATGTTAACAAAACAGTGATTCTTCTTGTGGCTCGTCTGACTTATTCGTATGCATGTAAGGTGAATGTTTTCCATTTAAGGAGATGGTACAGTCATGAACTTGATGAAGGGAAATATGAATGACTTGTTTTCTTTCTCTTCTGTTATGAAAATATATGTTGATATTTTTATCTAACCATTGGAACTGTTTTGATCCTATTTATGGAATCATGATTTGTAATTATATTCCTTTTCTTTGTTGAATGAAATGATCTCGTTCGAAGTTTGCTGTTTTTGGAATTCAGATGGATAAATGATTTGGATACTTTCGTTCTTCTTAATTTCTAATATTGTGATGAAATATTTGGGAAGTATTTAGGACTATTCTGTAATGATAATAGAGTTACACGTTTGTAGTCATTTTTGTATTACATCAGCATAGTCTGAAATATGTATACTTGTTTGGTGAATTGATCTCATTTAAGCAGTTGTTTAATGAAAACAGGTTGGTGGATTACAATTGTTTTAAGAGTTAGTGCTTATCATGCTCGGTTCATCGAATCGACCCATGTTGACTACTTTTGTAGATGGTTGCCGTAAGTGGTAAAAGCATGCAGATCTGATAGGATGATCAGATTGTTTAGATTTGATTTTAAGTAGAATTTAAGTTTGATTTTCTTTAAATGTACTATAAGAGGAAAAATGTTCTTCTTCCGTTGAGTATTGTATCAAGTATGCTGAATGCATAAAATGTATTTGATTAATTCTGAAAGGAATAGAAATAAGTATTTGCTACTTATGTGTTGTATTCTTATTTTGATAAGTTGACCTTCTTCGGTTTATATACCGGAGGGGCATTGTTATCATTGTATAATTTGGAGACTTTTGTGATTATCAATGTAAGCTTTGCAAGAATATAAGACTGAATTCTTATGATTGTTTAGCAGTTCCAGTATGTTCTATCTGAAGCTAAATTGAAATTTAGGTAACTGTCTTTTTGGAAGATAGGGTTAAAATATACCTAAGCAGAACGCTAAACAAGCTGAATTAAATTATTAATCCCTAGTCCTGATTATGACATGACAACATTTAATAGGATTCTTAATGATTATATCTAATACTAGTAAGTACGATATAAATTCAGTTATGAGAACTGATATAAACCTAAATGGGGTTCAGATGGCAATCTCATGTGAAGTTTATGAGCTATTGTCCCATTTCGTTGAATTAGAATTATGTATATTCTATGAACTCCTTGAAGAGACCATAGTCTTAATAACTCCTCTGTGT
The DNA here is from genome assembly GCA_018340775.1 of Taxus wallichiana var. yunnanensis. Taxonomy (NCBI): domain Eukaryota; kingdom Viridiplantae; phylum Streptophyta; class Pinopsida; order Cupressales; family Taxaceae; genus Taxus; species Taxus wallichiana. The sequence continues at coordinate 34,548,051 of CM031238.1, read as the reverse complement.
AATGGGTTTTATTGAGAAAGGTCATTCTATGAAGAAGAATCCAGGGATCGGGAAAGGCTAACCTTAGGGGAACGTCTTTTAATATAATTTAACTCTATGTGCGTAACGCTTATTAATACGTAGATCTTTTCGAGGTGGATTTAAAGGTTGACGGCATAAGACCACCTGCACTTCGGGGGTTGTCTTTGTAGACACCAAATTTGTGTCTCACGACCCCGTGACCCGCATCCCATTTCACAACCTAACCTCATTACCTAAACCTTACACAATTATTTATTAATTACCTTGTAATTGATAAATCCCCATCACCTCACCGCCACCTCATTTTGCCACCTCATCATGACCTAGCCCTAATCCTAAACTAACCTAATTAAAACCTAAAAATTGGTCTACACCTACACCCATGATGAAGGACCCCTTTCGCACACCCAAAACCGACATTCTAGTCACTTGACCAAGCCCGCAACCGATCTCTCGGGAGAAAAGCGGGGGAAGGTGGGCTATTTTACTAAAAATAGCCTACTTTTTCCTTACCGATGCCGGGTTCCTACTCGACGGGCCGTCTCGGTTCTGCGCAACCGCCATCGGTTCCTCAGTAAATGGGCTCCCAAACCAAAAACAAAGGATCAGAATTTCATTTTGGGGATCGGGGGAAAGGATTTTGAATCAACGAGAGATCTTTGGGAGTGAAAAACAGAGTCCGGATCTTCACTGACCGAGCAGAGATGAGTGGAGATACTGGTAAGTGTTACAAAGAAAGGAGATCAGCTTGCATCTTCACAAAACCAAGAAGTCACATCTTGCATATCCTCTGTTATAACATTTCTTATGCCTTTGAATCACGTCCTCATAAATCCATTCTCGGACCCACTACCCTAAAGAATATATTACATCTAACTATCATTCATCTACCTCTCAAAGTGACATGCGAGGATGATAATCGACAAGTGACCTTCCCTGCACCCGACCTCCCGAGGTCGTGCGAGACAGCCGGTGGTTTGAAATGCGGGTGACTTAGATGAAGTCACAGTGAGATTATGGTCGAGTTTTCTATGATAGAAAAGCTACAAGCGAGGATGAGAATCGGCAAGCAACTTTCTTATGGCTAACTATGAGAGGATCAGTGACTAAGATCTGGTAGTTTGATCTCCTGGTAGCTAAACTGAAAAAGGGGAGATTTAGAGGCTATGAGCGGGTAGCATAAATTCCCTAGTGATTTACCCTCCTAACTAGAATTTAAGCGTTTAATCTAGTTATGGAATCTCTAAATTAACTTAAACTGAAAATAACAATTTACACTACTACTGAAAGGGAAACTAATCTAAACAAAATATATGATTGAAACATTATAATTACAAGCAACAATTAAACTACTTTTATACTAAAACTAAACAAGTGAAATAACTTTGGTGTGGTTATTCTGTGCGAGATGTGTGAATCTAAACAAAAGACAGCTAATTAACTTAATTGAAAACCTTCAATCCTACCTCAGAAGTGAGGAACAAATCATAGTTTCTCAGAAACTATCATTCCTCACAGCTTCCCTGGCAATATTGAAAGTGAGCTTAACTGAAATAAAATGATTCACTACTCTATTTGATAATAACTTTGACAATTTAAACCTGGCATTTACTGAGCAGAGGTAAATCCAGTTGTGTTGTAGCTTGTCCCCTCAGAGTGATCTCTTCGTTCTTGCATGTTCACGTGAATCCAGAAAGAGTAGGAGCATAGCAACATCGGCAAGGGAAGGCACTGGGACGACAATTACTTTAAAGTGAAAATGGCACAAAGCACAAGTAGGAGAGGGATGGCGCAAGTGAACTGGCTTGGCCTATGCGATTCCTAGCAGGGTTGTTGCAGCAATGATAAAACAAAATGATAAACAGCAGGTACTCAAACAATGAATAATAGCAGCTTCAGAGAAATACAACGAAGTACAAGTAGGAGAGGGATGGCACAAGAGAACAGAGCTTGGCCTATACGATTCCTAGCAGGATCGTTGTCGGTGTACAGTGAGGCATAACTAAATACTCAGAATTCTAAACCATGCTAAAATAAAATGATTCATAAAATAAATCTAGGACTGAGTATGAAGACTGAAGCTCAAGAATGAAGACTCCAGACCAAAGAACCAAGACCAAAACAAACCAGACCATGGGTGAAACAACAGCACTGCCTGCACAAGATGGGTATGTGGCTTACCAACAGCTGAACAATACTATCTAAACATGTAATGAACTATACTATCAATCCTAAGCAAGCTAACAGACCAAACCACTGAAAAATGAGAAGACTCTCACAAGGAAATGGTGGCCATTTGCCTCAGCACAAGCTATGTATTTATAGCATTTGCAAACACCAGAAGGCAAGTTCAAATTGAACTCTCCTACTATTAAACAAAGATAAATCACTGTTCAGTCGGCAAAAACATAAATACAAGCTTAAGTCGGCAAAGAAAAGTTGGTAAATCGTTGATATTTCACGCGGGTCGCGTCAAAAGAACGTTCTGGAAAACGCGCACAGGACCGCCGCCCTGCTCAGGGCGGCGGTTACAGGACCGCCTCCCTGATCAGGGCGGCGGTCACGAGACCGCCTCCCTGCAGGGCGGCGGTTTCCACTGAAGGCCAAGAAGCCAAAGAAAGAGGAAAGAAAGGGAAAAACAAAGGGCGCGGGGGCAAAGCGAGGCATGCGGGATGTTAACGCATATCTGTAAAGCTTTTCTGGATCCCGAACACCTTGCGAAGAGACCTGTATCATCATTGGGGCTGTTGTAACCAATTTCCGACTGTACAGTACATACAATTTTGGGTACGTACATATTGCCCCCTCGGAGAAGCGTTTTAGCCATGAAGGGGCATAAAACGTTGGGTCCGAGTATGGCGGTCCCAAAATGGGGAGTTAGAGACTATACCTGACATGCCTGTGTGTCGAAATGCCGCCAACTTTCACATGCTCTTCATAATGTACGCAATGGATGACAAGTGATAACAAATGTTAAACAGAATGTTTTTACTTTATTTTTATTTTTATTTTTTTGCAATGCTGATATGTGATGACAAACACGTTGTAATATTGAACTTTTGGCCCCTTTGGGCAATGTCTGTGATTTCTTCTTATGTTGGCAAAATGTGATGAATGTGTAGCGATAAAGAGATGAACTTGCCCCAATCCCAAATCCACGCAACTAGTAAGATGCGAGGGCTCAACACCAAGAATTGGGAAGGGCACAAGTTGTATGAGTTTGATTCGAGTGGAATGATGAGAGACAGACAAAACAAGGACAAGAACCAAATTTTGACCTACACACCCACCCTACTCAGAACTACTACCAAGCTTAGAAGGCCACTTACTTTTCAGTTTATCTAGACTTAGATTCATAAATGGCAACCTGGTTGACAAAATCTGGTTTTGAGGATTTGATCTCTTTGGATTTTAGATGTTTGGATATTTCCCTTCTTTTGACAGAATTTGACTTGTGTTTTTAGCATACCAAGATTTGTTAGTTTGTGTGACTGGACCCCCCACACCTTGCCTCATGCCACTAGTAAGAAGCATGGGTTTGTCACCAAAGGCAAGATATAGGCGAGTAAGGGCACTTCTTTCCTTTCCCAACCTCACATCACCAGTAAGAGATGTGGGCTTATCACCGAAGGTTGATGGGGCAAAGAAGTGTGTAAAATAAAATATTTTGTTTGCTTGGTGCTTTTGACTGCATTTGATTTTGACATTTTTGATCTATGACTTTGGGATATCCTTTTGTTCCAAGAGATTTTAAGAGGGATAGATGTGACACCAAGAAGCTTCTAGAACAGACCGTAGGCAAGGACAACTTTACCTAGTAGAAAGAAAGAGCGAAGCCAAGTATGCAGGTCTTGGTATGGTTTCCATCAATGTTTGTCTGTCAAACTTGATGAGAAGATTTGAAAATACTTGATGATGCTTGAAGAGATGTGATTTGAATATTTTTGCCAATATCTTCAGAAATTTGTAACAGATTACTTAAGAGTAAGTTCCTGGACTACAATATTTATGAAACGAGTGAACAAAATGAACCAACTAAATTACTAATGTAATGTAACTGCAACCATGTACATATGAAAATGCAGGTGGAACTATATTTCATGATATCTAAGGTGAAGAAAGTTGACGAATATCGAATTCTTCACCCCTAGAAGTACACAGCGGAGAACCATTATCCTCAAATTTTTCATTTTCTTGATGAGGGCTTACCGTTCCGGGTTTGAACTTACAACCCTTGCCCAGAGGTGTATATGTCCCATTATTAAAAACATTTTTCTGAAAGAGGCATTCGCGTACCTCTTTGTCATGTTTTTGAGAGATGACATGTGGGTGAGCATGACTATGCTGTTCGACCTTCTCTCTCATAGTGAGCATCGTGTTGATGATGAGGTCTTGCCCCATGGATAGGGGAAACTTAGCTTTAGACACACATGGGTCGAAGCTAGACTTTAGAATAGGGTAGTGCCTAGAGATAGTTTTGATAGGCATCATTTCAATTTTAAATTGCCCTTCTTCGTTTGTTAATTCTATCATGTTTATATCTAGATTTAGGTCATCGGAAGGAAGAGATGCTATACCGAGAAGACTACCCATTCCTTGAGGTTCGAATGGGGGAAAGATCGGTTCGTCATTCTCCAAGAGTTTCATAATTCCTTCTGTGGCTTTCGTGGAGACTGTTTCCACAGAAATTGACTTATCTTTATTTGTCTTTGCCACCTCGTATATTAAATCATAGGATCCTACCGGTTTAGCATTTGTAGGAACTTCATCTCGTGTGGAGAAAATATCGGGTAGGGGTTGTGAAACACACTCCTTTGTCTGAGTTGTTGTATTAATTTCATGCTCAACCTCTAGCTCAACTAATCCCAAGATTTTTGTATTACCATTTGAACTTAGGTTAGGAGCAATCTGAGAGTTGTCAGGAGTTGAGGCATCTTGATTGTTATTTCTTATTATGATACCTTTGTTTTTCCCATTTGGATCTAACCTGTTATTGTTAGAATGATTTGGGAGAGGATTATTGAAGATCTTGAGAGGTGCATTTTGAGGGAAAACTGTCCCTGCGGAAGTATTTGGTGCTGGTGACACAGGATCTGCCAAGAACATATCTATGAAAAGTTGTTTTTGTTCTTCTGGCAAGCGTTGCATGAATTTATTGTAGTCATGGCAAGTCTTAGTATCATGACCCCTAATTTTGTGGAAACCACAATATAGATTGGGATTATAGTTCCGTGGTCGTTGGTTTGAATCCTGTTGTGGCCCAAAGTTCTGATTGGGCTGCTGGTTGTTATAGTTGAAATTTCGAGGTTGTGGCCTTTGGCTTTGGTTTTGATATCCATCTGGGCCCCGAGCAAGCCCTTGTGGCTGGATTTGTTGTTGTGGAGGATGATTAGAATCCACCATATTGATCGCTGGAGTGAAGTTATTATTGCGTTGATTGTTAGCAGGTGCCGGGGTGTTCACAACATTTAGTCCTTTGACTTGATCAGTGAATCCATCTGTTGTAAACCCATGGTTTTCATTAAGGATTTTGGGTCCTTGATTGACGCTTGTAGTGGTTGTAGTATTTTGAGTAGGGGTGATTAACCTCCCGTTTGCTCCGTACGTCTTACGGCCGCTATCTATTGCTGCTTGATCAATTCGCAGAGCACTTTCAAGCACCTCGTCATAAGTCCTCAGTGGGAATTTTTGGACTTCTTCCTTCACTTCTCTGCTAAGAGAATGAAGGAATAAATCGCATAGCTCCATCTGATCCATGTTTGGAGCGCTTGCCGAGGAATAAAGGACTGTACGCCACCTTTGGATGAAATGGGCGACAGACTCGTTATGTTCTTGTTTGATGTGCAAGAACTCCCTGATTCCTGTCTTTAATAGTTTGTTCATGTCGAAGGCTTTGATGAATTCAGACACGAGTTGTTTGAACGAATGTATGGAAGCCTCAGGTATTCTGTAATACCAATCGAGGGCAATGCCTTCCAGCGTTTTGGGGAATATTTTAGCAACAACCCCATCCCATGGGAGTAATTCACGAATGGCGGTAGCGTAAGCTTTGATATGCGCATTCGGATCTCCTTCTCCTTTGTATTTGGGCAAATCGGGAAGAGGCCTTGGAAGCATAACGCTTCGTATGGCGAAATCTAAGGGCTCCTTTAAATATTCTGAATAAGTCCCTATCGCATATGTCTCAACCATTGATGGTGCCTGTGGTGGCGGAAGGGGTTGTTGATATGGCGTAACGTACGCGTTGGCAGGGGCATAAGGCAATCCCTGCATTTGAGTAAACACGCCGGGGGATGAGTACAAATCCCCTTGTGGTGATTTGGAGTACATGTTTAAGTACGAAGGGGTACTATCTAGGAATGGATTGCTCTGTACTGGACCAAGAGGAACAGTGTTAGCGATTGTGGGTCTAGTTGGCACTTGTTGTGAATATTGAGGAGTCATACCCAGTGTGCCTACTCCTGTGAGGAGATCCACTTGGCTAGGATGGTGCGGAGGATTGGAATTCCCTGTTTGTATGATTTTTGAATTTTGACTTGCTTGGGCAAGTTCTAATCCTCTAACCTTTTCCATTAGATTTGAAATGACTTCGTTTGGTGAAGCCATGATATCGTGCCTTGGTGGCGTTTGTTGTATGTCCCGGTGTTGTATAGGCATGTGATAGCCTGTCATGAACTGATTGCTATCTTGCCAAGTTTCTCCAAGAATATTTCCTGTAGAGGTATTTTCTTGAAAATGGGTCTCAGGTTGTACTTGTAAACCTCCTATAGGTGGGTACATACCCCGGGAGCGTTGTTCACTCCTAGGATAAGGTATTGATTGTCCATCATCCAAGACCAAGTATGGATCCGATTGTCTACTAATATGTGGTCTGAGTAATACCTGAGGAGATGAAGCAGATTCTCCAGTCAATGTCATATTGTTTGAGCCTGAAGGCTCTGTTTGTGTTTGAGCAATTTGCTCCAACCCCTCTGTTTGAAAGGACGAGTTATATCTAGTCCTTGGTGTTTGTGTTGACAATTGGTTAGTTGAATAGTTGTCGCCCCACATTGAGAGTGAGGGTGATGATTGCCTATTCTGTTGGGCGTAGTATGCCTCAAGACCCAAGAGGGGTCTGCCGTATGCATCGAATCCCGACATATTCGGGGGGTATATGAATACCCGCAGAATAATGGGAAGGAGCGAAGGTGATTTGGAGAAGATAAAACTTCTCAAAGAGAAGGTGAAAGAATTGCTTGATTCACGTCGGGTTCACCAATTTTGTACGATGGGAAAGTGACATGCGAGGATGATAATCGACAAGTGACCTTCCCCGTACCCGACCTCCCGAGGTCGTGCCGAGACAGCCGGTGGTTTGAAATGCGGGTGACTTAGATGAAGTCACAGCCGAGATTATGGTCAGTTTTCTATGATAGAAAAGCTACAAGCGAGGATGAGAATCGGCAAGCAACTTTCTTATGGCTAACTATGAGAGGATCAGTGACTAAGATCTGGTAGTTTGATCTCCTGGTAGCTAAACTGAAAAAGGGGAGATTTAGAGGCTATGAGCGGGTAGCATAAATTCCCTAGTGATTTACCCTCCTAACTAGAATTTAAGCGTTTAATCTAGTTATGGAATCTCTAAATTAACTTAAACTGAAAATAACAATTTACACTACTACTGAAAGGGAAACTAATCTAAACAAAATATATGATTGAAACATTATAATACAAGCAACAATTAAACTACTTTTATACTAAAACTAAACAAGTGAAATAACTTTGGTGTGGTTATTCACTGTGCGATGTGTGAATCTAAACAAAAGACAATGACTAATTAACTTAATTGAAAACCTTCAATCCTACCTCGAAGTGAGGAACAAATCATAGTTTCTCGAAACTATCATTCCCTCTGACTTCACGGCAATATTGAAAGTGAGCTTAACTGAAATAAAATGATTCACTACTCTATTTGATAATAACTTTGACAATTTAAACCTGGCATTTACTGAGCAGAGGTAAATCCAGTTGTGTTGTAGCTTGTCCCCTCAGAGTGATCTCTTCGTTCTTGCATGTTCACGTGAATCCAGAAAGAGTAGGAGCATAGCAACATCGGCAAGGGAAGGCACTGGGACGACAATTACTTTAAAGTGAAAATGGCACAAAGCACAAGTAGGAGAGGGATGGCGCAAGTGAACTGGCTTGGCCTATGCGATTCCTAGCAGGGTTGTTGCAGCAATGATAAAACAAAATGATAAACAGCAGGTACTCAAACAATGAATAATAGCAGCTTCAGAGAAATACAACGAAGTACAAGTAGGAGAGGGATGGCACAAGAGAACAGAGCTTGGCCTATACGATTCCTAGCAGGATCGTTGTCGGTGTACAGTGAGGCATAACTAAATACTCAGAATTCTAAACCATGCTAAAATAAAATGATTCATAAAATAAATCTAGGACTGAGTATGAAGACTGAAGCTCAAGAATGAAGACTCCAGACCAAAGAACCAAGACCAAAACAAACCAGACCATGGGTGAAACAACAGCACTGCCTGCACAAGATGGGTATGTGGCTTACCAACAGCTGAACAATACTATCTAAACATGTAATGAACTATACTATCAATCCTAAGCAAGCTAACAGACCAAACCACTGAAAAATGAGAAGACTCTCACAAGGAAATGGTGGCCATTTGCCTCAGCACAAGCTATGTATTTATAGCATTTGCAAACACCAGAAGGCAAGTTCAAATTGAACTCTCCTACTATTAAACAAAGATAAATCACATTGTCAACTGCAAAAACATAAATACAAGCTTAAGTCGGCAAAGAAAAGTTGGTAAATCGTTGATATTTCACGCTGGTCGCGCAAAAGAACGTCTACGAAAACGCGCACGGGACCGCCGCCGCTCGGGCGGCGGTTCTGGACCGCCTCACGATCGGGCGGCGGTCACGAGACCGCCGCCCTGCAGGGCGGCGGTTTCGTCACTGAAGGCCAAGAAGCCAAAGAAAGAGGAAAGAAAGGGAAAAACAAAGGGTGCGGGGGCAAAGCGAGGCATGCGGGATGTTAACGCATATACGCAAAGCTTTTACGGATCCCGAACACCTTGCGAAGAGAATCAGCCTTTCCCTACTGGTTTCAACAAAGCAACTTAATTGATATTTCATTTTTTGTGTTAATTCATATTAGTAGGAAACCGACCACCTTCGAAAGGAAGTTTTATATTTCGGGCCCAAGGCAGCTTCTCATTTATTGTCTAATCAAAATATTGTGGTCTTGTGTTCTTATTTGCAGTAGTCCTTCCAAGACAAAAAGGAGTTCTTCGCATTAGCTCCGATCTTTTTCTACAAGTGACGCGCACACCATCTCGACATTCTATAGGTATTCCTCCTAGCCCCAACCCTTATCTATTTCTAAAAGGAATGAAACATTCAGTGAAACATTTTGGCACGCCCTGAAACATTTTAGCACCAGGTGGGACCCATTTCGGGTTCTGTTTCTCTTGCTTATTTTCATTTAGGAAGCATACTTAACATTGTTGCTTTTGTTATATATTTCGTTAAGAATTTGTCTTGCTTTCCTAGTTTCGCATTAGTGAAAGTCATCTCTCTTGCTACATCGAACATAATTTTCGATTTGGGTTTTAAAACACGTGCATTGCATTCCTGCTTGTTGTTTTTCAATTCTAGTGAACGTAGATTAAGTAGCGTGTCGTACGTGGGGGTGATATCCATGGTATTGACAGAAATTAATCTTACTTTCACTGCACAACACATACCAAATCACTTCACAATTAAGACAATAGCTCAAACATCCCCCCTTTTCCGCGGTATTGCTTCGCCTGATTGAGGTAACCTTATAAGCCAAAACAACTTGACATTTCCCCTAAGTCTCTTGTTTAGGATTCTGACATCATTCTACATCTAAAGGCATAAGCCCACGATAATTAAAATTAACCCTAGGGTTAATCTCTGGATTTGTGTGTGCATCTTGCTTGTTTTTAGTTCTGTTTTCTTTCTCATACTCTGTCTTCTGTGATCAATAATTGGACAAGTATACTAAACGTTGTTAAAAATCAAATTAACAGCCTTTTATATCTTGTTAGCCCAGACTTCTTACACCGACATCAGTTACCTAACCGACATCGGCTATAGTATAACTGAAATCAAGCATACTAGACCGATATCGCATTCCTGTCTTTTCCAATTCCGACAAACGTGAGAACCTACCAATTTTACCGGTCCGAGTTTGTTTCTTCTCTCGATGACATTGAAACCCCTGTGAACTCCTGTCCATGGTTGTTATCATTTCGAAAGCAAGCCGCCATGGTTTCACATGCTTGCTCTGTTTCTTTGCTTGAATCACCCCCTTCACATTCCCGTGGGAATCCTACTGATACCAGGTGAGGTTCCTAAAGTTCATGTAGGAGATAAGGACTTTTCCAAGTTTCTCTGGATGCTAATTCTAGCGACATGACAATACTATTTGTCTCATACCCCGACCATACGCCGATGGTCGGCTCCTTGTGGGTATGCCTGTTAGTATAGCTGCTCATTTAGCTCCCACTTACTTTGATAATACCGCCTTGCTTCCTGCATCTCTAGCCCCATCTCCCAATCCGACGCTGACTTCAGAAGTTCATCGACCCGATTAGCTTTCCTTTGGTTAATCTTGGACCCCACACATCACTACCACCGATGCCCTACCTCATCTCTCTGGCACCGCTCTCCGTTCATGACTTGCTCTCTCTTGCCACCTATCCACACGAGCTTTCCTTCTCAAGCTCCGCCTACCTTTTCATTCCCATACACGTATCCAAAGTGACCTCAACATCCTATATGGGACATCCCTATTCGGTTGCCTCAACATATTCATCCTCCACACCTTATCAACACTTAACCCCTCCATTGTTCAATACAGCGGTGGTCCTTGGTCCAATTTTCCTCGGGCCACCACAACCACACCATCATCTCATCCAACTACTGATTTAATTAAACAAATGATGGACAAAATACAAAACACTGGAGGCTTTATTTCAGCAAGTCGTAAGTAGTGTTCGACATACGAGCAAGTTTGTCGGAGCCCATTCACCGCAATCCCTGTCCCCTTCATTCATATCCTCCTCAATGGGAGTTGCAAAATTTACCCGCTTTTAATGAGTAAAGAGGACCCTCAACAACACTTGCGATCATTTAGACATGCTTGTTATTTGATTGCTCATGATGATGCCTTGTTACTCCGCACTTTTCCCATGTCCTTATCAAGACCCGCCTTGAGGTGCATACAGTGCTTTAACCCAAAGACTCGATCTTCTCTTTTAACCAACTAGCCCAATCTTTCTTGGATCATTTCTCCATTAACATGCCAAGAAAGTATCTATCACCGACCTCTATGCTATCCGACAATTTGAGGATGAATCTATCGCAGATTTCATTGGATGATGGCGATGGGCCTTATCAACCAACTTACGTATGCCTTACCTCAAACCGAACTTATCAAATCTGCTTTATGCGGGCCTGCGCTAAGCACATCTCCCCTACCCTCCAAATTCAAACTTTCCGTACATTCGACGAGGCCTTTACTATGGCTCAAAAATTAGAAATTCGAGCCTTAGAGGAAGAGAAATTGCGGTTGCGCAACAAAAACTCCACTTTCCGAACTCCAGATTCCACCAACAAACCTAACACCACCAATCCTCACCCATCGACCGCTTCGAAATCAAAAGGGGCCATGCACGCGGTGATGGTCAAATCCCAACCACCGTCTAATACCCCGCCAAAAACCACTTATAAGTATAAAGCAGAACCCATCAACTACACTCCCTTGGGAGAGACATATGGTGTGATATTGGAAAAATTGCTCAAAGCAGGAGCCATTACCTTACCTCCCGTTAAATCTCATTCCAGGGTTTGATTGCACTCGCGCCATACCTTCCTGGTACAAATAAAATGACTCTGTAACTTCCACCGCGTGAAGGGACACAATCATGAGAAGCGCAAGATGTTGAAAAACATAGTGCGAGGAAATGGTTGATGCGGGGGATATAGCCCTCGATAATCCTAACGCCCGCTAACCGAAATTTGAAAATCTTCAACAAACCATTCCCGAATCACTCTCCCAACAGTAACACAAACCAGGATATCTTAGCTGAGGAGAGTGTTCATGAGATCCATGCAGTCTTCGATACCCAGCCAAAAGCCTCTATCGAGAAAATTTTGAATCAAGCCTCTTCACTAACACAGGAGCCCGAACCTCCTTTACCACCATCAAGCCAAAGCGAAATCATTCCTTTACCCATAAAGGAGTTAACTGCCCAGACTTCTCTTCCCATCAATGAGTCTTCTTATACCACATCCCTACAAGACTGCGAACAGATGTTATCTAATCTATCTATTTCCCAAACTTCTCCTTCTACCACTCTTGCTACACAAGAGGAGGGTACGCCACTCCTTTTGACATCCTTAGACGAGAAATCTCTTGCACCGACATCACCAAATTCTTTAACCATGACAGACCCTCTCAAACATGCCCTCCTGCCTATTAGTCCTTCATCGCCTAAATCTTTTCAACAACCGGTCGACCTCTTAATATCTATTGATACAGTACCTCATCTACCCCCTGTATCACACCCACAGTGGACTGGAATCACAACCCACCTTTCTTCCGTACCAAATTTACAATTCAAACCTGAAGACTGTCATTCTCCAGAAGATAGACGAATCCTATGGGAACGTTTGAGTACCCCTTATTCTACTCAAATGCAGATGACCGATCCCGACACCTCTACCATATATCCTAAATGTTTACAGAAACTCAAAATGCCTATGTCCTCATTCTCACCCCCCGTATCTATATCAAGTATCCCATCCACCTCTATTAACCTAACCAAACCTTCCCCTACACTTGGGACCTCACCCATACCCAGTCTAACACACCCGCCTAAGCGACTAGATTTATCCAAGAATAAAGCCACCCCGCCACCTAGAAGACAAGCTCAATCTATGCCTCTATCACAATCAAAACCATCATCGTCACACCTACCTTCCATATTGGGACCTCATCCTTCCACCTTGCATCAATATATCATACCTCCTGCGTTTTCTTCAAAACGACCTACGCCTTCTACACCTATACAGAGATCTAAGGGTATATCAACATTATCACCCCACGTATCCCCGTCTACCCATCAACCCTAAACAAACTCCATCATCAAAGGATTTATTTTCTGTCACTCCCCTTTCTCCGTGGTTGTTTCCCGCTACCACGTCATCTGTAGCCTCATCATCTAACCAGCCGAACGTAGCTCCTGCACCAAAGAAACCACGTTTGGTGAAAACCACGTGTCAACACCCCTTGGCTAAACCACCAACCACGCCCAAACATTACCGAAACCCGCACTGACAATGCCCTCATCCTCCTCCGATTTTGACCCACTCCAAAGGATCTTACGCCAAAATCCTTGCTATGTTGGTGGAGAATGCGACCATTTCTCTACCCCCACTTAGACCTTATGACCCTTCTAAACCTCGCCCTATAGGTTACGATGAGTCTAAAATCTGCGCTTATCACCGCACACCAGGACATGATGTGGAGGGATGCAAAGCTTTAAAAACCATCCTTCGTCAGTACCTCTCCCGAGATAGAAAGGTTAAGAAAGACAACTTACGAAGGGAGAGACATTTAGCTTCCATTCCCTCTCCTCTACCATCCGTCCCGCCTCACCAAGATCTATCATCATTACAGCCCCACCTCTCGAAGACCATGATTTATCCCAACCATCTTCCTCATCTAGGGTTTATGAGATTAATATGATTAGTGTTCTTTACTCGAACGCAGAAAAACAATGAGAAAGCAAAAGAAAGCACACTGCATCCTCTCCTTCTCCGTCCAAAGCCATCCCGATTGCACCACCACCCAAAGTGGTTATTCGTGGACCCGCTTACCCCATCTCTAATGGAGCTACCCATCGAGCCATGATCAAACAAACTTCACCAATCACCTCGTAAAATGACACTATATGATCTCATTGGACTTCGAATCTCATCGACAAGTAAGCTCTCGTTGAAATTCTTCGGGGATCGAGGTCTTACCTAATGAAACCCTTCCCATTGCCTCCATTCTGACACCCAATCATGTTGCCTCTCTCACCAAACAACCCACCGCCCCAACCACTTCCGTCTCTGTACCACAAGCTGCTGCAGTCGGTTTCTCTGAAGATGAAATTGTTGACTTTGGTGAGAGGACCCGACCGCCCTTTTCATCTCCGCCACGTGGGACATTCGGCACGTCATGTTATGATTGACGGGGGTGCTAGCCTAAACATCATCTCTTCAAAATCCTTCCAACAAATGAATATCCCTTCTAGCTACATGTGTGCCAACCCCATCATGTTGCGGTCATTTAATGACGCTATTACCTCTACCTTAGGCATCGTGATCCTCAACATTCGGTGGGACCACGTACTTTACCCGAACTCTTCTATGTCCGAGGGAGAGTTCCAATATAATATATTGCTGGGTCGTCCTTGGATCCGGGCCATGGGATGTGTTCCCTCAACATTACATAGATGCATAAAATTTGAGTACGAGGGGAAATCCTACACCGTAAAAGCTGATCCCCCCCCTTTAAAACCTGCAATATGTTATACAGCGCCCAAGCGATGTGCTTGTACCCAATCAAGACACTGTTCACTCAACCCAACCATCTTCTTCAACTGTGCCTCAAACATCCACCTCAACCACACCTATGCCTTCAACTGATGAAACCACCGTCGCAAAACCCACTTCCCTTCCGCAGTCCAACATCCCAACCGCTGACCCTTAGTAGATGTTTTTCAACACCTTACGCTCGGGGGAGTATCACCTATATAACGTTAGTTCTTTCCATACCCCATGAGTATGAGACATGTGCACGCACATCCTACTTACGACTGTCGTGTGGGAGAAGTAATCTCCTACGGACCACCGCACTTTGCCGCACTTCAACCTAACATATGGGGGTGTCGACGCATCTTCCGTTGCCCTAAGCCTCCCTCTTGGTGTGGTTCCTTTCCAATCAATTTTCAATACGACAAATCGCCGCTTCACCCTCACCTTCTTGACTCACTGTCTTGGAAGGCTTTGGTTTTGGCCTTTATGAACAAGGCCGACATACGCTCATCCCCATCACCACAAGCAAACATAATGATCGTAGTGGTCTCGGATTTCTCGGGGAACACTTACATCGACGGAACCTCGTGTCAGCTTGTCTTCTAGAAGACGATGACATCACCCCTCTAACGAACAATCATCACCCATTT
>CM031238.1:34477949-34532652 GCA_018340775.1 Taxus wallichiana var. yunnanensis | reverse complement strand
GTAGCTTACTTTGGAGCTTTCTGTGATCTCAACTTTGAATAACTCACCAAGTATCTCTCCTAGGAGCTTTTTCTTGGAGCTTTACTTGATTAGCTCGAGTTGAGGTCATGAAGCTCATTCAATAACTCTCCTCGAAAACTAACATGGGAGCTCACCTTGCTCACCTTGCTAACTCACCTTGAGCTCACCTTTTTTTTTCTAACTTTCCTTGAGCTCACCTTGCCAACATGCCTTGAGCTCAGTGGTAGCTCACATGTAAGCTCACTAAGAGATTGCCAAAAATCTCACCTTTGAGATCGCTGAGGAGCTCATGGAGCAACTCACCTAAGAGCTAGGCTAGGAGCTTAGAAGCTCGACCTTGAGTTTTCTGAAAACTCACTTGGGAGCTAACACGATGACAGTGAGCCTTTCGGCTAGCTTGAGATCACCGAGAGCTCACCAAGTATCTCGACTTGAGGTCACCTGGGAGCACGTCAAGCAGCTCGCTTGCAAAAAAACACATGGGAGCTCACTCGATAAGCTCACCTTACCAAACTAGCATGGGAGCTCATATGTCGGCTTTCCTGTAGCTCATCTATCAGCTCACTCTAGGAGCTTGTCAAGAAGCTTGCTTGAAAACTCACATGGGAGCTTCACGACAACTCACCTTGCTAACTCACATGGGAGCTCACCTGTCGGCTTGCCTTGAGCTCGTCTCATCGGCTCACCTCGAGCTCACCTCATATTTCATTGAGTAGCTCACCAAGTAGCTCATCTGGGAGCTCACCTAATAGCTCTCCCTAGAGCTCACCGAGTAGCTCGTAGAGTAGGTTGACTTGAGCTCACTTGTGAGCTCATGGAGCAAAGCCAGCCCTCACTAGTGACCTCACTGGAAGCTCACCAAGAAGCTCACTGGTAGCTTCACCTGGCACTGGGCCTGAGCTCGTTGAGTAACTTATATTGCTCATGATTCACCTTGAGCTCATCACGGCTTGGTGAGCTTACATGTAAGCTTACCTTAGAATTGGCTTGATAAGCTCACCTTTGAGCTCACTTGAGGGATCACATCAAGTAGCTCACCTAGGATTTTGGTGAGGAGCTCGGCAAGGTCACCTTTAGCTCACCTGAGGAGCTCATCGAGCGGCTCGACTTGAGCTTGAATGGAAACTCACCTTGGAGCTCTCTGCTTAGCTCACCTTTCTAGCTCTCCTTGAGCTCACCCAAGAGCTCATGCCGAGTAGCTCTTGACTTGAGCTCACACAGGAGATCATCAAGTAAATTTAACAAAAACTTCTATGGGAGGTCACCGGATAGCTCACCTTGCTAACTCGCATGGAAGCTCACCTTATGTGAGCTCACCTTGCCTACCGACTTGTCATGACCCCACTAAGGAGCTCACCTTGCCAACTCACCTTGAGCTCATCTATTATCTCACCGGGTAGCTCACCAAGTAGCTCACTGGGAGCTCACTAACATCTCACACAGGAGCTCAGCTCAGAGTAGCTCACCAGAGTAGGTTGACTTGAGCTCACTCTCGAGCTTTCTCTTGAGCTCACTGAGTAGCTCACTAGGGACCTCACGTGGGAGCTCACCAAGTAGCTCACTTGGGAGCTCACCTAACAACTTGTTTATTGAGCTCACCAAGTAGCTCTTTCCTAGGATCTCTTCTTGGAGCTCACCCATTAGCTTGAGTTGAGCTTTCTAGCACTTGTCGAGTAACTCACCAGGAACTCACACAGGAGGACACCTAATAGCTTACATGTAAGCTCACCTTAGAGGTTTCGACAAGCATCTCACCTAGGTTCTCATTGAGTAGCTTGACTTGAGCTTCCCTAGAAACTCACCTAGGATCTCACCGATAGCTTGCCTTGCCGGCTCACCTTGAGTTCACCAGAGCTCATCGAGGAGCTCAACCAGAGCTCACCCGGGATCTCATCAAGTAGCTCACTTGAAAAGTCACATGGGAGATCACCTAAAAGCTCACCTTGCCAACTCGCATGGGAGCTCACCTATCACGCTCACCTCCAACTTACCTTAAGCTCACTAAGGAGCTCACCTTGCCAAATCACCTAGACCTCATCTAGTAGCTCACCTCGAGTTCATTGAGTAACTTACCAAGTAGCTCACCTTAAAGCTCACCTAATAGCTCACCTAGGAACTCACCTAATAGCTTTCCTAAGAGCTCATAGTGTAGCTCACTGAGTAGGTTAACTTGAGCTTGCTTAGGAGCTCTCTTATAAGCTCACCGGGGACCTCACCTTGGGCTTGCCAAGTAGCTCGCATTCTGAGCTCACCTAGTATCTTCCCTAGGAGCTTAATTAGGAGCTCTCCGATCAGCTCGAGTTGAGCTCGCATGTCAGCTCGTCGAGTAACTCACATGGGAGATCACGTGGGAGCTCACTGATAGCTCTTTTTACTAACTTACCTTGAGATTTCCCTTCTAACTTTCCTTGAGATCACCTTGCCAACTCACCTTGAACTCATCCAGTAGCTACCATGTAAGCTCACCTCAGAGATTGCTGACAAGCTCACCTTTGAGCTCTTATGGGAGCTCACCAAGGAGCTCACCTAGGAGCTTGACTAGGAGATTGGCAAGCAACTTGCCCAAAATCTTGTTGAGTAGCTTGACTTGAGCTTGCCCAGAAACTCACCTGGGAGCTCACTTTCCAGCTCACCTTGAACTCACCAAGTAGCTCGCTAAGCTCGAGCTTGAGCTCACTTGAGCTCACCTAAAAACTAGCATGGGAGTTCACCTAACAACTTTCCTGAAATAGGAATGGGATTCACCTATCAGCTCACCTTGCTAGCTCACCTAATAGCTCACCTAAGAGTGCACCGACTAGCTCTCCAAGTACGTTGACTTGAGCTCACTTATGAGTTCACTAAGTAGCTCACTATGGACCTCACCTAGGAACTCACCAAGTAGCTCACTTGGGAGCTAACCTAGTAGCTCACACTGGAAGCTTTCCAAACAACTTGCCAAGTAGCTCACTAGGAGATTTTTACGGGAGCTCACCGATCAGCTCGAGTTGATCTCACCGGGAGCTCGTCGAGTAACTCACTGGGAACTCACATCGAGCTTGCCTTGCCAACTCACCTTCGAGCTCACCTTACCAACTCACCTTGAGCTCATCCGGTAGCTAGTATGTAAGCTCACCTCAAAGTTTTTCAACAAGCTCACCTATGAGATCACTAAGTAGCTCACCTAGGAGTTCAACTAGGAGCTCGGCAAGAAACTCACCCGGGAGCTTGTCAAGTAGTTTGAGTTGAGATTTCCCAGGAGACTCACCTTTGAGCTTGCACCGACGGCTCACCTTGCCATCTTTCCTTGAGCTCACCTTGCCAACTCACGTGGGAGCTCACCTCACCTTGATCGATTGAGGAGCTTTCCAATTTGAGCTCGGTGAGGTAGCTCACCTGAAGTTCATCGAATAGCTCACCAAAGTAGTTTGCTTCAGGAGCTCACCTAATAGCTCACTTGGGAGCTCACTAATTAGGTTGAATTTAGCTCACTTATGACCTCACACAGGAGATCTCTTAATAGTTCACCAAGTAGCTCATCTAACAACTCTTTTGGGAGCTCAGCTGATCAACTCAAGTTGAGCTCACACGGGAGCTCATCGAGTAACTCACCTAAGAACTCACCTAGAAGCTCACCTAACAGCTCCCTTACCAACTCACCTTGAGCTCACCTTACCAACTCACCTTGAGCTCATCGGGTAGCTCACATGTAAGATCACCTTAAAGATTATGGACAAGATCAACTTTGAGCTCACTGAGGAGCTCACCGAGTAGCTCACCTAGGAGCTCAGGTGGGAGCTCGATAAGCAGCTTGCCAAGAGTTCGTCGAGAACCTGACTTGAGCCACCAGAAATTCACTGGGAGCTCACGATAGCTCACCTTGAACTCATCCAGGAGCTTCACCGAGTAGGTTAACTTGAGCTCACCGAGGAGCTCATCAAGTAGCTCACTCAAAAACTCACATGGGAGCTCACTGACACAGCTTGACTTACCAACTCGCATTGGGAGCTCACCTTGCCATCTCATTGAGGAGCTCACCTTGTCAAATCACCTTGAGCTCATCGGTAGCTCACCTCGAGTTCGTCAAGTAGCTCACCAGTAGCTCACTGGGGGCTCGCCTAACATCTCACTGGGAGCTCACTCACGATAATCTCACCTAGAAGCTTTCTCAACAACTCACCAAGTACCTTGCATGGGAGCTCACCAGTAGCTCACTTGGAAGCTCAGAATAGCTCACCAAGTAGCTTGCCCGAGAGCTCTTCTGGGGAAGCTCATCAATCACCTCAAGTTGATCTCACCCGGAGCTCATCGAGTAACTCATGGGAACTCACTGGGAGCTCACTGTGACTCACCTTGCTAACTCACCTTGACCTCACCTTGCCAAGTTTCCTAGAGCTCACCTTGCAAACTAACCTTGAGCTCATCCGGTAGCTCCCATGTAAGCTCACCTTAGATATTGCTGACAAGCTCACCTTTGAGCTCACTTGGGAGCTCACCCACAAGCTCACCTAGGAGCTTGGCTGGGAGCTCGAGTAAAGTAGCTCGTCTAGTAGTTCATCAAGTAGCTTGAATTGAGCTTGCTCAAAAACTCACCTGGGAACTCACTTGCTAGCTCACCTTGAGCTCACCCTAGAAGCTCATTGAGTAGCTCAACTTGATCTCACATGGGAGCTGGTCAAGTAGCTCATCCGAAACTCACATGGGAGCTCACTGACGAAGCTTTCCCGAGAAACTTACATGGGAGCTCACCTATCAAGTTGCCTTACAAGGCACCTATCGAGCTCACCTTGTGCTCATTGAGGAGTTGACCTTACCAACTCACCTTGAGCTCATCTCGGTAGCTTACCTTGAATTTTGTCGAGTAGTTCACTAAGTAGATCTCACCAGGAGCTCAACTAATAGCTCACTTTCGAGCTAACCAAGTAACTCACTAAGTACATTGACTTAAGCATAATTATGTGCTCACCGGGGACCTTTCCTTAGAGCTTACCAAGTAGCTTACTTTGGAGCTCACTGGGAGCTCACCGAATAACTCACCAAGTACCTCTCCCGAGAGCTCTTCTTGGATCTTGTCAATCAACTCAAGTTGAACTCACCGAGAAGCTTGTTTAGTAACTCACAGGAGCTCACCTTCTCAGGCTCTCTTTGAGCTCACCTTTCAACTCACCTTGAGCTCACCTTGCCAACACACCTTGAGCTCATCCGGTAGCTCACATGTAAGCTCACCTAAGAGATTGTGACAAGCTCACTTTTGATCTTCTTGGGAGTTCTTTGAGTAGCTCACTTAGGATCTTGGACCTTGGGAACTCTAGGGATTTCAAGCATCTCACCTTGAGCTTACCCGAGGAAACTCACTGGGAGCTCACGATGGCTCACCTAGCTCATCTTGATCTCACCTGAAGTTTATCGAGTAGCTCACCAAGTAGCTCCCTAGGAGCTCACCTAATAGCTCTCTAGGATATCTCCTAACTTGATGATCTCACTGAGTATCTCATTGAGTAGGTTGACTTGAGCTCACTTGTGAGCTCACCGAGCAACTCAATAGGGACATTGCCTAGGAGCTCGTCAAGTAGCTCACTTAGGAGCTCACTGCTAACATCTTACCTGGGGAGCTCACCGAATAGCTCTGGAAATAGCTCACCTAGGAGCTCTTACGGGATCTCACCGAATAGCTCATAAAATAGTCACCTAGGAACTTACTTGATAGATTACCTTACCAACTCACCTTGAGCTTGCCTTTCCAACTCACCTTGACCTCACCTTGTCAACTCACCTTGAGCTCATCGGTAGCTTACATGTAAGCTCACCTTAGAGATTACTTGACAAGCTCACCTTTTATCTCACTTGGGAGCTCACTAAGTAGCTCACCTAGGAGCTTAGATAGGAGCTTGGAAAATATCTCACCATGACCTCATCAAGTAGCTTGACTTGAGCTTTCTGAAAACTTTCTGGGAGCTTTCTGATGACTTTCCTTGCTTAGCTCGCATTGAGCTCACCTAAGGAGTACCTCAATTTGAGCTTTCCCGAGAAGCTCACTTAAAAATGCACATGGGAGCTCACTTGTTCAACTCACCCAAAAACTCACATGAGAGCTAGCCTATCATCTCTTCTTGATCTGGTGAGGAGCTCACCTTACCAACTCACATTGATCTCATCTGGTAACTTGCCTCGGAGTTCATCAAGCGGCTCACCAAGTAGCTCACCTAGGAGCTCACCTAAGTAGCTCACCAGGAACTCACCAGACTAACTCACCGAGTAGGTTGACTTGAACTCACTTGAGCTCACTTGTGTTATCACCGAGTAGCTCATTGGGGACCTCACCTAGGAGCTTTCTAAGTACCTCACTTGGTATCTCATCGATCAAATTGAGTTGAGCTCACCTAGGATCTCATCGAGTAACTTGCCTAAGAACTCACCTCAGAGCTCACCTAACAGCTCACCTTTCCAACTCGCCTTGAGCTCATCTACTAGCTCACATGTAAGCTCACCTTAGAGATTGCTAAAAATATCACCTTTGAGTTTTCTGAGGAGCTCACTGAGCTGCTCAAATAGTAGCTAGCTTGAGCTCACCTAAGAGCTTGTCAAGTAGCTCACCCAAAAACTCACATGGGAGATCACTGATAGCTCACCTTGCTAACTCACATGGGAGCTTGACTATCAACTCACCTTGCCGGTTCACATTGAGCTCACTTGAGGAGCTCACCTTGCTAACTCAAGTTAAGCTGAGTGCAGTAGCTCACCTCATATTTCTTGAGTAGCTCACCAAGTAGCTCACCAGAGCTCACTTAACATCTTGCTAGAGAGCTTACCTAAAAGCTCACCTGGGAGATCAGCGAGAAGCTTTCTTGAGTAGGTTGAATTGAGCTCACTTGTGAGCTCAAGCGCTCATCGGAACCTCACAGGAGCTTACTAAGTAGCTCAATTGGGAGCTCACCTAGTAGCTCACCGAATAGCTTGCTAAGTAGCTTTCTGGAAGATCTTACGGAAGTTTCCGATTAGCTCGAGTTGAGCTCACAAGTGAGCTTATCAAGTAACTCACCTAGGAACTCACGGGAGCTCACTGACGATAGCTCACCTTGCCAACTCACCTTGAGCTCACCTTGCCAACTCACCTTGAGCTCACCTTGTAAGCTCATCTGGTAGCTCATCTAGCCTTGAGCTCATCTAGTATCTCCCATGTAAGCTCATCTAAGAGATTTCTAAAAAATCACCTTTGAGCTCGCTTTGGGAGCTCATCGAGTGACTCATCGAGTAGCTCACCTAGGAGCTCAACTGGGAGTTGAGTAAGTAGCTCAACTAGGAGATCATTAAGCAACTTGACTTAAGCTTGCTCAAAAATTTGCCTAGGATCTCACTGATAGCTTTCCTTCCCAACTCACCTTGAGCTCACCCGGGAGCTCACCAAGCATCTCGACATGAGCTCACTGGGAGCTTGTCAAGAACTCACTTGAAAACTCACATGGGAGCTTGCCTAATAGCTTGCCCAAATTACTCACATGGGAGCTCACTCATTAGCTCACCTTCTAGCTCACCTTGAGATCGTTGAGAGCTCACCTGCCAACTCACCTTAAGATCATCTGGTAGCTCACTTTAAAAGTGTGTCGAGTAGCTCACCAAGTAGCTCACATGGTAGGTTAACTAATAACTTTCCTAGGAGCTCACTGAGGAGCTCGGGCCGAGTAGGTTGACTTGAGCTCACTTTGAGCTCACGAGTAGCTCACTAGGGACCTCATCTAGGAGCTCGTTAAGTAGCTTGATTGGGAGCTTACCTAGCAGCTATCCAAATATCTCGCCAAGTAGCTCACTGGGATCTCTAATGGGAGCTCATTGATCGGCTCGAGTTGAGCTCACCTAGGATCTTATGGAGTAACTCAGCGGGAACCCACTGGGAGCTCACTGATAGCTCACCTTGTAAACTCAGCTTGAGCTTCCTTACTAACTCACCTTGAGCTCACCTTGCCATCTCACCTTGAGCTCATCTTGTGCCTCACTCGACCAAGTAGCTCACAGGAGCTTACAGGAACTCACCTAATAGCTCAACCGGGAGCTCACCGAGCGAGATCATCGAGTAGGTTGACTTAATCTCACTTGTGAGATCACTAAGTAGTTCATTGAGGACCTTGCCTTGGAGCTCACCAAGTATCTCACTTGAAATCTCACCTAGTAGCTCACTGCAGGCTCACCTAGGAGCTCACCAAATAGCTCACCAAGTAGCTCACTGGGATCTCTTATGGAAGTATTTCCGATCAGCTCGAGTTGAGCTTTCTGAGAAGCTCATAGAGTAACTCACCTAGGAACTCAAATGGGAGCTCACCTTGACAGCTCACCTTAAGCTTAATTGGTAGATCACATGTAAGCTCATCTAATAGATTACCGACAAGCTCACCAAGTAACTTGCCAAGTAGGTTGACTTGAGCTCACTTGTGAGCTCACTTGGAGACCTCCCCTTAGAGTTCACCAAGTAGCTTACTTTAGAGCTCACTTTGAACAACTCACCAAGTAGCTCTCCTAGGAGCTCTTCTAGGAGCTCACCAATCAGCTCGAGTTGAGCTCACCTAGGAAGCTTGTTTAGTAACTCACTTGAGAACTCACCTCGCAGCTCACCTTACTTTGACTCACCTTGCCAACTCACCTTGAGCTCATCTGGTAGCTTGAGCTTGTAATCTCACCTGAGAGATTGCCTGATAAGCTCACCTTTAAGCTCACATGGGAGCTCGATGAGTAGCTCACCTAGGAGCTTTCTTGGGAACTCAACAAGTAACTCACCCGGGATCTTGTTGAGCATCTCACCTTGAGCTTGACCTAGAAACTCACAGGAGCTTACTTGATAGCTCACCTTGTCGAGCTCACCTCGATCTCACCTTGGAGTTCATCAAGTAGCTCTCCAAGTAGCTCCTTGGGAGCTCACCAAACTACTCTCTTAGGAGGTCTCTAACAGCTCTCTTGGGAGCTCACCATGGAGTAGCTCACTTGAGTAGGTTAACTTGAGCTCACTTGTGAGATTTTGAGTAGCTCATCGGGGACCTCACCTAGGATCTCACCAAGTAGCTCACTTGGGAGCTCACCTAGCTTGAGCTCACCTAGGAGCTGGCATTTCGAACAACTCACCAAATATCTTGCCTAGGAGCTCTTCACGGGACCTCGTCGATCACCTTGAGTTGAGCTTGCCTAGGAGCTCGTCGATTAACTCACTTGGGAACTCACTTGGGAGCTCACACGATAGCTCACCTTACCAACTCACCTTGACCTTGCCTTACAACCTTACCTTGAGCTTGCCTTGCCCAACTCACCTTGAGCTCATCCGATAGCTCCCATGTAAGCTTACCTCGGAGATTACCAACAAGCTTACCTCATGTAGGTCTAGGAGCTCGTTGAGAAGCTTGACTTGAGATTTCCTGAAACTTACGCAGGAGCTAGCCTTACCGACTCACAAAAACTATCATGGGAGGTCACATGACACTAACCTTTAACTCACCTTGAGCTCTTCTAGTACCTTACCTCGAGAGTTCATCGAGTAGGTCACCAAGTATCTCACCTAGGAGCTCACCTGAAGCTCACCTAATAGCTCACGGGTAGATCACCGAGCAACTCATTAGGGACCTCACCTAGGAGCTCACCAAGTAGCTCAATTAGGATCTCACCTAGCGAGTTCATCGAATAGCTCACCAATTATCTTACCTAGGAGCTCTTCTAAGAGCTCACCAATCAGCTTGAGTTTGGCTCACTTAGGAGCTCGTCGAGTAACTCACCTTGGAACTCTCACGGGAGCTCACCGACACCTCACCTTACCTACTCACCTTGAGCTCACCTTGTCAACTCACCTTGACCTCACCTTGATAACTCACCTTAAGCTCATCTCGGTAACTTGCATGTAAGCTCACCCAGAGATTACCAACAAGCTCAACTTTGAGCTCACCTAGGAGCTCACCGAGAGCTCACCTAGGACCTTAAGCGGGAGCTCGGAAAATAGCTCACCTAGGAGCTTGTTGAGTAACTTGACTTGAGCTTTCCTTGAATACTCATCGAGAGCTTTCGATGGCTCGTGTTGCTAGCTCACCTTGAGGTTACCAAGGAGCTCACCAACCAACTTTATTTGAGCTCACTAAGAGCACATCAAGTAGCTCACCAGAAAATCACATGGGAGCTCACCTATTAGCTCACCTTTCCAGCTTACCTTGATCTCGTTGAGGAGCTAACCTTACCAACTCACCTTGAGCTCGTCGATGCTCACTTCAGATTTCATCCGAAGCTTGCCAAGTAGCTCACAGGAGCTCACCTTACAACTCACCTAGGAACTCATCGAGTAACTCACCAAGTAGGTTGACTTGATCTCTTTTGTGAGCTCACCAAGTGGCTCACCTGGGGGACCTCACCTAGGAGCTCACCATGTAGCTCGCTTGGTAGCTCACCGATCGGCTCGAGTTGAGCTCGCTTGGGAGTTTGTCGAGTAACTTGCCTAGGAACTCACCGGGAGCTCACTGATGAGCTCACCTTTCCAACTTGCCTTGAGCTCATCTACTAGCTCACATGTAAACTCACCTTTATTTCACTTGGGTGCTCACCAAGCAGCTCAACTTGAGGCTCACCTAGGAGCTTGTCAAGTAGCTCACCAAAAACTCACATGGGAGCTCGCGATGTAGCTCACCTTACCAACTTGCATGAGAGCTCACCTATCGGACTCACCTGCCCACTCATGTTGAGCTCGCTAAGGAGCTCACTTGCAACTCACCTTGAGCTGGTCTTGTATCTCACCTCGAGTTCTTCGAGAAGCTCACCAAGTAGCTCATAGGAGCTCACCTATTAGCTCACCTAGGAGCTCACCGAGTAGCTCGCTAAGTAGGTTCACTTGAGCTCACTTGTGAGCTCACTAGAGTAGCTCACTGGGAACCTCACCTAGGAGCTTACTAAGTAGCTCAATTGGGAGCTCACCTAGTAGCTCACCTAGGAGCTCGCCAAATAGCTCCCTAAGTAGCTCACCTGGGAGCTCTTCTGGGAGCTTACTGATCATCTCGAGTTGAGCTCACCCGGGATCTCGTCAAATAACTCACCTAAGAACTCACCTAGGAGCTCACCTAATAGCTCACCTTGTCAACTCACCACGGGCTCACCTTGCCAACTCACCCCGAGCTCACCTTTCCAACTCACCTTGAGCTCACCTTGTAAACTAGCCTTGAGCTCATCTAGTAGCTCACATGTAAGCTCATTTAAGAGATTTCTGAAAAAGTCACCTTTGAGCTCACCTAGGAGCTTAGATGGGAGCTCAGCAAGTAGCTCACCAAGGAGATCATTGAGTATCTTGAATTGAGCTTGCCTCAAAACTCAATTAGGAGCTCACTGATAGCTTGCCTTGAGCTCACCTAGGAGCTCATTAAGTAGCTTGACTTGAACTCACCAGAGCTCATTAAGAAGCTCACCGAAAACTCACATGGGAACTCACTTGATAGCTTACCCAGATTACTCATATGGGAGCTCACCTATCAGCTCGCGTTGTCGCCTTGCCTTCAGCTCACCGAGGAGCTCACCTTGCCAACTCACCTTAAGCTTGTCTAGTAGCTTGCCTCGAGTTCATCAAGTAGCTCACCAAGTAGCTCGCATGGGAGGTCAACTAATAGATTTCTAGGAGTTCCGAGGAGCTTGCCGAGTAGGTTGACTTGAGCTCACTTGGTCAAAAATTTGTCGCTAGGGTAGATCTATGGATAGATGAGCCAACAAGGTGTGTAGGGTATAGCCCTTCTTTAAGTCGCAAAGTGAAACTAGTTTATTGCTATTCTACCAAGTAGGAATCTATGCAAAGGTGAGGAGATAGGATAGATCGAAGGGAGAAAAGAAATGAATTCCAAAGTAGAAAGGTCGGGAGGGTCTATGTTTTTTGGGTGGTAGTAAATGAGAGTGAACCTACTTGCATAGATGAACAAAGCAATCTTGATGAATAAATGAAAAAAAGTAGAGATAGATTCAATAGAATAAATGCATAAATCTGACATAAGAAAGATTAAAATGCTCATAACACACATATTCAGCACAAAGTCTTAATATTTGTATTAATGTTTTCTTCTGTTACAAAAAGCTCAAAGTCTTTTCTTCTCACTTCTATTTTTCATCTAAAAAGTATCCACCACTTGAATACAACAAGTATCCAAGTATATATAGAAGGAGGAGAAGAGAGAAGGCAAAAAGGAACCAACAACTAATTACAAAATATCTACAAAATATCTAAAAGTCAATGTTGACTTTGGACAACAGTGGATGACAACATCCCATGGTGTAACATGGATGATGTCATCATTTGTACCAACATACTCTTAGATATTTACAAAAAGAAGCCAAGAGGAAGAAAGCTATTCATCGTCGTCTCGTGGCTGAAAGGGGGTATCTTGCTTCTTTTTGTTTTTGGGAGAGGTGATGTGGGCTGAGTCGATATTCCATGAATTTACTTGATCATTGGCTGAAGTTGATCTGGAAAGGACCCTTTGTATGATCGCCGATGACCTCACAAGTCTCCCGCTCATCTCTGAGTTTTTCAGGGAGCTTGAAATATTCATTACCTACCTCCATTAGGTACCCCACAAAATCACGGCAAGCCAGAAGGTTATTGATGCATTCGGTGTCAAAAGTGGCTTCCGGCCCTAGCCCTTGCGAGACGATCTCCTTAAAGATCGGATAGTTTCATCTGCCTTCCTCAAGGTGAAAAAAGGAGTAAG
Organism: Taxus wallichiana var. yunnanensis; assembly: GCA_018340775.1. NCBI lineage: Eukaryota > Viridiplantae > Streptophyta > Pinopsida > Cupressales > Taxaceae > Taxus > Taxus wallichiana. The sequence continues at coordinate 34,519,951 of CM031238.1, read as the reverse complement.
CAAGCCTGGAGACATTCTTAGAACAATTTGCTCCATTTGATGCATTGCATCCAGGGCTTCCTCCTTGACCTTGTCAATCTTCTCCAGGACGAATTCCATCTGATCGACCGGTAGTCCAACGCAGCAAGGATTTTCTTTGGGTACCACAGGGTGATCGAAAATGTTGAATTTTACCAAATCATCATTGGCGAGAGTCGAGCATTTTTGGAACGTCTCATGTTGTAACCTAGCATGGTCCAACTCTTCGGAGATAGGTCTGCATTATCACTGGAGATCTTTGTTCACCGACTGATGTTGATATAATTCGGTGAACTTGACAATTACCTCCTCATTGTCTTTGAGGATTTGATCTCTCCAGGTGGAAACTGCCATACCTTGTTCACCAATTTTGGCGTACTCATTTATCTTATCCTGACTTAGGACCTCAGGAGTTTTGGTGGCAGTTGTAGGAGGTGCACTGCCCATTTTCTGCAGGGCGTGGAGAAGATGTTTGTTCTGCTCTTTTAATAGCCTCTTCTCTTCCTTTGCTTCTTGGAGCTTCTTGTAAAGGGCATCCACCGCAGATAGGGCCTCTCCTTGAAGACTTTCAGAAGACGTTCCCATTGTGACTTGGTCATTGTATAATCTGTAGGAGACAGATCCTTTTTCTCCTTTGAAGGATCGGGATACGTGATCTCCATTACTCTTTCTCCCGATGCACTCTGAGAGAAGCGGGTTATAGGATTTTGCTTCTTAGCCCCCTTTGTTGGGATGACGGAGAAGTCCATTGGTGTAATAGGGACTTTCCTCTTCTGCTTGGCTCGAGATCTTTGGGAGATCCATCTTTGGACTTAAGGGAGCGGGACCTAGAGGTGGAAGAGGGAGCAGCTGCAGTGGATGAGGGGAAATGGGTAGAGACACTTGGTGGCGGCATCGAAAGGGAGGCGAGAAAGTGCTCACGGGAGGAAGGACACTGCAGGTGAGGTAGACACGCAGGAATGGAAGGGAGCTGAGAGATGAGAGAAGAAATAGTGGGGGACAACTCCATGAGAGAAGAGAAGATGGAGGACGAGGAAGGGGGAACAAGTGGAAGATGGGGGAGAAGATACGACCAAAGGAATGGTCATTTGAGTCACACGAGGAGGGGAAGGAGGAGAGGGAGAAGGAATAGAAGGGACCTCGGTAATTGTAGCTATGGAAACACCCTGAGTGGATGTGCCCATTGGAACACCTTCCACCGCTTCTTTCTCTAGGGATACCAGACTCACAACCTGTTCTTGTGCGGCGGAAGGAGGGCTTTTCAGGAGCTTCTTCTTGAGCGGAGCTCGATTCTCCCTCTTTATCCTTGCCTTTGCCCTTTGGTAGATGCTTTGCTTTAGCAGTGTGTTGCCCAAAGGGGACGTGGTGAAATCTACTCTGAGGTAGATAAGGCCATTCATTCGCACACGATGTTTTGTTCACCATAATGTTTCTTTGACCCTCTCTTTGATAGTGCAGGGTGCTTTTGTTCTATCAATTGCAAAGCAAATGGCCAGTTGTCCCCATCGTGTCCAGATACACCTGATCAACTTCTTGATTGGTAGTTTGATAACCCTTTGGAACAATGGCTACGCCATATTGAATAATCTCACGCGAGGCTAGGTGGGAGTGATCCTTCCTTCTAAGTTTGACCTCATGATACGAGTCGATATAGATGTCCTCGATCTGTGGAATGTGGATTGGATGATTTTTCCTTGGGAAGGTAATTTCTTGGATCGAAGGTGGGCCTTGCTTTGGGAAGTTGTGCTTTAGATTGAGAAGTTCTAGCTCTGCAAACATCTCCGGGCCTTGGTGTGAGAAGTGTAGGGTATATCCACCTTTGTGAGGGGAAAGGAGTTCCACCCTTCTTTCTCTTTAAACACTTCTCATGGTATGTTATGAGCTATCTGGACAGCTCAATAGGATCAACTTAGGGCCAGCATACCTTGGAAATTTGGTGGGCTCCCCAAGAAGTTAGCTACTCTGAGATAGGTGAAGGTGGGGAATTGGGTAAATAGTGCTCCCCACTTCTCAGTCGTTGTGACTATGCTCTTGGTCATTTGACCATGAGTCATATTTGGCCTCAAAAGGTAGACGATGCCATAGAAGAAAGCATCGTTGATCTTGGTAAACTGCGAGATGTTGTTCTCCAGCTTTAGCTCTGGGTAGTATTCATATATCTTTACTGAGGCCAAACCCGCATCGGCTCAATGCTGGATAATCCCTCTCTGAGGCTGCAGCGTAGACTATGTAGGAGTTCATGTAGAACCTCCCGTTGTGGTGAGTTGTTGGAGCTGCTCGGATATGGTGCTGCTTATTATCTCTGCCCATTCAAAGCGTTGATCAGGCACATTCTTATTCATGGTTTCAAGGTACCTGAGCATCCATTTGTGAAAGTAATGGGCATCAGAAAGCCCAAAACTCTACTTAGGAAGGTGATGGTATCACTCAATTCCTCGGAGAAGTCACTGCGGTGAATAACCTGTGGCCATCTAGTTATCACCTTCTTGTTCTTCAAGTACACTTCGTTCATCAGCTGCATGCATTTGTCTTCATTATCCTCCCATGCCTTGGTGCAGTCCTCTTGGCTTACAGCCACAAAATGTCGGTGGTGAGGAATGCCTAGCATGATTTCAAAGTGTCGGGTAGTGAGGTTGATTATGACCTCACCCTTTTCATTTTCGACACACCTTGTGTCTTTGTTGTAATAGTGGGCCACCACCATCATAAACTCATTATTTACTGCACTGATGGGGATTCCCCCAGCAAAATGTAGACCACTGCCCACCAGTTTGTCCATCAAGGACTTCTGTGACTCTCTGGTTACGGCCAGAAATCTTCCATGTCGATGTGGCCGAGTTTAGAATCTCTAATGTCTAGGTCACATTCTACACGGGACTCGGGCATTCGACCCTACGATATTTGTATTTCATCTCTTCCTCTGTGAGCTTAGCCTTACCCTTTGACTTGGTTGGCCTTTTGCTTGATGTAGACATATGTGGATCGAGTTCGATTGTTGATCTGCTGAAGAAGAAGGAGTGAAGTCAACGCAGAAGAGCCATGTTAGTTGTCAGATCTTCCATTAAAGCATCACAAAATGAGGAGTTAGCAATTTTAAGGCCTTCGGGGCATAGGGTGCGAGAACTTTGTAGAGTGCTAGGGTTAATAGAATGGCACATTGAAAGAGTGTTACAAAGAGAATAAATCAGTGCAAAAGGGCGCGGGCGCAAGAGATTTTGCATATGACATATTTTTGTTGTTGTAAAGCGAGGAGTGCGCTGCTTGCCATTATATGAGGTTTATCTTGGGCGCAAATAATTTTGATGTTGCATGGGGCGAGATGTGCACTAATGGCATGCACATGTATTTCATGTAACATGGAACTTTGGTGTGCTTTGAAGGGCGCATGATTAATGCATGTAACAGCACCAAAATTGTGTGCTGCTGCAAAGGGGACTTTGGCATAGCGTAGGAAAGCTTGCATGGCACTATTTGTTGTTGTAAGGATGATGCGCTGCAGTGCTTTAAAGGTTTAGTTTTTGTATGGTGCAAGAAGGGCGCGTGTTGTAAGTAGAAACAGTGCACCTTAGGTGATTGTGTTTTATATGTAGGGGAGTGGCGATTGCGCAGAGAGAAATGCGGCTCAGAAAACAACTTTTAGATTTTTCTTTTTTTGATGGGTTGTGGTCTTTCAGGCCTCTTTCTTCATGGATTTGATGGTGAAGGGGGCATAGTAAGAGGTTTGGATTTATTTTTGAGGAGAGCCCTCTTGGCGTGAGATCTGGAAAGAGGGTGAAAATGGCTTGGGAGGAAAGATTTTGCAAGAAGGGCAGGAGGGGTTTAAAGCTTCCAGATCCATTTCACCAAACTCACAAACAACCAACAAAAATGAAAACACAAGAGGAATAAGGACCACTTACCGGAATATATAGAATGTGAGAGACGAAGTGGGGTCCATGAGCGTGACACGAGGAGGACGGGGTCGTGCTTGTAGGTGCGAGAGGAATAAAATTTATCACGTGTTTTACGATTGTGAAAGTGCGGGGTGGATGCACCTATATATAGGAAAAGGTGTAATAAATGCACCAACCACTTTTTAAAGGAGTGCACAAAAACACGTGTCGACACGTAAAACTTTGCGCCCTTTGGTGCGAATATGGTTTTGTCAACATGAAATTATCTGCGCCTTTGGTGCAAATTTAGTACTGTCAACACTAGATTTTGAGCGCCTTGGCATAGGAAATTAATGGCGCAACATTTTTGTTGTTGACAGGAAGGCGCATGCGCCTTGGCGCAGGTAAGAAAGGTGCATCACGGGGAGGCGCAACAATTGTTGTGTCAACACTTCAAAGGGTGTGCCAAAGGAAATAAAAGGGGGCAAGATTTGTTCTATGTTGCATAGATAAAAGGTGCGCCTAGCCAAAAAGGACCAAAATGACTAAGTTCGGAGAAAACTAGATTTCGGAAAGGGATTTTATAACATTCTGAATGCTGAGGGCCCTCGATGAGGGACCAGGACAAAATTTTGGTATGGTTACCTACAAAATTGCCCTCATCAATTTTACGGGATAACAAGTTGGCTCTTTTTGGGGACTATCTTTGAGTGAAGCTCAAGGGTAGAGAACCCCAGATCAACATGTGCCTATCCATTGGGTTAGAGTCAAAAACAAGGGTGATGATGAAAGCAAAACACGATGAAAAAAACACACAACATAAAGAAAACTGTACAAAGAAGAGAGCAAGCTCTACTTCTTGAATATTTTGAGATGTTGCCCGCTATAGGGAAGCGGGAGATCAGTTCCGTCTAGATATGAGAGATAGAAGCTATTCTCTCCATTGAGTTGCTTGATCTTGAAAGGCCCTCTCCATAGAGAATCAAATTTCCCATGCATGCCCTTTGGCTCTCTTCGTTTGTCCCACAAAAGGACGAGATCTCCCACTTGGAAATCTCTTTGCTTAGCCTTTTATCGAACAATCTCTTAAGCAGTTTGATGTTCGGTGATCTGTCGACCACTCTTACTCTTTTTTCTTGAGTTAATAGATACATGATCCTCTTTTCAAGAGAATTTTGGAAAGTCTCATCTTCAATTGCTCGTGCCAAGCGTAGAGCAGGAAGTTCTAGAAATGGGGAGCTTGGTGTCGATTCCATATAACACTTGAAAAGGTGACATACCGAGAGACCTCTTGGGAGTAATGCGGTCCGCCCACAAAGCGTCATATAATGACTTGTGCCACGTTCGCTGACTCTCATCAACTAGCTTCCGTATGATGGTCACTAAGTTTTTATTACTGGATTCTGCCTGACCATTTCCCTAGGGGTAATAATCGAGGCGTGGGCCAAGATTATCCCATGTTCATAACAAAAACCAACAACTTCTCGTGAGGAGAAGTTAGAAGCATTATCAGCAACAATCTTGCTTGGAACGCCAAACCTGACAATGATATTCTCTTTGATGAAACTGCAAACAACCTCGGAAGTGGCATGCTTGATAGGTATGGCCTCCACCCATTTGGTGAAGTAATCTATTGCTGTCAGGACATAACTATGTCCGGCACTTGATTGGGGATGGAGTGCTCTGATAAAGTCAATTCCCCACTGCCTGAATGGTTCATCAATAATGACCGGCCTGAGGGGAAAAGCAGCCAATTTTGGTTTGCCAACAAATTGTTGGCAAAGCTCACACTTTGCTACCCAGGTGGTTGTATCTGAAAAAGTGTTGGCCAATAGTACCTGGCCTGGATGATCTTGTGTGCCATCATAGAAGAGGAGAAATGACCACCGTAGGCTGAATCATGAAAATTCTTAAGTAACTTTATCTATTGTGGCTTATCAACACATCGCAAGAAGATGCCATCTATTCTGCGTTTGTATAAACAGTCATCCCAGATGACATATCTGGCTGCTCTGAGCTTTATAGCATGTTTCTCCTTTGAAGTTAGATGAGTTGGACACTCACCATAAGTGAGAAAGAAAGCAATATCAGAATACCATTTCGTCGCTGGTAGTGACAAATAGAACCATGGGTAGAGAATCAGCTTTCTCCAGCTGGCTTTGTGCTCCATTGGTGCAATCATCCTTTTCCTCAGGGTCTTCTGAATCTCGGTTTTCAGCCATAAGCTGACATAGGCCCTTGCCTCTTACCAGCTTGGTTGGTTTTATATCTAGATCATACTCTTGGACTTTTGCAATCCAATTTCCTCGCAAACTCCTAACTCTGTTGAGTTAAGATTGACTTATTTGCCGTGTCGGGGACCATCACACCATGTGAGAGTTTAGAATATAATACCTGAAGTTCTTGACTACTTTGACAATGGTGAAGGCATGCTTTTCCAAATGAGACATCTTTAATTCATGAGGCTTGAGGGGAGAGCTCATGAATGTAATTGGGGATTCAACATCCTTAGAATTCTTTTGCATCAAGATGGCAGATACAGTATGCTCAGATGCATAGCTATACATGATAAAATCCTTGGAGAAATCGGGACATACCAGGACTGGTGTGTGAGTGATGGAGGATTTTATATCCTCGAATGATGCTTTTCCTTCTTCGCTCCACTGGAAAGTTGGTGACCCTTTCATCATGTTTGATATGTGGCGAGTCTTTTCAGCAAAGTCGGGAACAAAGCGCCTGAGAAAGTTCACTTTTCCGAAGAAAGAGTGAACGCCGGTCTTGCTTTGTAGGTAAAGTAAGGCTCTGAATAGCCCTAACCCTTTCGGCATCTATCTTTGTTCCTTCTTTGCTAACAACATGCCCCAACAATTTTCCTTTTGTGACTCCGAAAATAGACTTTTTTGGATTTAGGGAGATCCGTGTTCTCGGCATCTATTCAATACTTGCTCCAAATGATCACAATGATCATCTCGCCATTTAGAAAACATAGTTAAGTCATCTAAATAAACTACGATGACCTTCCCCATCATACCTTTGAACGCAAAGTCCATCGCCCGCTGAAAAGTGGCGCCGGCATTGGTTCGAGACCAAAAGGCATCCTGCTATAGGCAAATGTGCCCCAGGGGGTAGTAAATGTTATTTTGAATTGGTCTCGGGTGAGACTTCAATCTAATTATAGCTGAAAAACCATCAAGCATGGACAACATTTCTGAACCAGTTACTACTTGCAGAACCTGATCCATTATGGGAAGTGGGTAGTTATCCTTCAAGGACGCTTGATTCAAGTTACGAAAATCTACGCATATGCGTATCTCACCATTTTTCTTGCGTACTGGCACAATGTTTGTGACCCAGGTATTGTGATGGATAGGAAAAATGATCCTTGCATCCAACATCTTCTGAATTTCAGCCTGGATAGTACCTGAGATCTTAGGATTATAGTGCCTCTATTTCTGGCGAAAGGGTTTGACATCCTCTTTCAATGGGATGTCATGTTGGACGTCCTTTGGCTTGAAAGACTTTAGATCGGCATAGGACCATGCCAATACATCCATGTATTTCTTCAGCAATTTGACGAATCTCCACTTTTCTTTGGGTGTGCAACATTTTCCGATGTTCACAAACTGCGGATGTTCTACCGAACCTAAATTGACCGGTTCGGTTTTTGGGGAGGAGTTAGGATCATCTCACCTTTTCTTCTTGACAAAATGATCATGTCTATCGAACAAACATTCCAGAGAAACCAAACCTTTTGGAATTTTATTTCCTTTGAGCTGACATATGCCATCACTTCCATGTATCCCTTCATCTTGATCAGTAACAGATTCACGACATGTAGAAGTAGATCCTTCAAAATGAAGCTCACTAAAATTTTCTACCTTTTCCAAAAAGGCAATAAGTTGATTGTCATCATTGAATACTACCGGTCTTTGAGAATTATCGGCACGCTTGGATGGAAAACTACCTCAATGGTATAGGTGTTCATTTTCAAACCTGGGTGGGGAGCATGAGGGATGCTGAGATGGCTAATGAATCGGCCATGTCATTTTGAGTTCTTGGGATGGATTTTATTGAAAAAGCATCAAACTCCTCAATGTTGTCCCATACCGCGTTGTGGTAATGCCTGAGCCTTTCATTTTTCACTTGGTATATCCTTTTAACTTGATTTACGACCAATTCTGCATCACCTTGTACTTTTAGGTTCTTGATTCCTCTTTCCTTTGTGGCTTGCATGCCAAGTAGAAAAGATTCATACTCAGCAGTATTATTCATGTTGAAAAACTACAACTTGAAAGAGAGGAATAATCTCCTCTTCGGGAGATATTAGCACGGCTCAGCACCGCACCCACTAGTCGCACAACTGCCATCAAACTATAAAGTCCAGATCTTGTTAAGATCCTCTTCTTAGATGAGAACATCCATTTTGTTAGACTCAGTAGACAAGAAATAGTTCCCCATCCCTGATGATTCGAAGATAATTTGGGCTTTGGGATCGTCAGAATTGGTAACCAAGTATTTCTTTTGAGATTTCGGCTCCAGCGTTTGCATTACACCTTTGACAGGGATTCTAGCCTTAGACCAGTCCATATGAATCTCTCCACCAACCTCACTGCAAAAACTCCTTCCTAATAGAATTCCATATGCTTTCTGGAATATCAAAACGAGGACGGTCATCTTTACTCTTTTTCTGCAGGAGCGCTGCAAATGCAAACTGCGTCTTTGATTTGACCGATCAACGGAACTGCTTGGTTTCGAGGAATAACACCTACCAAAAGGCTTGGTAAGGGTGAGGCCAGGCATGGGTGACCTTTTACGGCATGACGTTATCGGAAGCCCCAGAATCAATTATGCGATTTCTTAGTTTGTGTTACCATTGATAAGGAGGAGAGATAGAAAGGTTCTATTTTCACGATGCGTAGAAGTCGAGGCAACATTTTATGAGATGCGAGGAGGAGGGAAGAATTCCTTTTGGGGAGGTCTGAGAAGTTATGACAGCTTGGCTTTGGATATATTTGGTCAATCTTACAAGTTTTCAGGGTTTGAGTGAAGATATTGGCTTAGACATTTGGATCTTGGTCTTTTTAGCATGATCAATTATGTCAAATGTGGCCAAGGGTTGCGTTGATGAAGGAATGAGTCCCTCATTTTGTGATGGTAGGGTAGGATTACTGGTCTTGATAGGAATATGAGAGGGCTGATTCGGAGGGGAGATAGGGGAAAAATATTTCTTCGGAAAAGACTTAATAATAGATTGAGCAGGAAGGGGACTACCTCTTTTAGCGATGGTTGGAGGTGTGATTGACATGACCTTCTCTTTCTGCATCTTGGCAGCAACTTCTACTTCTTTTCCTTGCGAGTGGGTGAAAACAACATATGATTGCCCACTTGCATATCCTTGGGTACCCTCTTCTTCATCAAATTCCTCCTCATCAAATTCCATATACCCAATAGTAGAGTCGTTAGTCGGTTCGCGACATCTTGATCATCTTCACTGGCGATGAAGGTTCTTCATAATTTTGCTCCTCTTCTTCGATTTCAGCTAAAGCATTGATCGGAGGGCCTCAAGCGCCAACCGTGGAGCAGCTGCAGGTAGGCGCGGCCTTTGTGAGACATTGTTAGAAGTAAAATTCCTCCGTGGGATATCCGGTATGAAGTGCTTAGGAAATTGAGCTAGCTATTTCTTTAATGCGAGCAAGTCATTCACCATCTTTTGAAATCTCTGGATCGGATGAAGTGGCGGGAGAAGGGATCGAAGCTTTGGGCTTGGATGGTTCTCTTTTTAATTCACCAGATATTAGAAAAGTTATCTTCAATCCGTATGTATGGTAGTAGCTTGGGAGAACCAAAGTAGTGACTGTTCTTGCAAGAGTAAGAAACTTACTTTTGAGCTCATGGCATTCATGAAGAAACACTTTACGATTTTACGGCGTTGGCAGCATGGCAGGCGGAACACGGATTGATTAGTGAATTGAAATGGTGATGAAATCATCGCATGGTTTCATTGACCTCCTTCTTCAGGTGAGTGATCTTGGATAGTAATGTGAACACGTCCTCTGAAGGCTTATACCTTTCTTCAAATGCAGTCCGTAAGGTGGCCCAACTAGTAATAGATCCGGCCGGCAAATGCTGAAACCATTCCACTGCAGGTCCTTGCAAGGTTTCTAGAAAGAGGTGAATTGACACATCTTCATGGGTCACATCCAGGATACTGCATGACATGATGAATGCAGATATGTGTGAATCCATGCTTTGGTTTCGCTACCATCAAATTTAGGAAAAAAATTCGGTTTCCATGAGGGAGCGCATGAACAGGATGTGGCAAAGTGAGAGGGCCCATAGCATTTCCCCATGGTACTGCCATTTGAATAGCTGGAAAAAGGACACGAGCTGGAAGCATAGTTCCACTGAGCAGCAAAGCACTGCAAAGTGATGTGGATGCTCCTTGTGAGAAATGCTTCCTTCGTGGAGGTGAGACACTTCTGGATGACCGGCCAGCTGAACTTAGCGATGAGAAGCGTGCCGGTGTAATACTGAAGTTGTGCCTTTGAAGTAGATCAAAAGTAGGATCGATTACTCCATGAGCTCTTCTACTATGAGTAAATGGTTCACCCACCAGTGTACCTTCCAGATCTGCAATATTTTGGAGCAAATTTAAAAACTCTTTTTGGTTGTACTTGCTGATTTTCTGATTTTTCTGATAAAAATCAGCAACATGTACTTTTCTAGATATTTAATTTTATCCCTCTTTTGAAAACTGATTGCGGTTTAATGACAAAGATTAATGAGGATAAAATAATGGCCAACTTAGTAGGCTGATTTTTGGATCTTAGAGTTGACTTTTGGCAAGGGTTTGAAATTTTGCAAAACAGTCAAAAACTCAGATCTACGGAAAAATATGGGTTTTTGTAAAAACTCAGTGAACTAAAGATCTCTAACTAGTCCCGATCTATGGATCCCTGAAGAAAATTTTTAGTTTGGATCACTTTTGCAAAAATTTTGGATTTTGAACAAAAAGTTAAAATTTGCAAACAGGTAGTGACTTTTGATTTTTTTTTTTTATTTGATTTTCTAACATACCACTACCATAGATCTATTAGATCTATTCGATCCCAGTAGAGTCACCAAAAACTATTGGTTAAATTTTTTTCACTTGGGTAGATCTATGGATAGATGAGCCAACAGTGTGTAGGGCATAGCCCCTCTTTGAGTCAGCAAAGTGAAACTGGTTTATTGCTATTCTACCAGCAGGAATCTATGTAAGTCTCACAATATTCTGCCTTCGGGGGTTTGGGATCTCATCCCAGTAGAGGTATTTCCAACTGTGAAAAGGAGGGAAAGAAGTGAGGTGAGGAGATAGGATAGATTTGAAGGGAGAAAAGAAATGAATTCCAAAGCAGAAAGGTCAGAGGGTCTATGTTTTGGGCTGGTAGTAAACAGAGCCGAACCTACTTGCATAGATGAACAAAGCAATACTGATGAATAAATGACAAAAAAGTAGAGATAGATTCAACAGAATAAACACATAAATCTAACATAAGAAAGATTAAAATGCTCATAACACACATATTCAACACAAAGTCTTAATATTTGTATTAATGTTTTCTTCTATTACAAAAGCTCAAAGTCTTTTCTTCTCACTTCTATTTTTCATCTAAAAAGTATCCACCACTTGAATACAACAAGTATCCAAGTATATATAGAAGAAGGAGAAGAGAGAAGAAAAAAAGCCAACAACTAATTACAAAATATCAAAATATCTAAAAGTCAATGTTGACTTTGGGCAACTTGGTGGATGACAACATCCCATGGTGCAACATGGATGATGTCATCATTTGTACCAACATACTCTTAGATATTTACAAAAAGGAAGCCAAGAGGAAGAAGGCTATTCATCATCGTCTCTGCGGCTGAAAGGGGGTATCTTGCTTCTTTATTGTTCGGGAGAGGTGATGTGGGCTGAGTCGATATTCCATGAATTTCTTGATCATTGGCTGAAGTTGATCTGGAAGGACCCTTTGTATGATCCGATGACCTCACAAGTCTCCCGCTCATCTCTGAGTTTTTCAGGGAGCTTGAAATATTCATTACCTACCTCCATTAGGTACCCCACAAAATCATGGCAAGCCAGAAGGTTATTGATGCATTCGGTGTCAAAAGTGGCTTCTAGCCCTAGCCCTTGCGAGATGATCTCCTTAAAGATCCGAGATAGTTTCATCTACCTTCCTTAAGGTGAAAGAAGGAGTAAGCAAGCCTGGAGACATTCTTAGAACAATTTTCTCCATTTGATGCATTACATCTAGGGCTTCCTCCTTGACCTTGTCAATCTTCTCCAGGATGAATTCCATCTGATCGACCGGTAGTCCAACGCAGCAAGGATTTTGTTGGGTACCCTGGGGTGATCGAAAATGCAAATTTTACCAAATCATCAACTAAGCGAGTCGAGCATTTTTAGAATGTCTCGTGTTGCTGACCTAGCATGGTCAACTCTTTGGAGATAGGTCCGCTTATCGATTTCACTGGAGATCTTTGTTCACCCAACTAATGTTCTGATACAATTCGGTGAACTTGACAATTACCTCCTCGTTGTCTTTGAGGATTTGATCTCTCTAGGTGGAAACTGCCATACCTTGTTCACCAATTTTGGCATACTCATTTATCTTATCTAACTTAGGACCTCAGGAGTTTCAGTGGCAGTTGTAGGAGGTGCACTTGCCCATTTTCTCGTAGGGCATGGAGAAGATGTTTGTTTTGCTCTTTTAATACCTCTTCTCTTCCTTTGCTTCTTGGAGCTTCTTGTAAAAGGCATCCACCACAAATAGGGCCTCCTTGAAGGCTTTGAGACATGTTCCCATTGTGACCTACGTCACTACTGTATAATCTGTAGGAGACAAATCCTTTTTCTCCTTTGAAGGATCGGGATACACGATCTCCATTACTCTTTCTCCCGATGCACTCTGAGAGAAGTGGGTTATAGGATTTTTCTTCTTAGCCCCCTTTGTTGGGATGACGGAGAAGTCCATTGGTGTAATGGGGACTTTCCTCTTATGTTGGCTCGAGATCTTTGGGAGATCCATCTTTGGACTTAAGGGAATGGGACCAGAGGTGGAAGAGGGAGCAGCTGTAGTGGATGAGGGGAAATGGGTAGAGACACTTGGTGGCGGCATCGAAAGGGAGGCCGAGAAAGTGCTCACGGGAGGAAGAGACACTGCAGGGGAGGTAGATGTGGGAATGGAAGGGAGCTGAGAGATGAGAGAAGAAATAGTGGGGGACAGCTCCGTGAGAGAAGAGAAGATGGAGGATGAGGAAGGGGAACAGTAGAAGATGGGGGAGAAGATATGACCAAAGGAATGGTTGTTTGAGTCACACGAGGAGGGGAAGGAGGAGAGGGAGAAGGAATAGAAGGGACCTCGGTAATTGTAGTTGTGGCAACACCCTGAGTGGATGTGCCCATCGGAACACCTTCCACCACTTCTTTCTCTGGGGATACCAGACTCACAACCTATTCTTGTGCGGTGGAAGGAGGGCTTTCAGGAGCTTCTTCTTGAGCGGAGCTTGATTCTCCCTCTTTATCCTTTCCTTTCCCTTTGGCGAGATGCTTGACCTTTAATAGGTGCATTTCCCAAAGGGGATGTGGTGAAATATACTCTGAGGTAGATAAGGCCATTCATTACTGCACTAGTGTTTATTTTGCAATGTTTCTTTGACCCTCTCTTCGATGGTCTGGGGTGCTTTTGTTCTGTCAATTGCAGCAAATGGCTAGTTGTCCCCATCTATGTGTTAGATATACCTGATCAACTTCTTGATCGGTAGTTTGATAACCCTTTGGAACAATGGCTACGCCGTATTGAATAATCTCCACCAAGGCCAGGTGGGAGTGATCCTTCCTTCTAAGTTCGACCTCATGATACAGGTCGATATAGATGTCCTCGATCTGTGGAATGTGGATTGGATCAAGTTTTTCCTTGGGAAGGAAATTTCTTGGATCGAAGGTGGGCCTTTCCAGGAAGTTGTGCTTTAGATTGAGTAGTTCTAGCTCTGCAAACATCTCCCGGGCCTTGTGTGAGAAGTGTAGGTATATCTCTACCTTGTGAGGGGGAAAGGAGTTCCACCCTTCTTCCTCTTCAGACACTTCTCATGGTATGTTATGAGCTTCTGGAAAGCTCAATAGGATTAGCTTAGGGCCAACATACCTTAGAAATTTAGTGGGCTCCCCCAAGAAGTTAGCTACTCTGAGATAGGTGAAGGTGGGGAATTGGGTAAATAGTGCTCCCCACTTCTCAGTCGCTATGACTATGCTCTTGGTTGTTTGACCATGAGTCATATTTGGCCTCAAAAGGTAGATGATGCCATAGAAGAAAGCATCGTTGATCTTGGTAAACTATGAGATGTTGTTCTCCAGCTTAGCTCTAGGTAGTATTCATATATCTTTACCTGAGGCCAAACCCCGCATCGGCTCAATGCTGGATAATCCCTCTCTGAGGCTACAGCGTAGACTACGTAGGAGTTCATGTAGAACCTCCCCATCGTGGTGAGTTGTTGGAGCTACTCAGATATGGTGCTGCTTATTATCTCTGCCCATTCAAAGCGCTGATCAGGCACATTCTTATTCATGGTCTCTAGGTACCTGAGCATCCATTTGTGAAAGTAATGGGCATCAGAAAGCCCAAATACTCTACTTAGGAAGGTGATAGTATCACTCAATTCCTTAGAGAAGTCACTACGGTGAATAACCTGTGGCCACCTAGTTATCACCTTCTTGTTCTTCAAGTACACTTCGTTCATCAGTTGCATGCATTTTTCCTTGTTATCCTCCCATGCCTTGGTGCAGTCCTCTTGAATTACATCCATAAAATGTGATGGTGGGGAATGCCTAGCATGATCTTGAAGTGCCGGGTAGTGAGGTTGATTATGACCTCACCCTTTTCATTTTCGACACACCTTGTGTCTTTGTTGTAATAGCGGGCCACCACCATCATAAATTCATTGTTTACTGATGATTGTGAGGATTCCCCCAACAAAATGTAGTCCACTTGCCCACCAGTTTGTCCATCCAAGGACTTCCTGTGACTCTCTGGTTACGCCGAGAAATCTTCCATGTTGATGTGACTAAGTTCGGAATCTCTAATGTCAGGTCACATTTCACTTGGGACTCGGGCATTCTGACCCTTTGATATTTTTATTTCATCTCTTCTTCTATAAGCTTAGCCTTACCCTTTGACTTGGTTGGCCTTTTTCTTGATGTAGACATATGTGGATCTAAGCTCAGTTGTTGATCTGTAAGAAGAAGGAGCGAAGTCCAACACAAAAGAGCCATGTTAGCTATCAGATCTTCCATTAAAGCATCACAAAATGAGGAGTTAGAAATTTTAAGGCCTCAGGGCATAGGGAGCAAGGATACTACAAGCTGCAGGGTTAATAGAATGGCACACTGAATCGAAGAGTGTTACAAGGAATAAATCAGCACCAAAGGGCACAGGGCGCAAGGATTTTGCATATGACATATTTTGTTGTTGTAAATAGGAGTGCGCATGCGCCATTACATGAGGTTTATACTGAGCACTAATAATTTTGATGTTTCATGGGAATAAGGTGTGCGATGGCACAAGTATTTCATATGTAACATGGAATTTGGTGCACCGAAGGGCGCAGGATTAATGCGTGTAACACCAAAATTGTGTGCGCAAAGGGGGACTTTGGCATGGCGTAGGGAAAGCTTGCATGGCACTATGTGTTGTTGTAAGGATGATTGCGCCAGCACCAAAGGTTTAGTTTTTGTATGGTGCAAGAAGGGCATGTGGTGCAAGTAGAAATAGCGCGCGTTAGGCACGAATGTTTTTATGAATTAGGAGTGGTGATTGCGCCAAGAGAGAAATGTGGCTCAGTAAACAACTTTTAGATTTTCTCTCTTTTCTTGATGGGTTGTGGTCTTTCAGGCCTCTTTCTTCATGGATTTATACAGTGAAGGGGGCACAGTAAGGAGATCTAGATTTATTTTTTGAGGCAAAGCCCTCTTGGCCAGCAGATCTAGAAAGAGGGTGAAAATGGCTTGGGAAGAAATATTTTGCAAGAACGGAAGGAGGGGTTTAAATCTTCAGATCCATTTCACAAAACTCACAAACAACTAGCAAAAATGAAAACACAAGAGGAACGAGGACCACTTACCTAGAATATATAGAATGAGAAAGATGAAGTGGGGTCCACGAACATGACATGAGAATGACATGTGTTAACAGTGTAGAGGAATAAAGATTTTCACATGTTTTCTGATTGTGAAAGTGACAGGGTGGATGCGCCTATATATAGGCAAAAGTGTAATAAATGCACCAACTACTTTTTCAAAAGGCGCACTAAATTACGTGTCGAAATGGTAAAATTTGTGCCCTTTGGCGCATGAAAGTTTTTGTCAACATGACATTATCTACACCATTGGCACAAAATTAAGATTGTCAACATGATATTTAGATCACCTTGGCACAGGAAAATATGGCGCAACATTTTTATTGTTGATAGGATGTTGCATGCACCTTGGCGTAAGCAGGAAAGGTGCATCACGTGGAGGTGCAAAAATATTTATGTCAAAACCTCAAAGGCTGCGCCAAAGGAAATAAAGGGGGCAAAGATTTGTTCTATGTTGCACAGCTAAAAGGTGTGCCCAGCCCAAAAAGGACCAATAATGACTAAGTTTGGAAAACTAGATTTCCCAGAAAGGGATTTTATAACATTCCAAATGCTAAGGGACCTCTCGAGAAGGGACCAAGACAAAATTATGGTATGGTTACTGTAAAATTTCCCTCGTCAATTTTACAGATAACACCATCTCACCTTGAGCTCATCTCGGTACCTCACTCAACCAAGTCTCTCTCTTTGGAGCTCACCGAGTAGGTTGACTTAAGCTCACTTGTGAGCTCACCGAGCTATTCACCGGGACCTCACACGGGAGATCACCAAGTATCTCACTTGAAAGCTCATCTAGCAAAGTGCACTGGGAGCTCACCAAAAAGCTTGCTAAGTAGCTCACCGGGAGATCTTATGGGAGCATGCCGATCAGCTTGAGTTGAGCTTGCCAGGGAGATCATAGAGTAACTCACCTAGGAACTCACTTGGGAGCTTGCCTGATAGCTCACCTTGCTAACTCACCTTGAGCTCAACTAGTAGCTCGCATGTAAGCTCATCTCGATATTACCGACAAGCTCACTTGGGAGCTCACCAAGTAGCTCTCCTAGGAGCTCGACTGGGAGCTCGATAAGTAATCGCCCAGAGCTCATCAAGCAACTCACTCGACATCTTGCTCTTGCCAACTCACCTTGAGCTCACCCAAGAGCTTTTCAAACATCTCTACTTCAGCTCATCTAAGATCTTGTCAAGTAGGTCACTCAAAACTCACATGGGAGCTCACCGAGATAGCTATCACGAAACATGCATGGGAGCTCTCCTATCAACTCACCTTGCCAACTCACCTTCAGCTCGTTAAGGAGCTCACCTTGCTAACTCACCTTGAGCTCGTCTTGTACCTCATCTCAAAGTTTTTCAAGCATCTCGCCAGCTCAGTGGGAGCTTGCTTGGGAGTTGAGCTCATTTTGAACTCACATATGAGGAGCTCACTGACAGGTCGAGTTGAGCTCAGCTCAACTAGAGCTTGCCTTGCCAACTCACCTTGAGCTCACCTTGCCAACTGGCGAGGGAGCTCTTTGATATCATCTCGATAGCTCAGGAGCTTGTCAAGTAATGAAAGCTCACGTAAGAGATTCGCCAAGTAGACAAGATTACCTAGGAGATTTGAGCTCGCCTAGGAGCTCGCCTGGGAGCTCACCGAGTAGCTCACCTATGGGAGCTCATCTTGGGAGCTCAGCTCACAAATAGCTCACCCAAGAGCTTGTTGAGTAGAGCTCGACTTGAGATTTCCTAGAAAATCACACACGAAAGGAGCTCACTTGATAGCTCACCTTGAGCTCATCTTGGAGCTCAAAAGAGCTCACCAAGAGTTGCTCAACTAGAAAATGAGCTTTCACCTAGAGCTCGCTCAACTTGAGCTTCCCAGAGCTCGTCAGCGGCTCACACAAAAACTCGCATGGGAGCTCATCTACAGATCACCCTACCGACTCACATGGGAGCTCACCTATCGGCTCGCCTTGATAACTCACCTTGAGCTCACTGAGGATCTAACCTTAGCAACTCACCTTGAGCTCATCTACTAGTTCACCTTGGAGTTCATCAAGCAGCTTGCCAAGTAGCTTGCTTAGCAACTTGTCTAACAATGTACTCGCATGGGAGTTCATCAAGTAGCTCGCCAAGTAGGTTGACTTCATCTTGCTTGTGAGCTCATCAAGTAACTCACCAAGTAGCTTAACAAGTAACACACTAGGGACCTCACTTGGGAGCTCACCAAGTAGCTCATTTGGGAGCTCACCTAGCGGCTCACCAGGGAGCTCGCTAAGTAGCTCACTTGGGAGCTCTCCTAGTAGATCACATGGGAGCTCCCGAATATCTCATGAAGTAGTTTTCCGGGATCTCACCGATATCTCACCTTGCTAACCTACCTTACCAACTCACCTTGAGATCTCCTTGTGAACTTGCCTTGAACTCATCTGGTAGCTCGCATATAAGCTCACCTTTGAGCTCACTTGAGAGCTCACCAAGAAGCTCATGTAAGAGCTCGGTTGGGAGCTTAGTAAGTAGCTCACCCAGGAGCTCATCGAGTAGCTCAACTTGAGCTTTCCTAGAAACTCACCGGGAGCTTTCCTTGCCAGCTCACTTTAAGCTCACCTAGGATATCACCGAGCATTTTGACTTAAGCTCACCTAGGAGCTCGATTGGGAGCTTAGAAAGGAGCTGCCCAAAAATTCACCTAGGAGCTCACCTATCATCTCACCTTGTCATCTTACCTTCAGCTCACCCCAGAGCTCACTAAGCAGCCTTGACTTAAGCTCACCCGGGAGCTTGTCAAGTAGCTTGCCTGAAAAATCACATAGGATCTTGCCTCGATAGCTCGTATATAAACTCACACGGGAGCTCACCTATAAGATTACCTTACTAGCTGACCTTGAGCTCGCTAAGGATCTCACCTTATAAACTCTCCTTGAGCTTGTCTGGTAGCTCATCTTAGCGTTTTTCAAGTAGCTCACCTGGGAGCTCACCTCAGAGCTTACCTAGGATCTCACCGAGAAGCTCACCGAGTAGGTTGACTTGATCTTTCTTGTGAGCTCACTTGTGAGCTCACCGAGTAGCTTCGCCAGGACATTACCTAGGAGCTTACCAAAATATCACTTGGGAGCTCACCTAGCAGCTCACCCGGGAGCTCGCCAAATAACTCACCAAGTACCTCACCGGGAGATTTTCTAAGAGTTTACCAATCAGCTTGAGTTGAGCTCACCCAGGAGCTCATCAAGTAACTCACCTGGGAACTCACATGGGAGCTCACCTTGAAAACTCACCTTGAGCTAACCTTAACAACTCACCTCAAATATTATAAACAAGCTCACCTTTGAGCTCAACTGGGAGCTCACCGAGTAGTTCAACTAGGAGCTCAACTTGGAGCTTAGGAAACAACTCACTCAGGAGCTCGTCAAGCAGCTTGACTTGAGCTTACGTGAAAACTCACTTGGGAGCTCACCTGACGATAGCTCCTCGCCTTGCCACTCACCTTGAGCTCACCCAGGAACTTGCTGATTAGCTTGACTTGAGCTCACCCGAAAGCTTGTCAAGAAGCTCACCCAAAAATTCACATGGGAGCTCACCTGATATCTCACATTACTAACTGGCGTGTAAGCTCACCTATCAGCTCACCTTGCTAGCTCACCCTGAGCTTGATGAGGAGCTCACCTTGCCAAATCACCTTGAGCTAGCCTAACAGCTCACCTAGTAGCTCACCGAGTAGCTCACCAAGTAGGTTGACTTGAGCTCACTTGTGAGATTGCCGAGTAGCTCACCGGGTATCTCACCAAGTAGCTTGCATGGGAGCTCACATGGGAGATCACTAAATAGTGTGACAAGTGGCTCACCTAAGAGCTCTTTTGGGAGCTTCCGGTCATCTCGAATTGAGATCACCCAGAGATCATCTATTAAATAACCTCGGGAACTTTCCCGGGAGGTCACTGCATGACTCACCTTGCCAACTCACCTTGAGCTCATGTTGCTAAATTACCTTGAAAAAGTCTTACAAACTTACCTTGAGCTCATCTAAAATCTCCCATGTAAGCTCACCTCAAAGATTGCTGACATGCTAACCTCTCGAGCTTCCCTAGGAGCTCACAAATCAGCTCACCTAGGAGCTTGGTTGAGAGCTCGAAAAGTAGCTCACCCAGAGCTCATCAAGTAGCTTGACTTGAGCTTTCCCTAAACTCACCGGGTACTCACTGTCGGCTCAACTAGGAGCTCACCGAGTAGCTTGACTTGAGCTCACATGGGATCTCATCAAGCAAACTTGCCTAAAAACTCGCATGGGAGATCTCTTGACAGATTGCCCAAAAAATCACATGGGAGCTCACCTATCAGCTCGCATTGAGCTCGTTGAGGAGCTCACCTTTCTAACTCACCCGAAACTCGTATGGGAGCTAACTTATCAACTCACCTTGCTAGCTCACCTTGAGCTCATTTGAGGACTCACTTTGCAACTCACCTTGAGCTCGTCTAGTATCTCACCTTGGAGTTCATTGAGTAGCTCACCAAGTAGCTCGCTAGAGAGCTCACTTTAAAACTCACCTTGGACCTCACCGAGCAGCTCACCGAGTAGGTTGGCTTGAGTTCACTTTCGAGCTTGTTTGTGAGCTCATCAGGTAGTTCAATTGGGACCTTTCCTAGGAGCTCTCCAAGTAGCTCACTTGGAAGCTCACCTACCACTCACTTGGGAGATCATCAAATAGCTCTCCGGGAGCTCATCGATAAGCTCAAGTTGAGCTCACGTGGAAGCTCATCAAGTAACTCACCTAGGAACTCACCTCATAGCTCTTGTGATAGGTCACCTTAGCAACTCAGCTTGAGCTCACCTTGTACCTCACCTTGATCTTGCCTTGCCAACTCACCTTGAGCTCATCTGGTAACTCACATGTAAGCTCACCTGAGAGATTACAAAGTAGCTAGCCAAGTATCTCACCTGGCAGCTTGCCTAACAACTCACCTGGGAGTTTCCTGGAAGCTCACTGAGTAGCTTGCCAAGTAGGTTAACTTGAGCTCATAGGGGACCTCATCTGGGAGCTTGCCAAGTAGCTCACTTAGGACCTCACCTAGTAGCTCACCTGGGAGCTCACCAAACATATCACTAAATAGCTTGCATAAGAGCTCTTCTTGGAACTCGCCGATCAGCTCAAGTTGAGCTTTCTAGAAGCTAATCAAGTAATTCACCTGGGAGCTCACCTAATAGATCACCTTGCCAACTCACCTTCAACTCCCTTTCCATCTCACCTCAAGCTCACCTTTCCAAACTACCTTGAGCTCATCTAGTTACTCACATGTAATCTCACCTCAGAGATTGCCAATAAGCTCACCTTTGAGCAAAGTAGCTCACCTAGGAGCTGGGAGCTCACCGGGAAGGAACTTGCCTAGAAAATCACTGGGAGCTCACCTTGCCATCTCACCTTGAGCTCACCTAGGAACTCACCGAGTAGCTTGACTTGAGCTCACTCGGCAGCTCGTCAAGCAGCATGCTTGAAAGATCACATGAGAGCTCACTTGATAGCTCGCACATAAACTCGTATGGGAGCTCAACTATCAGCTCACCTTACCAGCTCACCTTGAGCTCGCTAAGGAGCTCACCTTGTAAACTCTACTTTATCTCATCCGGTAGCTCACCTTGGAGTTTGTTGAGTAGCTCACCAAGTAGCTTGTCTGGGAGCTCATTTGGGAGCTCACCGAGTAGCTCACTGAGTAGGTTGACTTGAGCTCACTTGTGAGCTCACCGAGTAGCTCATTGGGGACATTAATTGGGAGCTTGCCAAATAGCTCATTTGGGAGCTTCGCTTAGTAGCTCACCTAAGATCTTGGCTGGGATCTCGACAAGCAGCTCACCAGAAGCTCATCAAGCTGCCTTGACTTGAGCTTACCCAAAACTCACACGGGTGCTCACTTGCCACTTGCCTAGGAGCTCACCTGAGTAGCTTGACTTGAGTTCACCCCGGAGCTCATCAAGCAGCCTCACTGAAAACTTTCATAGGATATCTCTTGAAAGCTTTCCCAAAACTCAAATGGGAGCTCACCTATCATCTTTCCTTGAGCTCATTAAGGAGCTCACCTTTCCAACTCACCTTGAACATGTCTCGGTAGCTCACTTAGAGTTTGTCGAGAAGCTTTCCAAGTAGCTCACTTGGGATCTCACCTTACAACTCGTTTGGGAGCTCACCGAGTAGGTTGACTTGAGTTTTCTTGGGAGCTCACTTGTGATCTCAACGGGGACCTCACCTTACATCTCACCAAGTAGCTCACCTTGCAGCCCACCAAACAACTTGCCAAGTAGCTCTCCTAGGAGCTCTTCTGGGATCTCATCGATCAGCTTGAGTTGAGCTCACTTGGAAACTCGTTGAGTAACTCACCTGGGAACTTAGCTTGGAGCTCACCGATAGCTCACCTTGGTAACTCACTTTGAGCTCACCTTACCAACTCACCTTGAGCTCACCTTGTCAATTCACATTAAGCTCATCTCGTAGCTTGCACATAAGCTCACCTGAGAGATTTCCGACAAGCTCACCTTTGAGCTCACCTAAGAGCTCACCTAGGAGCTCACCTGGGAGCTCGGCAAGTAGCTCAATTAGGAGCTCATCGAGCAGCATCTAGACTTGAGCTTTAGCAAAACTCACCTGGGAGCTCACCTTACCGCTCACCTTGAGCTCACCCAAGAGCTTTCCGAGCATCTCGACTTGAGCTCACCCAAGCGCCTGTCAATCACCTCACCTAAAAAAACTTGCATGGGAGCTCACCTTGCCAACTCACATGAGAGCTCGCTATTAAATTGTCCCGAGCTCATTGAGGAGCTCACATTTCCAACTCACCTTGAGCTCATCTAGTAGCTCACCTTAGATTTCATCAAGTAGCTCACCAAGTAGCTCACCTGGGAGCTCACCTAATATCTCACTTGTGAGCTCACCGAGGAGCTCACTAAGTAAGTTGACTTGAGCTCGCTTATGAGCTTGTTGAGCAGCTGATGAGGACCTTTCCCTGGGAGCTCGCCAAGTAGGTCACTTTGGAGATTTCCTAGCAACTCACCTAGGAGCTCACCGAATAGCTCACCAAGTAGCTCACCGGGAGCTCTTCGGGATCTCACCAATCATCTTGAGTTGAGCTCACCTAGGATCTCATCGAGTAACTCACCTTGGAACTCACTGATAGCTTGCCTTACTAACATGCCTTTAGCTCACCACCTGTCAACTCACCATGAGCTCACCTTGCCAACTCACCTTGAGCTCATCTGGTAGCTCCAATGTAATCTCACCTCAAAGATGGTTGATAAGCTCACCTTTGAGCTCACTTGGGATTTCACCTTGGAGCTCACCTTGAGCTCACCAGAGCTCACCGAGCAGCTCACCTTGATCTCATATAGGAAATCATCAACCAACTCACCTTGAGCTTGTCTGGTACCTCATCTCGGAGTTTTTCAAGTAGTTCACCAAGTAGCTCACCTTGGAGCTCACCTAATAGCTTACTTGGGAGCTCACCAAGCATCCGCTGAGTAGGTTAACTTGAGCTCACTTTCAAGCTCGCTAGTGAGCTCACTAAGTAGCTCACTGGGACCTCACCTAGGAGCTCACCAAGTTGGCCACTTGGGAGCTCACCTAGTAGCTCGACTAGAAGCTTTCCAAATAGCTCACTAAGTAGCTCACCTAGGAGCTTTTTTGGGAGCTCACCGATTAGCTTGAGTTGAGCTTGCTAAGGAGCTCATTGATTAAATCACCGGGAACTCACGTATGAGCTTACCTAATAGATCACCTTGCTATCTCACCTTGATTTCACCTTGCCAACTCACCTTGAGCTCATGTTACCAACTCACCTTAAGCTCAACTAGTAGCTCACATGTGATCTCACCTTTGAGATTACAAACAAGCTCACCTTTGACCTTATCTAGGAGATCACTATGTAGCTCACCTAGGAGCTCGGCTTGGAGCACAAGAAGCAGCTCACCCGGGAGCTCGTCCAAGAGCTTGACTTGAGCTTTGCTAACTCACCTTGAGCTCACCTTGCCAACTCACCTTGAGCTCACCTTGTCAACTCAACTTGAGCTCACCTTGTCAACTCACCTTGAGCTCATTTGGTAGCTCACATGTAAGCTCACATTAGATTTACCGACAAGCTCACCTTTGAGCTCACGAACAACTCACCTAGGAGCTTGGCTTGGGAGCTTGACAAGCATCTCACCTAGGAGGTCATCGAGTAGCTTGACTTAGGATTGCTCGAAAACTCACTGGGAGCTCACCGATAACTCTCCTTTGTTATCTCACCTTTATCTCACCTATGAGCTCGTTGAGCAACTCAACTTGAGATTGAACAAGAGCTCATCAAGCAGCTCACCCAAAACTTTGTGGGAGCTCTCCTAATAGCTCTCCTTACCAACTTGCATAGGAGCATGCCTATCAACTTACCTTGCCTGCTTAGCTTGAGATCGCTGAGGAGCTCACCTTACCAACTCACCTTGAGTTCATCTTGTAGCTCACCTCGGAGTTCATCCAAGAACTTTCCAAGTAGCTCACCGGGAGCTCGTCTAACATCTTTCCTAGGAGATCACCTAACAGCTCACCGGGATCTCACCGAGTAGCTCATCGAGTAGGTTAACATGAGCTCACTTGTGAGCTCATTGAGTAGCTCTCTAGCGACCTTACATGGGAGCTCACCAAGTAGCTCTCTTGGGAGCTCACCTCGCAGCTCACATGGGAGCTCACCTAACAGCTCGCCAAGTAGCTTTTTTGGGAGCTCACCGATGAGGTCGAGTTGAGATTACCCAGGAGCTCACCTTGCCAACTCACCTTTAGCTCACCTTTCTAACTCACCTTGAGATCATCTGGTAGCTCACATGAAATATCACCTCAAATATTACCGACAAGCTCACCTTTGAACTCTCCTAGGAGCTCACTGAGTAGCTCACCTAGGAGCTAAGCTTAGAGCTTGGAAAGTAGCTCACCCAGAGCTCATTGAGCATAACAACTGAGCTTGCCTAGAAAATCACCCAAGAGCTTACTTGATAGCTTGCCTTGAGCTCGCCTAGGAGCTCACCACGTAGTGTGACTTGAGATCACCTGGGAGCTTGCCTAATAGATCACCTTTTTGAATCACATGGGAGCTTACCTTACCAACTCACCTTGAGCTCATTTGAGGATATCACCTTGCCAAATCACCTTGAGCTCATTTGGTTGTTCACCTTGGAATTTTTCAAGTATCTCACCAAGTAGCTCACCCGGATACTTGCCCAACAGCTCGCTTGGGAGCTCACCAACCAACTCACCGAGTAGGTTGACTTGAGCTCACTTGTGAGCTCACTAAGCAACTCATCGAGTAGGACCTTGCCAGAGCTCTTGTGAGTAGCTCACTTGGGAGCTCACCTAAGGAAATCACATGGGAGCTCACCAAGTAGCTCACCTAGTGGCTCACCGGGAGCTCTCAATAGCTCACGAATACCACCAAGTAGCTCACTGGGAGCTCTTTTGGGAGCTCACCGATTAGTTCAAGTTGAGCTCATCTGGAGCTCATTAAGTAACTCACTTGGGAACTCATCTGGGAGCTAACCTGATAGCTCATCTTGCCAACTCACCTTGAGCTCACCTTGCCAACTCACCCCGAGCTCACCTTGCTAACTCTCCTTGAGTTCACCTTGCAACTCACCTTGAACTCATCGTAGCTCACATGTAAACTCACCTTAGAGATTGCTGAAAATCTTGCCTTTGAGCTCACCAAGTAGCTCACATAGGAGTTCAACTGGGAGCTCGACAAACAAGCTCATCCAGAGCTCATCAATTAGATTGACTTAAGATTACCCAGAAACTCACCTTGGAGCTCACGGAATAGCTCACCTAGCAGCTCACCTTGGAGCTCATCAAACAGCTCACTAAGTAGCTCACTAGGAGCTCTTTCTGGGAGCTTACCGATCAGCTCGAGTTGAGCTCACCTAGGAGCTCCTCAAGTAACTCACCTGGGAACTTTCCGGGAGCTCACCGATATCTTGCCTTGCCAACTCACCTTGGTAACTCACCTTGAGCTCACATTGCAAACTTGCCTTGTACTCATCTAGTAGTTTGCATGTAAGCTCACCTTGAGCTTACCTAGGAGCTCACTTAGTTAAGCTCACCGAGAAGCTCACATGAGAGCTTGGGAGCTCAAGCAGCTCACCCAAGAGCTTCTCGAGTAGTTCAACTTGAGCTTACCTAGAAACTCACCTAGAGCTCACCTAAAAGCTTTCCTTACAAGCTCACCTTGAGCTCACCCAGATCTCACCGAGTAGTTGACTTGAGCTCACCTAGAGCTCATCAAGCAACTCACCCAAAAATTACATGGGAGCTCACTTGAAAGCTCACCTAAAACTCGTATGGGAGCTAGCCTTTAGCTTACCTTAAGCTCGCTTTGAGGAGCTCACCTTCCAACTCACCTTCACGCATCTAGTAGCTCACCTTGGAGTTTATCGAGTAGATCACCAAGTAGCTCACCTGGGAGCTCACCTTAAAGCTAACCTTGGAGCTTACCTAGTAGCTCACCGAGTAGGTTTACTTGAGCTCACTTTTGAGTTCACTTGTGAGCTCGCCGAGCAGCTCAATGGGGACCTCACCTAGGAGCTCGCCAAGTAGCTCACTTGGGAGGTCACCTAGCAGCTCACTTGAGAGATCACCAAATAGCTCACTAAGTAGCTCTCCTGGGAGCTCTTTTGGGAGCTCGATGATCAGCTCGAGTTGAGCTCACCTGGAAGCTCATGAGTAACTCAATTGGGAACTCACGTTAGAGCTCTCTTGACAGGTTGCCTTGGTAACTCACCTTGAGCTCACCTTGTAACCTCGCCATGAGCTCACCTTTCTAACTCACCTTGAGCTCATTCAGTAGCTCACATGTAACCTCACCTAAGAGATTTCGAGTAGCTCACCAAATAGCTCACCGAGAGCTTGCTAATGCTGCTAAACTCACTGGGAGCTCACCGAGCAGCTCGCCAAGTAGGTTGAATTTATCTCATAGGGGACCTCACTCACGGGATATCACCAAGTAGCTCACTTGGGACCTCACCTAGTAGCTCACCTAGGAGCTCACAAACATATCACTAAATAGCTCACCTGGGAGCTCACCAAACATTTGCTAAATAGCTCACCTAGGAGCTCTTCTTAGAACTCACTAATCAGCTCGAGTTGAACTCTCCTTGGAGCTCATCAAGTAACTCACCTGGGAGCTCACCTGATAGATCACCTTGTAAACTCACCTTCAGATCCCTTACCAACTCACCTTGAGCTCACCTTTCCAACTCACCTTGAGCTCATCGGTTACTCGCATGTAAGCTCACCTTAGAGATTGCCAATAAGATCACCTTTGAGCTCACTGGGAGCTCACCTAGGAGCTTGGCTAGGAGCTCGGCCGAGTAGGTTGACTTGAGCTCACTTGTGAGCTCACTGAGCAGATCACCGGGGACCTCACTTAGGAGCTCACCAAGTAGCTTGCATGGGAGCTCACCTAGCAGCTCACCTAGAAGCTCATCAAACAACTCTCACAAGTAGCTCACTGGGAGCTCTTCTTCCGACACTCACCTTACCAACTCACCTTGACCTTACCTTGCCAACTTGGCTAGAGCTCACCTTTCCAACTCACCTTGATCTCAACCGGTAGCTCCCATGTAATCTCACCTCAGATATTTCGATAAGCTCACCTTTGAGCTCACCCAGAAGCTCACCTAGGAGCTCAATTGGGAGTTCATCAAGCAGCTCATCCAGGAGCTTGTCGAGTAGCTTGAATTGAGATTTCCTAGAAACTCACCTAAGAACTCACTTGCCAGCTCACCTTGAGCTCACCTAGGAGCTCGCTGAGTAGCTCGACTTGAGCTCGCATGGGAGCTTGTCAAGCAGCTCACCTGAAAACTCACATGGGAGCTCATGTTATAGCTTGCCCAGAAACTCACATGGGAGCTCACCTATCAGCTTGCCTTGAAGCTCACCTATCAGCTCACCTTGCAAGCTCACCTTGTACTCATTTAGGAGCTCACCTTACTAACTCACCTTGAGCTTGTCTAGTAGCTCACCTCAGAGTTTGTCAAGTAGTTTACCAAGTTGCTCACCTAGGAGCTCACCTAACAACTCACTCACGGGAGCTCAGCTTGATGAGTAGGTTGACTTGAGCTCACTTGTGAGCTCACCAGAGACCTCACCTTAGAGCTCACAAAGTAGCTTACTTTGGAGGTCACCTAGGAGCTCACCGAACAACTCGCCAAGTAGCTCTCCTAGGAGCTCTTCTGGGAGCTTACCGATCAGCTCAAATTGAGGTCACCTGGAAGCTCATTCAATAACTCACTGAGAACTCACCTAGAAGCTCACCTTATAGCTAACCTTGCCAACTCACCTTGAGCTCACCTTTCCAACTCACCTTGAGCTCACCTTGCCAATATGCCTTGAGCTCATTTGGTAGCTTGCATGTAAGCTCACCTGAGAGATTATAGACAAGCTCACCTTTGAGCTCACCTGGGAGCTCACCGAGTAACTCACCTAGGAGCTGGATGGGAGCTTAGTAAGTAGCTCACCTAGGAGCTCATTGAGTAGCTCACCTTGAGCTTCCCGAAACTCACCTGGGAGTTTTGCCTGATAGCTCAACTTGCTAGCTCACCTTGAGCTCACCCAGAGCTCACCAAGTAGCTTGACTTGAGCTCACCCAAGATCTCATTAAGTAGCTCACTAAAAACTCATGTGAGAGCTCACTTGATAGCTCACCTTGCCAACACACATGGTAGCTTACCTTGAGCTCACATTGGATTTTTTCAAGTAGCTCACCAAGTAGCTCACCTGGGAGCTCAACTAACAGTTCTCCTGGGAGCTCACTGGGTAGCTCACGAGTAGGTTGACTTGAGCTCACTTGTGAGCTCACCGAGTAGCTCACCAGGGACCTCACCTAGGAGCTCACCAAGTAGCTCACTTAGGAGCTCCTAGCAGCTCACCTAGGAGCCCATTGAACAACTCGCCAAGTAGCTCACCTTGGAG
The DNA here is from genome assembly GCA_018340775.1 of Taxus wallichiana var. yunnanensis. NCBI lineage: Eukaryota > Viridiplantae > Streptophyta > Pinopsida > Cupressales > Taxaceae > Taxus > Taxus wallichiana. The sequence continues at coordinate 34,490,934 of CM031238.1, read as the reverse complement.
CTCTTCTTGGAGCTAGGAATCAACTCGAGTTGAGCTCATCCGGGATCTCATCGAGTAACTCGGTTGGGAACTTGTCTCAGAGCTCACCTAATAGCTTACCTTGCCAACTCACCTTGTGCTCATCTGGTAGCTCTCATGTAATCTCACCTCAGAGATTATCGAAAAGCTCACCTTTGAGCTTGACTGAAAACTTTCCTTGGAGCTCTCTAATAGCTCACCTTACTAGCTTGCCTTGAGCTCACCCAGAGCTTTCCAAGAAACTCGACTTAACCTCACTTGGGAGCTCATCAAGCAAAGCTCTAACAAAAATTCACATGCAAGGTTAGGCCGATGGCTCGCCTTGCTAACTCACATGGAAGCTAACCTTGGCAGCTTACTATGACCTCACTAAGGAGCTCACCTTGCCAACTCACCTTGAGCTCATCTGGTATCTCACCTTGTAGTTCATTGAGTAGCTCACCAAGTAGCTTACTTAGGAGTTTTCCTAACAGCTCACCTAGGATCTCACTGAGTAGGTTACCAAGTAGGTTGACTTGAGCTCACTTTCAAGCTCACTCTTGAGCTCACCGAGCATCTTGGCAGGGACCTCACCTAGGAGCTCACCAAGTAGCTCACTTGGGAGCTCACCTAGTAGCTTGACTAGGAGCTTTCTGAATAGCTCATAAAGTATCTCACCTAGGAGCTCTTCTCGGAGCTCTCCGATTAGCTTGAGTTGAGCTCACCCAGCAGCTCGTCAGTAACTCACCTAGGAACTCACTTGGGAGCTCACCTGATAGCTCACATGTAAGCTCACCTCAGAGATTTATGACAAGCTCACCATTGAGTTCACCTAGGATCTCACTTAGGAGCTCAGCTGGTAGCTTAGTAAGTAGCTCACCCAGGAGCTCATTGAGTAGCTCGACTTGAGCTTTCCTAGAAACTCACTGGGAGCTCACCTGATAGCTTACATTTCCAGCTCACCTTAAGCTCACCCAAGAGCTTGCCAAGTAGCTTAACTTGAGCTCACCTAGGAGCTCATCAAGTAGCTCACTCAAAACCTCACATGGGAGCTAACCTGATAGCTCACCTTGCCAACTCGCATGGGAGCTCAACTATCAGCTCACCTTGCTAGCTCACCTTGAGCTCACTAAGGATCTCACCTTGCCAAATCACCTAGAGCTCATCTGGTAGCTCACCTCAGAGTTCATCGAGTAGCTCACCTTAGAGCTTACCTAATAGCTCACTTGGGAACTCACCTAAAAAATCACTTGGGAGCTCACTAAGAAACTCACCAAAGTAGGTTGACTTGAGCTTGCTTGGTAGCTCACCAAGAAGCTCACTAGGGACCTCACACGGGAGCTCACCAAGTAGCTCGCATTAGAGCTCACCTAATAGATCACATGAGAGCTCATCGGGAGCTGCCGATCATCTCGAGTTGAGCTTCACTCGGGAGCTCATTGAGTAACTCACTTGGGAACTCACATGGGAGCTCTCCCTGACAACCTACCTTGCTAACTCACCTTGAGCTTTCCTTCCAACTTGCCTTGAGATCACCTTGCTAACTCGCCTTGAGCTCATCCAATAGCTACCATGTAAGCTCACCTCAGAGATTGCTGATAAGCTTGCCTTTGAGCTCGCATGGGAGTTCACTAAGGATCTCACCTAAGAGCTTAGCTGGGAGCTTGACAAGTAGCTCACCCAAGAGCTCATTAAGTAGCTCAACTTGAGCTTACGTGAAAACTCACCTAGCAGCTCGCTTGCCAACTCACCTTGAACTTGGCTAAGAGCTTGAAAAGTAGATTGACTTGAGATCACCTAGGAGCTCATCAATAAGCTCACTTGAAAACTAGCATGGGATATTTCCCAACAATATCTTTCCTAGAATTTCAAATGGGACTCACCTATCACTTGCCTTATTAGCTCACCTAATAGCTAACCTGGGAGCACACTAACTAGCTCACCGAGTATGTTGACTTGAGCTTGCTTATGAGCATGTTGAGTAGCTCATCAGGGACCTCACTTAGGAGCTCACCAAGTAGCTCACTTGGGAGCTCACCTAGTAGCTCACCTAGAAGCTCACCAAATAGATCACCAAGTAGCTCACCTAGAAGCTCTTCTGGGAGCTCGCTAATCAGCTCAAGTTGAGCTTTCCCAGGAGCTCGTCGAGTAACTCACCTGTGAACTCACATCAGAGCTCATCTTTCTAACTCACCTTGAGCTCACCTTGCCAACTCATGTTAAGCTCATCTAGTAGCTCACATGTAAGTTCACCTTAAAGTTTGTCGACAAGCTCACCTTTGAGCTCTCGAGATCTCAGCAGCTCACTGAGTAGCTCACCTAGGAGCTCAACTGGGAGCTCAGTAAGTAGCTCACCCAGAAGCTCATCAAGCAGTTCAACTTGAGCTTTCCCAAAGACTCACCTTAGAGCTCACCTAATAACTCACCTTACTAGCTTGCCTTGAGCTCATTAACAACTTGACTTGAGCTCACCTAGGATCTCGTCAAGAAGCTCACCTAAAAACTCACATGGGAGCTCACCGGATAGCTCACCTTGCCAATCTCATGGGAGATCACCTTGTCAGCTCACCTTGAGCTCGCTGAGATCTCACCTTACCAACACACCTTGAGCTCATCTAGTAGCTCACCTTAGAGTTTGTCGAGTAGCTCACCAAGTAGCTTCGAATGGGAGCTCACCTAACAGCTCGCTTGGGAGCTCACCGAGTAGCTCACTCATCGAGTAGGTTGACTTTAGCTCACTTGTGACCTCACCTGGGAGATCTTTGAATAGTTCACCAAGTAGCTCACTTGAGAGCTCTTTTAGGAGCTCACTGATTAGCCCAAGTTGAGCTCACATGGGATCTAGTCGAATAACTCACCTAGGATCTTTCCTAACACCTCACCTTACCAACTCACCTTGAGCTCACCTTTCCAACTCACCTTAGCTCATTAGGTAGCTCACATGTAAGCTCACCTTAAAGATTACCGACAAGATAACCTTTGAGCTCACCGGAAGCTCAGGTGAGAGCTCGGAAATAGCTTGTCCAGGAGCTCGTCGAGCAGCTCGCATTGAGCTTACCCAGAAACTCACCTAGGAACTCACTTGCCAACTTCCCTTGAGCTCACCTAAGAGGTCACTGAGTAGCTCAACTTGAGCTCACATGGGAGCTTGTCAAGTAGCTCACCTGAAAACATGCATAGGAGCTCACCTGATAGCTACCGAGAAACTTGCATGGGAGCTCACCTATCAGCTTGCCTTGCAAGGTCACCTATCAGCTCACCTTGAGAGCTCACCTTGTGCTCATTAAGGATCTCACCTTGTCAACTCACCTTTATTTCATCTGGTATCTTGCCTCAAAGTTCATTGAGTAGTTCACCAAGTAGCTTTCCTGGGATGTCACCTAACAACTCACCTGGGAGCTCACCAAGTAGCTCATAGAGTAGGTTGGTTTGAGTTCACTAGTGAGCTCACTGGGGACCTCACCTCAAAGTTCGCTAAGTAGCTTAATTTTGAGCTCGCCTAGGAGCTCGATAAACAACTCGCCAAGTAGCTCTTGTGGGAGCTCTTTTGGGAGCTCGCCGATCAGCTCGAGTTGAGCTCACTCAGAAGCTCATTCTGTAACTCACCTGAGAACTTGCCTAGGATCTTGCCTTATAACTCACCTTGCTAACTCACCTTGAGCTAGCATTTCCAACTCACCTTGAGCTCACCTTGCCAAAATTCCTTGAGCTCATCTGGTAGCTCACATATAAGCTCACTTGAGAAATTACCGAAAGCTCATCTTGAGCTCACTTAGGAGCTCACCGAGTAGCTCACCTAGGAGCTTAGCTAGGAACTCGAAAGTAGCTCACTTAGGATCTCATTAAGCATCTCACCTTAGCTTGCCTAAAAACTCACCTGGGAGCTCACTTGATAGCTCACCTTGCCAGCTCACCTTGAGCTCACCCAAGAGCTCACCGAGTTACTAAACTTGAGCTCACCCAGGAGCTTGTCAAGCAGCTCACCTAAAAACTCGCATGGGAGCTCACACCTGATAGCCTCACCTTGCTAACTCACATGGGAGCTCACCTTGAGCTTATCTATCAACTCACCTTGAGCTCACCTCAGATTTCTTCAAGTATCTCACCAAGTAGCTCACCCGGGAGCTCACCTAATAGTTGTCCCGGGAGCTCACCGAGAAGCTTGTAGAGTAGGTTGACTTGAGCTCACTTGTGAGCTCACTAAGTAGCTCATCGGGGACCTCACCTAGGAGCTCACAAAGTAACTCACTTGGGAGCTCACCTAACACTCACCGGGCCTATTGAATAGCTTGCCAAGTAGCTTGTCTAAGAGCTCTTCTTGGAGCTCATGATTAGCTCGAGTTGAGTTCACCTGAATCTCATCAAGTAACTCACTTGGGAACTCTTCGGGAGCTCTCCTAACATCTCACCTTGCTAACTCACCTTGCCAACTCACCTTGAGCTCATCTCAGTAGCTCGCATGTAAGCTCACCTCAGAGAGTATCGATAAGCTCTCCTTTGAGCTTATCCAGAGCTCATCAAGCATCTTAGCTAGGACCTAGGAGCTCGGCTAGGAGCTCAAGCAAGTAGCTCACCCAAGAGCTCATCGAGCAGCTTCGACTTGAGATTTCCCAAAACTCACCTTGAGCTCACTGACATCTCACCTTGCTAGCTCACCTTGAGCTCACCTATGAGCTCACCATATAACTCAACTTGAGCTCACCTAGGAGCTCCTCAAGTAGCTCTAACAAAAAATCACATGGGAGGTTTCGATAGCTCACCTTACTAACTCACATGGAAGCTCACCTATCATCTCACCTTGCTAGCTTGCCATGACCTCGCTAAGGAGCTCACCTTACCAACTCACCTTGAGCTTGTTCTAGTAGCTCAACTCAGATTTCATCGACCAATGCCAAGTAGCTCAACTGGGAGCTCACATAATAGCTCACATGGGAGCTCACCGAGTAGCTCACTAAGTAGGTTCACTTGAGCTCACTTTTGAGCTCACTCTTGAGATCACCGAGAAGCTCACCAGGACCTCACTTGGGAGCTCACAAAGTAGCTCACTTGGGATCTCACCTAGTAGCTCAACTAGGAGCTCATCAAATAGCTCACTAAGTAGTTCACCTAGGACCTCTTCTAGGAGCTCACCGATCAACTCAAGTTGAGCTTGCCCAGGAGCTTGTTGAGTAACTCACTTGGGAACTCACTGGGAGCTTGACTGATAGCTCACCTTTCTAACTCACCTTGAGCTCACCTTGCAACCATGCCTTGAGCTCGACTTGCTATCTCACCCTTGAGCTCAATTGCTAGCTCACATATAAGCTCACCTCGAGAGATTTCGACAAGGTCACCTTTGAGCTCACCTAGGAGCTCACCGAGGAACTCACCTAAGAGCTCAATTGGGAGCTCAACAAGTAGCTCACATAGGAGCTCTTCAAGTAGCTTTACTTGAGCTTTCCTAGAATTTCACCTAGGAGCTCACCTGACAACTTGCCTTGCCAGCTCACCTTGAGCTCACCTAGGAGCTCATCAAGTAGCTTGCTCAAAAACTCACATGGGAGCTCACATTGCCAACTCACATAGGATCTCACCTATCAGCTCACCTTACAAGCTCTCCTTGAGCTCACTAAGGAGCTCACCTTTCTAAATCACCTAGAGGTCATCTGGTAGCTCACCTTGGAGTTCATCAAGTAGCTCATCAAGTAGTTCACCTTAGAGCTCACCTAACAACTCACCTAAGAGCTCACCTAATAGCTCACCTAGGAGCTCACCAACTAGGTTGACTTGAGCTCACTTGGGAGCTCACCGAGAAGCTCACCAGGGACCTCAAATGGGAGCTTGCCAAGTAGCTCACATAGAGCATCGCCTGGAGCTCACCGGGAGCTCTTTTAGGAGCTTATCGATCAGCTCGAGTTGAGCTTACCCAGGATCTTGTCTAGTAACTTACCTAGGAACTCACCTGGGAGCTCGACTGATAGCTCACCTTGCCAACTCACCTTGAGCTTTCCATTCCAAATTACCTTGAGCTTTCCTTACTAACTCACCTTAAGCTCATCCGGTAGCTCCCATGTAAGCTCACCTTAGATATTGCTGATAAGCTCACCTTTGAGCTCGCATGGGAGCTCACCAAGTAGCTCACCTAAGAGCTCAGCTAGGAGCTTAGTAAGTAGCTTGCTCAAGAGCTCATTGAGTAGCTCAACCTAAGCTTGCCCATAAACTCACCTGGGAGCTCGCTTGCTAACTCACCTTGAACTCATCCAGGAGCTCGTTGAGTAGATAAACTTTAGCTCACCCGAGAGCTCATCAAGAAGCTCACCAAAAATCACATTGAGCTCACTGCAATGCTTTCCTCGAAACTTCATGGGACTCACCTATAGCTCACTTTGCTAGCTCACCTTGAGCTCACCGAGGAGCTCACCTTGCCAACTCGCCTTGAGCTTGTTTTGTAGCTCACCTCAGAGTTCATCAAGAAGCTCACCAAGTAGTTCTCTTAGGATCTCACTAACATCTTTCCTGGGAGCACACCAACTAGCTCAATGAGTACATTGACTTAAGCTCACTTATGAGCTCACCGAGTAGCTCACCGGGGACCTCACCTAGGAGCTCACCAAGTAGCTTGCTTGGGAGCTCACCTAGCAGCTCACCTAGGAGCTCACAAAATATCTCACCAAGTAGCTCACCTAAGAGCTCTTCTTGGAACTCACCGATCAGCTTGAGTTGAGCTTGACTAGGAGCTCATCAAGTAGCTCACCTAGGAACTCGCATTAGAACTCACTTGACAGCTAGCCTTGCCAACTCACCTTGAGCTCACCTTGCCAACTCACCTTGAGCTCACCTTGCCAACTCACCTTGAGCTCATCTAGTATCTCACATGTAAGCTCACCTCATATTTTTTTGATAAGATTTCCTTTAATCTCACCTAGGAGCTCACTAAGTAGCTCACCTTGAGGAGCTCATCTTCAACTAGGAGCTCAAAAAGTAGCTCACCTTGGAGCTCACTAACGAATCACCTTGACTTGAGCTCACCTAAGTTAGTCAAGTAGCTCACTGAAAACTCACATGGGAGCTTACCAGATAGCTCACATTACCAACTCATGTGGGAGCTCACCTTTTCAGCTTACATTGAGATCATTGAGGAGCTCACCTTGTCAATGTGCCTTGAGCTCATATGGTAGCTCACCTAAGAGTTCATCGAGTAGCTCACCAAGTAGCTCACCTGGGAGCTAAACTGACTCACTTGGGAGCTCACCGAGTAGCTCGCCAAGTAGGTTGACTTTAGCTCACTTGTGAGCTCACCGAGCAGCTCACTGGGGACATCACTTGGGAGCTCACTAAGTTGCTCACTTGGGAGCTTACCTAGCAGCTTACCTAGGAGCTCACTTAATAGTTTTCCAAGTAGCACACTGGGAGCTCTTGGGAGCTCACCGATCAAGCTCTATTGGTATCCAATTTTACTCTCCTTCACAACTTGAACAACATCATAAATTTACACAAGACACTCAAGGATGGATAGATGTTTTGTATGTCATTTATAGCTAGGGATCACACCTATCTACTTGTTTACATTCAAGAATTGAGGGAGTGGATAGCACCTTCATAAGGGTTTTGATATGACCCTCACTATTTTAGGTTGTGCCTATCAACCAAGGTAAGAGATCCTATATAGCAACCCCTATATGGTAAAGAGATGGAAATATCCTTGTGTTTTACATGTGATGAGGAAGAGGCTTTGGGAGAACATGATCAAGTATCCATTATCCAAACTCAAAGGAGTTGTCACTACTAAATGATGGAAATATTTTCACAACAAAGCTAGAGCTGCTAAAGACATGATAAAACCCTGATCAACTTTGTGCATTTTAGTGAAAGGATTGAATTCTTTTGTGGACACACAATGTAGATGTAGGGGTATTGTAGGTAGGATGAGTTAGTTTAAGATGAAATTATGATGAGATATGTTGGGACAGGAGTAGCTAGAAATCATCACCTTCTTTGGGAAACTTTGTAAATGAATAACAACACCTAAACAACAGAGATGTTTCAATGAATTTGAAGTGCTCTTTCAACCAGGATGTGTGCACAAATGGATGCCCAAATATGCACTATTCCACACAAACTTTGATAACCTACCACAAAAGCTTGAAGAAAAATATCAATGAAGCATCTAGAAACCCTTATTTGATCATGACCTAAGGTACACCCAAAGGTTTACAAACACCCTCAATATTCAAGGAAAGTAAGATGAATTTAAATCTATTTATCTTCACTCAAATGAATGCTCTTCTGAATGAAAGATTGCAGATGCCTTCAAACCCTCTATAAGAAATGAGACCATGTATGATCAAAAGAGATCCCAAACACAAGATTGCAACATGAGCATGAAACACAAAATGAAAACATACTGAAATACAAGTGTATACAAACTTTTCCAAGAGATAAAACCAGTTAATCCAAGAATTTTATCAAATATATCAGCAAGGGAATGTTATTTAGACAATCTCAAATATTTTTGATGGATTTACAGCTGAAAGCAACTCAACATGATGAACATTTGATGCAAATAGAATCAAAATGGCTCTCAGGTAGTTTCTCCAAAACAAAATGGACTTCTTTCAGTCTTCCTCGTGAAAATTCTTCTCTCTTTCTCTCAAAATTTTCAACAACCCTTTAAAAATGCCCCAAATTACATAATATACCTTGTGGTAGCTTGGATCCTTGCATCCCAAGAAAATAATATGCTCAAGGGATCAAATTTGTTACAAAATTCTTATCCATTTCATGAAAATGACATCAAACTATAAAACAACTCGCATATTGCCAGGGATGCACAAATATTTTAAAATATTACATGAATTCAGATCCTTATCCATCCTAGGGTCACATTTTTTCATTCCATTATGCCAGCATGCATTTGTAATCATTTTCCACCTTTTTGCCTCATCATTTTTAACTCTGCAACTTTAATCTTTCACTTTTCACATGTTTTCACAGGATGAGGAAAATATTTCATGAAAAACACTATAGGGCACCAAATTGGCTTATAAAAATGATTCCATTGCATTTAGAAGGCTGAAGGGATGTAGAATCATATAAAATTTCATGTGATTTGGTGTAAAAATGATGATTCCAAGTTCTTTGGAGCTCCAATGATGGCCAAAACCAAAATGCATAGTTACCATCGATTTTGGATTAAAAAACTAGTCGTCCACATGTCAGATTCAAATCCCCTTCAAAAATGCCAAAATTACCTTTTTAACCATATGGATAGGGCGAGACACATGTCACCAGATGATTGGCTTGGGTCCACGCCTCTAAAGTTACATTTAAAACTTTTTTGACTTGGGAAATTTTTGAACATTTTCCCGTGAGCCCCTAGACACGCCACGTGTCCTCCTGTGGGCCCTACTTAAAACCATGGGCCAAAATGATGACTTTTTCTCCTTTTTTTGAGAAGAGGAAAATTTTCTCTAAAAACCCCATGGGCCCGAACACCCACTATCTCCTCTACCACGTGGCGGTCTCCCATTCGCTGTGGAGCCAACCCTTCAATTTTGCCTTCAACCCTCCACAAGCACAAAACCTCCTGTGGGCCCATGCTCCCCTTTTTGACTTTTGGAAAGTACCACGTGTCACTCCTTGATTAGCTGTGGGGAGACACCTTCAAATTTTCCACGGGTTCATTTTTCACCTTGATGAGATTTTTCGCCAAAGTTTGGAAAATTTTCCATCTTTTCTCCACACTCCAAATCTCTCGTCAAATGTTGAACATGTGTTCATTGTTGATTGGTGGTGGGACTTCGGCCCCAAAAATTCTTTTACCCTTTGAAGTTAAAAAACTTCAAATTCCTTCAAACTTCTGCCCATCCATTTCAACCTTTTGCATATGTGTCACACTGTGATTCATTTGTTGCGGACCTTCGGGCAGAAATTTGACTTTGAGATTTTTCCTCCGAAGGAAAAAATCCCAAAAACACCCCAAACCCTACTTCTCCTTGGCTCCCCTAGACGCGTGTCCACTTCTCAATGGGTGTGGGCCCTCGGGTCAAAATTTTCCCCGACACCTTGAGCCAAAAAACATCAAAATTTGCTAAGTCCCCCACCTCTCCACCTATCCTCCGAGCCACGTGTCATCATACCATTCGCTGCGGGCCTTCAAGTAAAAATTTTCCTTTTGCAAAAAACTCAAAAATGACAAGTTAGTAATGTTTTCTCACACATCCCCAACCAATAAGAGCCTGCCACATCACCAAAACTTGCGATGATTAATTTTGATGGGAAAATGACACCCGTATGCCCGTCAAAATGTAAAAATACAGAGGATGCCCTAGAAATTGAATTTTTTCACAAGGAAGGTAGATTTTTCAGTTTTGAATCCAATGAAACATGATTTAACAATGATTTTGACCTAGGGCATGAGATTTTAACAACAAATAACTTGGATTTGATTTATTTCGAGTCTTTTCATGATTTTGACAAAGGAAAATGACTCAGCCCAAAAAATGAAGAAATTAGGGCACAAAAGAGGGGAAATTGGAAATTTGTTTTAATATAGGGTAGAATGATAAGATTATGATTATTCCAAAGGCATTCAACTAGGAAAATCAAGTTGTCAGAGTCACCAACTCGAGCCAAAAAGATGTTTTTGAGCAAAATGGATATAGAGAATTAGGGAAAAGTGTGCAAACCCAAAATTTGCACCAACATTGGCTCCTACTTGTGGATAGGCACTCCCAATGAGTGCCACAAGATCATAACGTAGACCAAGTCCAAAATCCATTGGGTAAGGATCAAAATAGAGATGTAACACAAAAACTAGAATTTTTACCAAAAAGGACTGAGAAAACCAGACCAACAATGGTTGCCAAGGACAAAAGGGCAAACCACAAGCCACCAATAGCAAGAATAAAGCAAAGACAAAACAAAAACAAGGGCTATAAAAAATGTACAACTCATGTATACCTCCTTTGGGGATTTAATCCAAAAAGTGTTTTAAATGTCTACCATTAACAGGAAGCTCCAGCAAATCCCCATCCAAATCCTTGAGAAAGAATGTATGCTCTCCAATTTTGATGTCAACAGTATAAGGGCCCATCCATAGGGCATAAAAATTTCCATTCTCACCCTTATCTTCATACCTATTATCCCATAACAAGACCAAATCTCCAACATTGAAGGCTCTAGGATGGACCTTCTTATCAAACAACTTCTTCAACTTCTCCTTAAATCTGACATGTCTTTGATGAGAGGCTCTTATTTCTTCATCCAACTCAATGATTTTATTTATCCTTGATTCATATGGGCCATGTTCTTGATCTTCCAACTATTGGGCAAACTTAAAAGTGGATAATTGCAAGTGCAAGGGTAGTAATGCTTGAGTTCCATACACCAATTCAAATGGACTTTTACCAGTTGCTCTTTTTGGAGTTATTCTATCAGCCCAAACTACAAATTTTAATTTCTCTCCCCACTTCTTCTTGTTGATTTTCAAGGTCCTTCTAATAATCTTGAGCAATTTCTTGTTACTTGATTCAGCTTGCCCATTCCCTTGTGGATTTTAATTTGAAGCATAAGTTAGATTTATCCCATATTCATTACACATTACCATCAAAGGCTTGGCTCTAAAACACATGGCATTATCAGATACAATCTTAACTAGAACTCCAAATATGCATATGATATGATTCAATAAGAAATCCATTACCACTTGGTGTGTTACTTTTCTAGATGGAATTGCCTCAACCCATTTTGTAAAATAATCAGTTGCTACAAGGATCCATTTATGACCAGCACTAGAAGGATCTAAAATCTCACTAATGAAATTCATTCCCCATTATTTGAAAGGAGCTTCAATTGATACAGGCTATAAAGGAAGGGAGCCTAAAGCTTTCAATCTTCCTGAAAAACGTTGGCAACTATCACACTTTCTAACCAGCTGGGTTGCATCTTTAAAAAGAGTAGGCCACCAATAACCAGCTCTTAAAATATTATGTGTTGTCACTCTCCTAGCAAAATTTCCTCCACAAACTCCCCCATGGAAATCAGAAATCAACTTGGGAGCTTCATCTTCAGTTATGCATTTCAAGAGGACACCTTCAAGGTTCTTCCAAGCCAGCCCAAGGTCTATTATGATATATTTTTGAGAAGCCATCTTGAGGGCTCTTTTCTGATTTTTATTCAAGTGACTAGGATAGTATAGGTGTCTAAGGTAGAAGATCACATCTTTGTACCACTCAGACCTCATCAATTTTTCAAGAAAATCTACCTTTTCTTCCTCCAACTGATTTACTTCTACATTTTGCAAATCGCTCTCAGCCATGAGCTTAACAAGACCCAAACCTCTTACTAGCTTTGTTGTTTGGATATCTATATCATATTATTGCAATTTTTTGACCCATCTACATCTCTTGCTTGATATCTCCATGTCTAACAAGATGTCTTTAACCATGGTGTGGGGAACATAAGCAATAACTTTTGAACTCATTATATAGGGCCTGAAAATCTTTGTTGCTTTTACCAATGCAAATGCCTATTTTTCCATGATTGTATACTTCAATTTAGCTACTTGTAAAGCCTTGCTATAGAAGGAAATAGGCCTCTCAGCTCCATTCTCATCCTTTTGTAACAAAACTAAAGCAATAGTGAATTTAGAGGCAAAAGAAAAGATTTGGAAAGGTCTCTTGTAGTTTGGGGCTGCTAAAACAGGTGCATGCTTAAGTGCATCCTTTATTCCTTCAAAAGCTTGAATGGCAGCCTCCTCCCACTTGATAACTTGATCCTTTCTTAGCATGCTTGTGATTGGAAGAGTTAGCTCAGAAAAATTGGAAACAAACCTTCTAATGAAATTTATTTGGCCAAAGAAAGATTGGATACCTTTCTTGGTTCTTGGAATGGGCACTTTGTTGATTGCTTCCACTCTCTCAGGGTCTATCATAACACCTTATTTGGACACAATATGCCCCAAAAACTTGGCCTTTTGCACACCAAAATGACATTTCTTTGGATTAAG
>CM031238.1:34381845-34477849 GCA_018340775.1 Taxus wallichiana var. yunnanensis | reverse complement strand
TAGAAAAGCCCATACCTAAATAACCGGTATCGGTTGCTTAACCGATATCGGTCTGTTAGCTACCGACATCGGTTACCTAACCGATACCGGTTACACACCCTCCTTTTTGAAACAGGGTTCTTTTCTTCATTTCTCATCTAAATTTTTGTCGCGCCCGCCTCTTTGCCTGCATAAACAACACAATTTACCACATTTTGTTCATCCACCACATATAACATTACATTTTCATTAAACATCATTTATACCAATACACAACCCTCAACTACAAATATCAAAAAACTATCAATCTATACATCATTTGGATCCAACTCATCAGTTACATATATCACACTGTCACAAAACCACCAATTTATCACATAACCTGTCATTCATATATACGCACAAAAACATCAGCATCATCTATCTATCAACATGTCAATTAAACTCATCACACATTCTATATATTACCAAACCATTAACAAAATATTTCAACACATTTTAAAAACAACATGTGGATCAAAACATCATCTATATATATATATACAAATTTTCAACAATACAATGTGCCCTACATCGGGGCCTCTGTGATCACATAATATACCAAAGCGGCACGCGAGACATGATACCTACCACAAATCTCGGCTCGTCTCTGCAGTAGGGTCTCTCATATCAAAAATATACTCGGCTCGCAGGCCGGTATCAAATGTACAACCCGTACTCGGCTCGCAGGCCGGTATATAATAAATAAATCAATCAAAACAATGAATAAATGTAGGCACGCAGGCCTCTATCAATACAACCGGTTCGCAGACCGGTGCCGTGTGTCCTATCTGAAAACCACGTCGGGGATCTGTCAGCTCTCCCCACCGCCCTCGGCACCTCTCCCCATTGGTCCACTGTGGCGCCTCTCGCCTCACTCGCTGCATCCTGGACACGCCCGGTGCGTGGCTGCCCCTCCACGAGATCTCTGGGCTGCGCGAGGTCTCTGCGCTTATATGAGCTGCATATGCACGATAATCGACTCGTGCTTACTCAAGAATATCTGATAATAACGGGCCTCTACTCTAACCTCCCATATAACGATCTCTATGCCATTTGAAGGAACTAAGGGCTGGTCCCTGGCACTCTAACACCAATATCCCGAGCTCTGTGCACACTTTTTTGTGGTCTGTGGTGGTGGAGTCTTTACTGTACTGTGCACACCTTTGCACTGTGGCCGTGGTGGTATTTGGGCCGTGGGTGTCATCTTTTCTGTTAGATAGTCTTTACTGTGCTGTGCTACATTTACACTGTGGTGCATCTGTCTTCTGGTGGTGGTGGTCTTTGCTGTATTTCAATACTGAGCTGGGCTACTTCTTACAATAAACCCCTATCGTGCTACAATGCATGCGACAAGCCCCCTGTAATACCTGTGTATTCTTTGCCCGAGGCTGATCTCTCTCTGCGAGTCACCGCCACCAGAATCAGGTACAATGCGGGGCGTTGTGTTTGCCCTGCCGCTCTGTCCATTACACCCAGGACCACATGTCTTTGCCGTGCACCGGCATCATCCACACCCCCACTGCTTGGTCTCTCGCTACCCGGTCTGGATCCCGAGGCAGTGTGTGCTGCGATGGGGCCTCTACATCATCCCTCTGTCTTGAGGGAAGGGAGGTGGCTCGATCTGTGGCGGCCCCATCACTGCGTGCCCTCTCTAAGGGTATCAGCTCGTACTCTCCGGCCTCAATCTGCTGCTATCCGGATGTATCTTGGATCAAGGGCGCGGTGTATGCGGGCTCCTCTGCCATCTTGGTGACCTCTGTAGGGGTCTCCATATAATGTCTCTCTGCGGTAAGGCCCTCTAGCATATGTGCATAGTAGGCCACATCCCGACTGCAACAAAAGCGCTCGTGGGCTGGCCCACACCCCCAACCACCTCACGAAAGCCATATCGGTATACGATCTGTGCCACCTGTTCTTGGGGTAGCCCTCACGGCTTTGATGCATACGATGTGCTCAGTATGCCCAACAAAGGTGCTGACAAAAGGTCGAACAAATACCAAATCGCCTCCTCCGCGATAGCCCCATAACTCCTGTATAATTGCACCGGATATGCTGGTGCCCATGCAAAACAGTGTACTCCTCCACCATCTCCATGGCACCCCCATCAATGCCGTGGGAGAGCGGCCTCCCTCTCAATCCGGGAGGCGAAGCATGTGACCCCTATCATCATCAACACGGCAAGCCGTGTCTCATGTCTGTGTGCGCGGTACATGTCCCCATATCCAATGCTCGCGCTATGATATGTAAGAAGCGCGGCTGCATCCCCAAAAACCTGCAGTATGCTATCCATGGCAGTCTCTGAATCCACCTGGAAAACGGCCTCTCCCTCGATCGGTAGCCGCAGGATGCGATACACATCCTCTAATGTGACGGTCATCTCCCCGGTCGGCAGATGGAACACATTGGCCGCCGGATCCCATCTCTCGATGAGGGCGACCATCAGGCTGTGATCTCTGTCGATCGCTCTGTACCTCTGGACCCCGCCAAGCCCCACCTCGCGCATGATGGCCCAATGCGCCGCAGATATGTGTGGCCTCATCCGACTCAATAGTGGAGGCATCCTATCACGCATCGTCAACTGCTGACGTGCCTGCAAAATCAACCCACATTCTTAGACCCACTCGTTCTAATAACATCTACTTTACCATCTACCCCCTTTTTTTTGTAACACCCAAAATCTAACCCCACCCCAACACGCTACCTTACCCACCCGAAACCCAACCTAAAAAACCCTAAACCCCATCCTAAACCCAACCCATACCCCGGCTCTCTACCTACCCAACCCAACTCAACCCAACCCAACACAACCCACCCCACCAAGTCACCCTATCCACCTTCAAACCCTATCACCCCACACCATACACCCCCAAAACCCAACCCAAAACCCACCCACAACCCAAAACAAACAAACCATCCCTACCCAACCCAACACAACCCACCCCACCAAGCCACCCTACCCACTTTCAAACCCTATCAACCCAACACCCTAAACCCCACCCATACCCCGACTCTCTACCTACCCACCCAACCAACCCACCCCACCAAGTCACCCTATCCACCTTCAAACCAACACCATATACCCTAAAAACCCTATCACCCCAACACCATACACCCCAAACCCAACCCAAAACCCACCCACAACCCAAAACAAACAAACCATCCCCTACCCAACCCAACACAACCCACCCCACCAAGCCACCCTACCCACTTTCAAACCCTATCAACCCAACACCTAAACCCCACCCATACCCCGACTCTCTACCTACCCAACCCAACACAACCCACCCCACCAAGTCACCCTATCCACCTTCAAACCAACACCATACACCCTAAAAACCACTCCCAACCCAACCCAACACCCCAACACCATACACCCCAAACCCAACCCAAAACAAACAAACCATCCCCAACACCCCAACACCATACACCCCAAAACCCAACCCAAAACCCACCCACAACCCAAAACAAACAAACCATCCCCAACCCAACCCCACACCCACAACCGGCGCCGGTCGATACATCACCGACGCCGGTCACCAACAACTGTACCCTTTCCTAAACTTTAGCGACCGATGCCGGTCGCTTAGTGACCGACATCGGTCACTGTTCTCTCCCGGAGCCGAACCCCCGCGCGGCCCCCAAACTCATTTTTTTACCTATTTCTACCCATTCACCCACCCAAAAACCCTAAAATTTTACACACCTAGCCGCCTTAGCCTATCTAACCTATCTACCCTCTCCCTTTCTCAAATTACCTCCATTTACCCATTATTTCCTACAAAATACAAATTCCTACCCAAATCCCAAAAACACCATAAATCAACCAAATCACCAAATTAAAGAGTTTAGAACCTACCGGTACGACGACACGTCGTCGTGGTGGGATGGGTGGTGGCGGTCCAGCTGGTCCAGCCCCTCCCGCTCCTCCTGCCTGTGCCATGGCTCCAATCCTGATCTGCTTTGGGTCCCGGTCCAATCACTGCGCCTCCTCAACTATTCGGGCCCACTATCAACTCTCTCCGCCAATCAAATAGCTCCACCTCACTCAATACCCCTCCAAATCAACTCTCCACGTCAGACAAGTCAATTTTGGATTACAAATAACAAAAGTGACAATGACAGGCCGTATGTTTCTTTTTATAGGTATTTCGACCTACACCGATGTCGGTTTCCTTTCTGCCCTAGGAAACCGGTATCGGTCCCTTAACCGATATCGGTCATGATGAATCGACGTCGGTCTGATACCCCTTTTACCCCATTCTTTGCCGTTCCTTATTCCTTGCCTCTTTTTCACCAATATCGCCTCTGTCCGGCCCAACCCAAGGCCTCGCCCTACCAATTGGCCCGACCTAAGGCCTCAACCTACCATTTGGCCCGACCCAAGGCCTCGCCCCACTTATTTGGCCCGACCCAAGGCCTCGCCCCACTTATTTGGCCCGACCCAAGGCCTCAACCTACCTGTTGGCCCGACCTAAGGCCTCGCCCCACTTATTTGGCCCGACCAAGGCCTCGCCTACCAATTGGCCCGACCCAGGCCTCAACCCTACCTAATTTGGCCCGACCCAAGGCCTCGCCCTGCCACCTAGTTGGCCCGACCCAGGCCTCAACCTACCTATTTGGCCCGACCCAGGCCTCGCCCCACTTATTTGGCCCGACCCAAGGCCTCGCCCTACCACGGTGGCCCGACCCAAGGCCTCAACCTACCTATTGGCCCGACCCAAGGCCTCGCCCACTTATTTGGCCCGACCCAAGGCCTCGCCTACCACCGGCCCGACCCAGGCCTCAACCTACCTGGTTGGCCCGACCCAGGCCTCGCCCTGCCCAATTGGCCCGACCCAAGGCCTCAACCCACTTATTTGGGCTGACCCATGGCCACCACCCAACAACTTGGCCCGACCCAAGGCCGCATCACTTCCATACTATACCCACAATCACCGTTTTATTTTATCCATCCATCCTGTACCTTGTGTTTCATCGAGCTCACTTGTTCGTGTTTTAGCATGATTAGGGTCCTTGACTTGATCTGTCGACCAACTTTGCCTAGACCTAGACCGTGACGTTTATCTCAACCAAACCAACCATTTGGTACTGCCGAACATGCCTAAACGTTCTGTACCTTACATTATATATACCCCGAGCTACTTCCTATGCCTTGGATACCAGGATTATATCACCCTTGTTTGGATAAACTATCGACCTTTGCCTATACATTGCTGGTTTGCTAGTCAAATCATGTACCCTAGTCGTACTATTGCATTTCAACATGCGTCTGCTTCCTTGGACCTACCGCACCACCTTACCATCCTCTCTACAACATTTACCTTTTATCAACCCTATCCCTGATTTCCCGTTCGCTCAATCTGTGCTAGATTTGAGGGGGATTACCTATATCCTTAACATGAGAAACCACTTCATATTATTGTCCGCGCAGCTTTACAGAACAAGCTACACGACAATAAGGGGCTAATGTAGACACCAAAATTGTGTCTTACGACCCCTTGTGACCCGCATCTCATTTCGCAACCTAACCTCATTACCTAAACCTTACACAAGTATTTATTAATTGCCTTGTAATTGATAAATCTACACCACCTTACCTACCACCTCACTTTGCCACTTCATCATGACCTAGCCCTAACCCTAAAACTAACCTAATTAGGACCCATGACTTGGTCTAGACTCACATCCATAACTAATGCCTCCTTACTCGCACCCAAAGCCGACCTTCTAGCCACCTGACCAAGCCCGCAATCGATCTCTCGGGAGAAAAGCGGGAAGGTGGGCTATTTTACTAAAAATAGCCTACTTTTTCCTAACCGATGCCGGTTCCTACTCGACCGCCGTCGGTTCACGCAACCGCCATCGGTTCCACAGTAAATGGGCTCCCAAACTAAAACAACGGATCGAATTTCATTTTGGAGATCGGTCGAAGGATTTTTAATCGGAGGAGAGTCAAAGCGATCGCGAGTCGAACTTCACTTGACCAAGCGAGAGACGAGTAAAGAAACCGAGAGAGTTGGCGTGAAAGGAGATCAACTTGCACCTTCATCAAAAAAAAACTAGTAAGTTATATCTTGCATGTCCTCCGTTATAACATTTCTTGTGCTTTTGGAATTGTAATCTTCCCAAATCCGTTCTGAACCCATTATCTAACGTGCCATTGCCTCTAACCATCATTCCTTAGCTTCTAACCATCCCATTTCTCAATACTATTCAAAAACCAGCCATTGCAAACACCACAACCAGCCCAGAAGATCCTAGAACCAACCGGTATCGGTTATCAGTGACCGCCATCGGTTATAGATAACCGGCATCGGTTCCTTTGATCAAAACCAAGAAAAACAGCCTTTTCCCTACCCAGTTCCACGAAACAATTTAATTGGTACTCTACAGTATTTTGTGTTAATTCATATTAGCGAGGCTCGACCACCTCCAAAAGGAAGTTTCATACTTCACCGGCCCAAGGCAGTTCCCTCATTTATTATCTAATCAAAATCTTGTGGTCTTGTGTTCTTATTTGCAGGTAGTCCTTCCAAGACAAAAAGGAGTTCTTCGCAGTCAGCCTGATCTTTCTCTACGGTACGCGCACATCATCTCGACATTCTACAGGTATTCCTCCTAACCCTAACCTTATCTGTTTCTATAAGGAACGAAGCATTTCCGAGTGAAACACTCATCGAGTAACTCACTTGGGAACTCACTTGGGATCTCACCATACAACGTGCCTTACCAACTCACCTTGATCTTTCCTTACCAAATTACCTTGATCTTTCCTTTCCAACTTGCCTTGAGCTCATCCGATAGCTTCCATGTAAGCTCACCTCGGAGATTACTAACAAGCTTTCCTTTGAGCTTACTATAAACTCACTGGGTGATTTCTTGTTAGCTCACCTTGAGCTTGCCTAGGAGCTCACTGAGTAGCTTAACTTGAGCTCACCCGGGATCTCATCAAGTAGCTCACCCGAAAACTCACATGGGAGATCTCCTAATAGCTTGGCAAAAATTGCATGGGAGCTCATTTATCAACTCACCTTGAGCTCATTAAGGAGTTCACCTATTAAACTCACCTTGATCTCATTTGGTAGCTCGCCTCAGAGCTCATCGAGTAGCTCACCAAGTAGGTTACATGGGAGCTCGTCTAACAGCGGCACAGGAGCTCACTAAGTAGCTCATCAAGTAGGTTGACTTGAGCTCACTTGTGAGCTCGCTGGGACCTCACCTTACGAGATCACCAAGTAGCTCACTTAGGATCTCACCTTGTAGCTTACCTAGGAGCTCACCAAATAGCTCACCATGTAGCTCTCTTAGGAGCTCTTTGGGAGCTCTTCAATCAGCTCAAGTTGAGCTCGCTCGAAAACTCGTTGAGTAACTTACTTGGGAACTCACCTTAGAGCTCACCTAAACAACTTTCCTTAAGCTCATCTTGTAGCTCACATATAAGATCACCGAGAGATTACCGACAAGCTCACCTTTGAGCTCACTGGGAGCTCACCAGCACCTCACCTAGGAGCTTAGCTTGGATCTTGGCAAGTAGCTCACCTATGAGCTTGGCTAAGAGCTTGCAAGGAGCTCATTGAGTAGCTCGACTTGAGATTGCATAAAAATCACTGGGACCTCACCTTGCCTGCTTCGCCTTGAGCTTTCCTAGGATCTTGTTGAGTAGCTCAACTTGAGCTCACCTAGGAGCTTGTCAAGTAGCTCACCCAAAAACTCGTATGGGAGCTCACCTTGCCAACTTTCCTTAAGCTTATCTAGTCGCACACCTTAGATTTATTTTAGTAGATCATCAAGTAGCTCACCTAGGTGCTCACCTAATAGCTCACCTGTGAGCTCACCAAGTAGCTCACCGAGTAAGTTGACTTGAACTTGCTTGTGAGCTCACTTAGCAGCTTGACGGGGACCTTGCCTGGGAGCTCGCCAAGTAGGTCACTTTGGAGCTCACCTAGTAGCTCACCTGGGAGCTCACCAAACATCTTGCCAAGAATCTTGCCTAGGATCTCTTCTGGGAGCTCACCGATCATCTCAAGTTGAGATCATCAAGTAACTCACACGGGAACTTGCACAGTAGCTCACCTGATAGCTTGCCTTACTAGCTCACCTTATCAACTCACCATGAGCTCACCTTACAAACTCACCTTGAGCTCATTTGGTATCTCGCATGTAAACTCACCTAAGAGATGGAAAATAAGCTCACCTCTAAGAAAACCTCGAAGCTCACCGATCGGGATTACCTAGGAGCTTAGTTGGGAGCTCGCAAGAAGCTCACCAGAGCTCGTTAAGCAACTTGACTTGTTCTTGCCCAAAACTCACCTTGGAACTTGCTTTGAGCTTACCGAGCAGCTAGACTTGAAATCACCTAGGAAATCATCAAGTAGCTCACCTTGAGCTTATCTTGTAGATCATCTCGGAGTTCATTCAGCAGCTCACCAAGTAGCTTGCTTTAAAGCTCACCTGGGAGCTCATCGAGTAGCATGCCGAGTAGGTTGACTTGAGCTCACTTTCAAACTCGCTAGTGATCTCGCCAAGGAAATCATTGGGGACCTCACCAAGGAGCTCACCAAGTTGCTCACTTTGGATCTCACCTAGTAGCTCAAATGGGAGCGTGCCGAATATCTTGCCAAGTAGCTTTCCTAGGATCTCTTCTAGGAGCTCACCGATTAGCTTGATTTGAGATTACCTAGGAGCTCATCGAGTAACTAAGCTATGAACTCACTAGGAGCTTGGTGACATTCATGTTCCTAACTCACCTTGAGCTCAATGTAGCTTGCATGTAAGATCACCTTAGAGATTATTGACAAGCTCACCTTTGAGCTTTCCTGGGAGTTCACCAAGTAGCTCACCTAGGAGCTTGGTGGGAGTACAATAAGAAGCTCACCCGGGAGCTTGTCCAGCAGCTTGACCGAGATTTCCTAGAAGCTCACCTTTGTGCTCGCTGACATCTTTCCTTGCCAACTCATTTGGGATCTCATCAAGTAGCTCACTCAAAAAATTACATGGGAGCTCACTTAACAGCTCGACTTTCTAACTCGCATGGTAGCTCACCTTACAGTTGACCTTACTAGCTCACCTTAAGCTCGCTGAGGAGCTCACCTTGCCAAATCACCTTGAGCTTGTCTAGTAGCTTTCCTCAGAGTTCATTAGAGTAGCTCTCTAAGTAGCTTACACTGGGAGCTCACCTAACAGCCCACCTAGGAGCTCACCTAATAGCTCACCTAGGAGCTCACTGAGTAGCTCACCAAGTAGGTTGACTTGAGCTCACTTGTGAGCTCACTGAGTAGATCACCGGGGACCTCATCTAGGGAACTCATAAATTAGCTCACATGGGAGCTCACCTAAAAAATAACCTGGTAGCTTTCTAAATAGCTTTCCAAGTAGCTCACGTGGGAGCTCTTCTGGGAGCTTACCGATCACCTCGTGTTGAGCTCGACTGGAGCTCATTGAGTAATTCACACGGGAACTCACCGATACCTCACCTTGCCAACTCACCTTGCCAACTTACCTTGAGCTCACCTTGCCAACTCGCTTTGAGATCATCCAGTAGCTCCCATGTAAGCTCACCTAGAAGATTACCGAAAATCTCACCTTTGATCTCACCCGGAGCTTGTCGAGCAACTTGACTTGAGCTTACCTCGAAACTAACCTAGGAACTCACTTTTCATCTCACCTTGAGCTCACCTAGTAGCTCGTTGAGTAGATTAACTTGGGCTCACTTGTGAGCACGGTGGGGA
Source organism: Taxus wallichiana var. yunnanensis (assembly GCA_018340775.1). NCBI lineage: Eukaryota > Viridiplantae > Streptophyta > Pinopsida > Cupressales > Taxaceae > Taxus > Taxus wallichiana. Next base: position 34,468,100 of record CM031238.1, on the reverse strand, counting down.
CCTCACCTTAGAGGTCACCAAGTAGCTTACTTTTGAGCTCGCTTAGGAGATCACCAAATAACTTGCCAAGTAGCTCTCCTGGGACCTCTTCTGGGACCTCAACAATTTTATTGAGTTGATCTCATTTAGTAACTCACTTGGGAGCTCACTCGAGAGATTTTTGACAAGCTCACCTTTGAGCTTCCTTGGGAGCTCATCGAGCAGCTCACCTAGGAGCTTAGCTGGGAGCTAAGCAAGCAGCTCACCCAAGAGCTCGTTGAGCAGCTCACCTTGAGCTTTTATAGAAACTCACTTGGGAGCTCACTTGACATCTCACCTTAAGCTCACTTAGGAGCTCACCAAGTAGCTCGACTTTACCTCACCCAAGAGCTTGTCAAGTAGCTCACTTGAAAACTTGGATGGGAGCTCTCCTGACAGCTCACCTTGAAAAATTACATGGGAGCTCACCTATCAGATCACCTTGAGCTCGTCTAATAGCTCACCTTGGGCTCACCTTGGATTTAGTCAAGTAGCTCACCAAGTAGCTCACCTGAGAGCTCACCTAATAGCTCTTTTGGTTTCTAACCAAGCAACTCATAGATTAGGTTGACTTGAGCTCACTTTTGAGCTCACCGAGTAGCTCACTAGTTACCTCGCTTGGGAGCTCACTAAGTAGCTCACTTAGGAGCTCACCTAGCACCTCACCTGGGAATACGTTGAAAAACTCACTAAGTAGCTCAGCTAGGAGTTCTTTTTGGAGCTTGCAGATTAGCTTGAGTTGAGTTCACCCGAGATCTCATAGAGTAAATCAACTAGGAACTCATCGATAGCTCACCTAATAGCTCACCTTGCCAACTCACCTCAAAATCATCTGGTAGCTCGAATGTAAGCTCACCTCAGAGATTGCTTATAAGCTCACCTGAGAGCTCATCGAGCATCTCACCTAGGAGCTCAATTAGGATCTTGCCAAGTAACTCACCCAAGAGCTCATCGAGAATCTCAACTTTGAGCTTTCTGAAACTCACGTTGGAGCTCTCTTGACAACTTGACTTACCAACTCACCTTGAGCTCACCCAAGAGCTCACTGAGCAGCTTGACTTGAGCTCACCTCGGAGATCATCAAGCAGCTCTAACGAAAACTCACATGGGAGGTCACCTGACAGCTCACCTTGCTAACTCACATGGAAGCTCACCTATCAGCTCACCTTGTCACTTGCCATGACCTCACGAGGAGCTCACCTTGCCAACTCACCTTGAGCTTGTATGGTATCTCACCTAGGAGTTCATCGAGTAGCTCATCACGTAACTCACCCGATAGGTTTCTGGGAGCTCAGCGATCAATTCACCAAGTAGGATGAATTGATCTCATTTTCAAGTTCACTCTTAAGCTCACTAAGCGGCTCACCAAGGACCTCACCTAGGAGCTCGCCAAGTAGCTCACTTGGGAGCTTACCTTAGCTTGTTGGGAGATCACTAATAGCTCACCAAGTAGCTCACCTTGGATCTCTTCTCAGAGCTCACTGATCAGCTTGAGTTGAGCTCGTCTAGTAGCTCATCAAGTAACTCACCTAGGAACTCACCTAGGAGCTCACCTGGTAGCTCACATGTAAGCTCACCTCAGAGATTTTTGAAAAGCTCACCTTTGAGCTCACCTAGGAGCTCACTGGAAGCATCTCACCAAGGAGCCTATCGAGTAGCTCAACTTGGCTTTCTTAGAAACTCACCTGGGAGCTCACTTGATAGCTCACCTTGCCAACTCACCTTGAGCTCACCTAGGAGCTCGTCGAGCAGCTCGACTTGAGCTCACCTAGGAGCTCATCAAGTAGCTCACTCAAAAAATTTCATGGGAGCTGGCCTAATAGCTCACCTTTCCAACTTACATGAGAGCTAACCTATCAGCTCACCTTTGTAGCTCACTAAGGATCTCACCTTTCCAAATCACCTAGAGCTCATCTAGGAATTCATCGAGCAGCTCGTCAAGTAGCTCACCTTTTAGCTTAGCTAGTAGCTCACCTGGGAACTCACCTAACAACTACCTAAGAATCTTGCTGAGTAGATTGACTTGAGATAACTTGGGAGCTCACCGATAAGCTCACCAAGGACCTCACCTAGGAGCTCACCAAGTAGATTGCATTGGAGATAGCCTAGTAGCTTACCTAGGAGCTCATCCGGGAGCTCACCAATCAGCTTGATTTGAGCTTACCTAGGAGATCATTGAGTAACTCACCTAAGAACTCACTTGGGAGCTCACTGACATCTCTCCTTACCAACTCACCTTGATCTTTCCCTTCCAACTTACCTTGAGCTCGCCTTGCCAACTCACCTTGAGCTCATCTGTAGCTACAATGTAAGCTCACCTCGAGATTGCTGACAAGCTCACCTTTGAACTTACATGGGAGATCACCAAGGAGCTCACCTAGGAGCTTATTTGGGAGTTCGGTAAGTAGCTCACCTAGGAGCTCATTGAGCAACTCGACTTGAGCTTTCTGAAAACTCACTGGGAGCTCGCTTGCCGGTCACCTTGAACTTACCGGGAGGGCTCACCGAGTAGCTCACTTGAGCTCACCCGGGAGCTCATCAAGAAGTTTTCTCAAAACTAGCATGGGACTGACCTAAAATCTTTCCAAGAAACTCACATGGGACTTACCTATCGGCTCTCCTTGCCAACTCACCAAACAGCTCACCAGGAGTGCACTAAATAGCTCACCAATTATGTTGACATTGAGCTCACTTATGAGCTCATTGAGCAGCTCACCAAGGACATCGCCTAGGAGCTCACCAAGTAGCTCACTTGGGAGCTCTCCTAGAAGCTCACCTATAAGCTTACCGAATAGTTCACCAAGTACCTCACCCAGGAGCTCTTCTGGAGCTCGTTGATCAGCTCAAGAGTTGAGCTCACCCAAGATCTCATCCAGGAACTCACCTACGAACTCACATCGGAGCTCACCTTGAGCTCACCTTGCTAACTCACCTTGAGCTCATCTAGTAGCTCGCATGTAAGCTCATGTCGATTTTGTTAATCGGCTTTCCTTTTAGCTCACTGGGAGCTCACCGAAAGCTCACCTAGAAGCTCACCCGGGAGCTTATCGAGAAGTTTGACTTGAGCTTTCCAAGAGACTCACCTTAGAGCTCACATGATAGCTCACCTTTCTAGATTGCCTTGAGCTCAACTTGGAGCTCACCAAATAGCTTGACTTGATCTCACCTGGGAGATTTTCAAGTAGCTCACTTGAAAACTTTCATTGGAGCTCACCAGGACAACTCACGTTGCCAACTCACGTGGGAGCACACCTTCTCGGCTTACCTTGAGCTTCTTTGAGGAGCTCACCTTACCAACGTGCCTTGAGCTCATCTGGTAGCTCACCTTGGAGTTCGCCGAGAATCTCACCAATTAGCTCAACTGGGAGCTCACCTAATACTAGCTTGGGAGCTCACTAAGTAGCTCACCGAGTAGGTTGACTTTAGCTAACTTGTGACCTGATTTAGGAGATCTCTGAATAGTTAACCAAGTAGCTCACACGGGAGCTCTTCTAGAATCTCAGCTGATCAGCTCAAGTTGAGCTCACCTAGAGCTCATCGAGTAAACTCACTGGGAACTCACCTAGGAGCTTTCTGGCAGCTCACCTTACCAACTCACCTAGGAGCTCACCTGACAGCTCACCTTGAGCTTATCAGGTAGCTCACATGTAAGCTCACCTTAAAGATTACCAACAAGATCACCTTTCAGCTCACCTAAGAGCTCGGCTGGGAGCTTGGTAAGTAGCTCACCCAAGAGCTCATTGAGAAGCTTTACTTGAGCTTGCCCAAAAATTCACCTAGGAGCTCACCTTTCTAGCTCACCTTGAGCTTATCTTGTAGCTCACCGAGCAGGTTGACTTGAGCTCACCGGGGAGCTCATCAAGTAGCTTGCTCAAAAATTTAGATGGGAGCTTGCTTGATAGCTCGGTTTGCTAACTTACATGGGAGCTTGCCTTTCCTACTCATCTTGCTCACCGAGGAGCTCACCTTGACAAATCACATTGAGCTCATCTAGTATCTCATCTCGAGTTCATCAAGTAGCTCACCTGGAGCTCACATAACAGCTCACCTAGGAGCTCACCTAATAGCTCACCTAGGAGATCACCGAGAGTAGCTCACCAAGTAGGTTGACTTGAGCTCTCTTGTGAACTCACCAGTAGATCATCAAGGACCTCACCTAGGAGCTCACTAAGTAGCTCACATGGGATCTCACCTATCGGCTTGCCTAGAAGCTCACCAAATAGCTTGCCAAGTAGCTCAATGGGGATCTCTTATGGGAGCTTCTTTGATCAGTTACTCGAGTAACTCACCTGGGAGTTTTCTGACTCTCACCTTGCCAGTTTAACCTCACCTTGCCAACTCCTTGAGCTCACCTTGCCAACTCACCTTAAGCTCATCTCGGTAGCTCCCATATAAGCTCACCTTAGAGATTACTGACAAGCTCACTCATTTGAGCTGACATGGGAGCTCACCTAGAAGCTCACCTAAGAGCTTGGCTAGGATCTCGGTAAGCAACTCATTTAGGAGCTCGTCAAGTAGCTCGAATTGAGCTTACTTGGAAACTCACGTGGGAACTCACTTGCTAGCTCACCTTGAGCTCACCTAGAAGCTTCATTGAGTAGCTCAACTTGAGCTCGTACGGGAACTTGTCAAGTATCTCACCTTAAAATGTGCATGGGATCTTTCCTAACAACTTTCCCATAAAATCACATGAGAGCTAGCCTATCATCTTACCTTACGAGGTCACCTATACTCTAACCTTGTGAGCTCACCTTGTGCTCATTGAGGAGCTCAACTTTCCAACTCATTATGAGCTCATTTGGTAGCTTGCCTAAGAGCTCGCCTAACAGCTCACATGGGAGCTCACCAAGTAGCTCACCTAGTAGGTCTAATTGAGCTCACTTGTGAGCTCACCAGGGATCTCACCTTAGAGCTCACCAAGTAGCTTACTTTGGAGATCACTTGGGAGCTCGCTGAATAACTCACCAAGTACCTCTCTTGGGAGCTCTTTTGGGAGCTTGCTGATCAACTTGAGTTGAGCTCACTGAAGCTTGTTCGGTAAATCACTGGGAACCTGGCTGGTAGCTCACCTTGCCAACTCACCTTGAGCTGACCTTTCCAACTCACCTTGACCTCACCTTGCCAACACACCTTTAGCTCATCTAGTAGCTCGTAAGTAAGCTCACCTAAGAGATTACCGACAAGCTCACCTAGGAGCTTGGCTGAAAATCGACAAGCAACTCACTTAGGATCTCATTGAGCAAATCACCTTGAGCTTGCCTAAAAACTCACTTGGGATCTCACCTAATAGCTTGCCTTGTAAGCTTACCATGAGCTCACCTCAATTTCATCAAGCAACTTGCACTAAGTAGCTCCCCTGAGGAGCTCACCTAATAGCTCTCTTGGGAGCTCTCTTAACAACTCACCTTGAAGCTCACTGAGTAGCTCATTGGGGACCTCACCTGGGAGCTCAATAAGTAGCTCACTTGGGAGCTCACCTAGCAGCTCACCTAGGAGCTCACTAAATAGCTCACCCGGACCTCTTAGGGAGCTCACCGATTAGCTCAAGTTGAGGTCACCTGGGAGCTTGTCGAGTAACTCACCTAGGAACTCACGTGGGAGCTCACCTGACAGCTAGCCTTGCCAACTTGCCTTGAGCTCACCTTGCCAACTCAGCTTGAGCTCACCTTGCTAACTTACCTTGAGCTCATCTGGTAGCTTGCATGTAATCTCATCTCAAATATTATTGAAAAACTCAACTTTGAGCTCACTGGGAGCTCACCGAGTAGCTCACCTAGGAGCTCGGATGGGAGCTCAACAAATAGCTCACCTAGAGCTCGTCGAGCATCTCGACTTGAGATTTCCTAAAAACTTACCTAGGAGCTCACCTTACAAGCTTGCCTAAAAAATCTCATGGGAGATCACCTGATATCTCACCTTGCCAACTCGCATGGGAGCTCACCTATCAGATTGCCTTGGCAGCTCACCTTGAGCTCATCTCGGTAGCTCACCTCTGAGTTCATCGAGCATGTCAACAAGTAGCTCACCTGGGATTTCACCTAAAAGTCACCTAGGAGCTCACCTAATAGCTCACCTAGCTTGAACTCAATGAGAAGCTTGACAAGTAGTTTGACTTGAGCTCACTTCAGCTTGTTAAGTAACTCACTGGGACCTCACATAGGAGCTCACCAAGTAGCTTACTTAGGAGCTCACCTAGCAGCTCACCTGGGAGCTCACCAAACAACTTGCTAATTAGGTCACTGGGCTCTTCTAGGAGCTCACAAATCAGCTCGAGTTCAGCTCTACTTGGAGCTCATCGAAAACTCACCTGGGAACTCACCTTACCAACTCACCTTGAGCTCACCTTAGTAACTCACCTTGATCTCACCTTGCCAAGTCACCTTGAGCTTTCCTTGCTAAATCACCTTGAGCTCATCTGGTAGTTCGCATGTAAGGTCACCTTTTAGCTCACGAAGAAGCTCACCTAGGAGCTCGGTTGGGGAGCTCAGCAAATAGCTCACATAGGAGCTCGTCGAGTAGCTTAACTTGAGCTTACATAAAAACTTGTCTCGGGAGCTTTCACCGATAGCTCACCTTTCTAGCTCACCTTGAGATTTCCAAGAAGCTCACCGAGTAGCTCGATTTGAGCTCACCCAAGAGGTCATCAAGTAGCTCACCCAAAAACACACATGGAGCTCACCTGACAGCTCACCTAGAAGATCAAATGGGAGCTCACCTATCGCTCACCTTGTCTCTCACATTGAGCTCACCGAGAAGCTCACCTTACTAACTCATCTCAGATCATCTGGTAGCTCACCTCGGAGTTCATCGAGTAGCTCACGAAGTAGCTCACTGAGAGATCACCTAATAGCTCACGTACAAACTCACTAAGTAACTCACCTAGGAGATCACCTAGGAGCTCGTGAAGTAGCTCACTCAAAACTTGAATGGTAGCTCTAATGAAATCTCACCTTACAAACTTACATGGGAGCTCACCTTGATAGATCACCTTGAGCTTGCTAATGAGCTCACCTTGCCAACTCACCCTTGAGATTTTCACGGTAGATCACCTCGAGTTCATTGAGTAGCTCACCAAATAGGTCACACGGGAGATTTCCTAACGTATCACCTAGAGATCACCTAACAACTCACCTGGGAGATCACCTAACATCTCTCCTAGGAGCTCACCAAGTAGGTTGAATTGAGATCAATTTTGAGCTTTCTGAGAAGCCCACAGGGGACCTCATCTGGGAGCTCACCAAGTAGCTCGCTTATGAGCTCACTTAACTGACTCACCTAGGAGCTTGCTAAGAAGCTCACCTAGGAGATTTCCAAATAACTCGCCAAGTAGCTCACCTGGGACCTCTCTCGATTAATTTGAGTTTATCTCACCTAGGAGATCATCAAGTAACTCACCTAGGTACTCACCTAGGAGCTCCCCTGATAGCTCACCTTCCTAACTCACCTTTAGCTCACCTTGCTAACTCACCTTGAGCTCACCTTTCTAACTCACCTTGAGCTCATCTAGTAGCTCACATGTAATCTCACTTTAGAGATTACCGACAAGCTCACCTAAGAGGTCACCGAGTAGCTCACTAGGAGCTCGACTTGGGAGCTCGACAAGTAACTTTAGTAGGAGCTCGTCGAGTTGCTTGACTTGATTTTTCCTAGAAACTCACCTGGTAGCTCACCTTACTAGCTTACCTTGAGTTCACCCGGAGCTTGCTGAGTAGCTTGACTTGAGCTCACAAGGGATCTCATCAATAAGCTCAACCAAAAATTCACATAGGAGCTCACTGACAAGTTGCATTACCAACTCCCATGGGAGCTCACCTATCAACTTACCTTGCTAACTCACCTTGAGCTTGCTTGGAGCTCACGTTGCCAACTCACCTTTAGCTCATCTAGTAGCTCACCTCGAAGCTCATTGAGTAGCTCACCTAGGAGTTTTCCTATTCACTCACCTAGTTGCTCAATGAGTAGGTTGACCTAAGCTTGCTTATGAGCTTTCTAAGTAGCTCAATGGGGACCTTGTATGGGAGATCGCAAAGTAGCTCGGTTATGAGCTTGCTGTGAACTCACCTAGAACCTCGCCAAATAGCTCACCAAGTAGCTCACACAGGAGCTCTTTTGGGAGCTCGCCGATCAACTCACCTTGCCAACTCACCTTGAGCTCATTTGGTAGCTCACCTCAGAGTTCATCGAGTAGCTCGCTAAGTATCTCACCTGGGAGTTCACCTAACAGCTCACCTGGAGCTTGCCTAATAGCTCACCTAGGAGCTCACTGAGTAGCTCACATAGTAGGTTGACTTGAGCTCACTTGTGAGCTCACTTAGCAGCTCACCAGTGACCTCACATCGGAGCTCGTCAAGTAGATTGCTTTGGAGTTTTCCTAGCAGCTCACCCGGGAGTTCACTGAATAGCTCACCAAGTAGCTCACTTGGGAGCTCTTCTGGGAGCTCACCGATCAAATCAATTTGAACTTGCTCGAGATCTCGTTGAGTAACTCACCTGGGAACTCTCCTGAGAGCTTACCTAACAGCTCACCTTACCAACTTTCCTTGAGCTAGACTTGCCAAATCACCTTGAGCTCACCTTGCTAACTTACCTTGAGCTCATCTGGTAGCTTGCATGTAAGCTCACCTTAGATATTGTAGACAAGCTCACCTCAAGGCTCACCTAAGAGAATAACTAGGAGCTTGGCTGGGAGCTAGGCAAGCAGCTCACCCAGGAGCTCATCTAGTAACTCAACTAGATCTTGCCCAAAAACTCACATGGGAGCTCACCTAATAGCTCACCTTGCTATATCCCTTTGAGCTCACCCAGGAGCTAGCTGAGCATCTCAACTTGAGCTCATCTAGGAGCTCATAAAGTAGCTCGCATGAAAACTCACATGGGAGCTCGCAAGATAGCTCACCTAGAAACTTGCATGGGAGCTCGCCTATTAGCTTACCTTGCCCACTCACCTTGAGCTCGCTAAGGATCTCCCCTTGAAAACTCACCTTGAGATCATCTGGTATCTCACTTCTGAGTTCATCGAGAAGCTCACCAAGTAGCTCACCTGGGAGCTCACCTAACAACTTAGTTGGGAGCTCGATCGAGACCTCGATTGGGAGCTCACCAAGTACCTCACTTGGGAGCTTAACTAGCAGCTCACCTGGGAGCTCACTAAACAACTCACCAAGTAGCTCACCTGGGAGCTCTTATGGGAGCTCACCAATCAGCTCGAGTTGAACTCACCTGGGAGCTCGTCGAGTAAATCACCTAGGAACTCACCTGGGAGCTCACCTGATAACTCACCTTGCCAACTCACCTTGGGCTCACCTTGTCAACTTGCCTTGAGCTCAACTTGCCAACTCACCTTTACCTCATCTGGTAGATCACATGTAAGATCACCTCAGAGATTGCTGACAAGCTCACCTTTGAGCTCACTGGGATCTCACAAGAAGCTCACCTAGGAGCTTGACTAGGAGCTCAGTAATTAGCTTTCCTAGGATCTCATCGAATAGCTCAACTTGAGCTTTCCCGTAAACTCACCTATGAGCTTGCATGATAGCTTGCCTTACCAGCTCACCTTGAGCTTGCACAGAGCTCACCGAGAAGCTCAACTTGAGCTCACCTAGGATCTCGTCAAGTAGCTCACCTCAAAACTCACATGGGAGCTCACCTTGCCAACTCACATGGGAGCTCACCTGTCAGCTCACCTTGAGCTCCTTTGGTAGCTCACCTTGAGCTTTTTGATCGGTAGCTCACCTCGGAGTTCATCGAGTAGCTCATGAAGTAACTTGCCTATGAGCTCACTTGGGAGCTCACCTAACAGCTCACCTAGGAGCTCATCGAGTAGCTCACCGAGTAGGTTGACTTGAGCTCACTTGTGAGCTTGCCGAATAGCTCATCTTGGACCTCACTGGGGAGCTCACATAGTAGCTCACTTGGGAATTCACCTAGCAGCTCACCTAGAAGCACACTGAATAGCTCACCAAGTAGCTCACCTGGGAGCTCATCTAGGAGCTCACCGATCACCTCAAGTTGAGCTCACCTGGGAGCTCATTGAGTAAATCACCTAGGAGCTCACTTGACAGCTCTCCTTGCTAACTCACCTTGAGCTCACCTTAATAACTTACCTTTAGCTCATCTGGTAGCTTGCATGTAAGCTAACCTTAGAGATTTCCAACAAGATCACCTTTGAGCTCACTTGGGAGCTCACTGAGTAGCTCACCTAGGAGCTCGGTTAGGAGCTTGACAAACAGCTCACCCAAGAGCTCGTTGAGCAGCTTGACTTGAGCATTCCCAAAAACTCTCCTGGGAGCTCACCTAATAGCTCACCTTGAGCTCACATAGATGCTCTCCGAGCAGCTCAACTTGAGATTACCTGGGAGTTCATCAAGCAGCTCACCTAAAATCTCACATGGGAGCTCACCTGATAGCTTGCCCAAAAACTCACATGGGAGCTCACCTACCAACTCACCTTGAGCTCTTTAAGGAGCTCACCTTCCCAACTCACCTTGAGCTCATCTGGTATCTCACCTCGGAGTTCATCAAGTATCTCACCATGTAGCTCACCTAACAACTCACCTGGGAGCTCACCAAGTAGCTCATCAAGTAGGTTGACTTGAGCTTGCCTAGGTGCTCATAAAGTAGCTCACCCAAGAGCTCATCATGTAGCTTAACTTTAGCTTGCCTAGAAAATTTCCTAGGAGCTCATCTGATAGATTTCCTTGCCAACTCACCTTGAGCTCACCCAGGAGCTCACCAAGTAGCTCAAATTGAGCTCACCCGGGAGCACATCAAACATCTCACCTGAAAACTCGCATGGGAGCTCACATTGCCAACTCACCTTAAGCTCACTGAGGAGCTGACCTTGCTAACTCACCTTGATCTCACTGAGGATCTCACCTTGCCAACACACCTTGAGCTCATCTAGTAGCTCACCTTAGAGCTTTTTGAGAAGCTCACCTGGGAGGTCACCTGGGAGTAAACTAAGTAGCTCACTTATGAGCTCACTTCTGAGCTCACCAAGTAGCTCACCGGGGACCTCACCTAGGATCTCAACATGTAGCTCACTTGGGAGCTTGCCTAGTAGTTTGGCTGGGAGCTTACCAAACATCTCGCCAAATAGCTCACCTACTTGAGCTCACATGAGAGATTGTCAACTAGCTCACCTAAAACTCACATGGGAGCTCTCTAAACAGCTTGCCTTGCTAACTCACGTGGGAGCTCACCTTGTCAGGTTGAATTGAAATTTCTTAGGAGCTCAACTTACCAACGCACCTTGAGCTCATCTGGTAGCTCACCTCAGAGTTCATCAAGTAGCTCAAGTGGGAGCTCACCTAACAAACTCACTTGGGCTCACCAAGTAGCTCATCGAGTAGGTTTACTTTAGCTCACTTGTGACCTCACCTGGGAGATCTCTTAATAGTTCATCAAGTAGCTCACTTGGGAGCTCTTCTAGGAGCTATAGTACCCACTTTCCTTGGACACTTTTAGATACTGATCTCGACTATTGATCATATTTTGGACATAATACTATGTAGTATGATCATATTTTGGACTTGTTCTTGATGTAATGATGTTAGACTATTAATACTAAGCTCACTGAAACGACTTGAGCATGGGAGCTTGCTGACACATCTTTCTTAGAAACTCACATGGGACTCACCTATCGACTCTTGCCTATCACTCACCTTGCTAGCTTTGCTTGGGAGTACACCGACTAGCTCACTGAGTGTGTTGACTTGAGCTCTCTTTTGAGATCACTAAGTAGCTCACCGGGGACCTCACCTACGAGCTCACCAAGTAGCTCACTTGGGATCTCACCTAGCAGCTCACCTGGAAGCTCACCGAATAGCTCGATAAGTAGCTCACTTGGGACCTCTTCTGGGAGCTTGCTAATCAGCTTGAGTTAAGCTCACCTAGAAGCTTATTAAGTAACTCACCTAGGAACACACATAGGAGCTCTCCTTGCCAACTCACCTTGAGTTTTCCTTTCCAACTCACCTTGAGCTCATCTGGTAGCTCACATATAAGCTCACCTTATAGTTTGTCAACAAGCTCACCTTTGAGCTCACCTGGGAGCTCACTTAGTAGCTCACCTAAAATCTCAGCTGGGAGCTCAACAAGCAGCTCGCCCAAGAGCTCATCAAGCATTTCAACTTGAGCTTTCTTACAGAATCACATTAGAGCTCACCTGACACCTCACCTTTCCATTTCCTTGAGCTCACCCAGGAGCTCACCAAATAGCTTGACTTGAGCTCACCTGGGAGCTCGTCAAGTATCTCACCTAAAAACTTGCATGGGAGCTCGCTAGATAGCTCACCTTGCCAAATCATGTGGGAGTTCACCTTGTCAGCTCACCTTGAGCTCGCTTAGGAGCTCACCTTACCAACACTCCTTGAGATCATCTGGTAGCTCACCTCAGAGTTCATCGAGTAACTCGACAAGTAGCTCGACTGGGAGCTCACCTAACAGCTCACTTGGGAGCTCACCGAGTAGCTCACCAAGTAGGTTGACTTTAGCTCACTTGTGACCTCACCTGGGATATCTCTAAATATTTTGAACCATGTAGCTCACCTTGGGAGCTCTTCTGGGAGCTCACTGATCAGCTCAAGTTGAGCTCACCTGGGAGCTCGTCGAGTAACTCACCTGAGAACTCACCTGGGAGCTCACCTGACAGATCACCTTACAAACTCACCTTGAGCTTGCCTTGCCAAATCACCTTGAGCTCATTAGGTAGCTCGCATGTAAGCTCACCTCAAAGATTAATAACAAGATCACCTTTGAGCTCACCTGGGAGCTCAACGAGCAACTCTCCTAGGAGCTCGGCTAGGAGCTAAGTAAGCATCTCACCCAAGAACTCGTTGAGAAGCTCAAATTGAGCTTACCCAGAAATTCACCTAGATCTCACCCAATAGCTCACCTTGTTAGATTTCCTTGAGCTCATCAAGGAGCTCACCGAGCAAGTTGACTTGAGCTCATGCATTAGCTCATCAAGTAATTCACTCAAAACGTCTTATGGGAGCTCACCTAATAGCCCACCTTGCCAACTTGCATGGGAGCTCACCTTGCAAGCTCATCTTGAGCTTACTAAGGAGCTCATCTTGCCAAATTTCCTTCAGCTCATCTGGTAGCTCACCTCATAGTTCATCGAGTAGCTCACCAAGTAGCTCACCTGGGAGCTCACCTAACATCTCACCTAGAAGATCACCTGGGAGCTCACTGAGCAGCTCACCGAGTAGGTTAACTTAAGCTAGCTTGTGATCTCACCAAGAAGATCACCAGGGACCTCACCTGGGAGCTCACCAAGTAGCTCACATGGGATCTTAGCTAACAGCTCACCTAGAAGCTTGTCGAACGGCTCGCCAAGTAGCTCACTGGGAGCTCTTCTCAGAGCTCACCGATCACCAAGGAACTCACCTGGGAGCTCACCTGACATCTTGCCTTGCCAATTCACCTTAACCTTGCTTTGCAAACTTACCTTGAGCTTGCCTTGCCAACTTTCCTGAACTCATCTAGTAGCTCCCATGTAAGCTCACCTTAGAGATTATTAACAAGCTCACCTTTGAGCTCACCTGGGAGCTCACCCAGAAGCTCACCTAGGAGCTCGGCTGGGAGCTCGGTAAGTATCTCATCCAGAGCTCGTCGAGTAGGTCGAATTGAGTTTGCCTAGAAAATCACCTGGGAACTCACTTTCCAGCTCACCTTGAGCTCACCCAGGAGCTCGAGTAACTCAACTTGAGCTCACATGAGATCTCGTCAAGCAACTCACCCAAAAACTCACATGGGAGCTCACCTGACAGCTTGCCTAGAAACTCACATGGGAGCTTGACTATCAGTGTGCCTTATGAGGTTGTCTATCAGCTCACCTTGCGAGCTCACCTTGTGCTCGGTTAGGAGCTCACCTTGCCAACTCACCTTGAGCTCCTCTAGTAGCTTACCTTGGAGTTCATCAAGTAGTTCACCAAGTAGCTCACCTAGGAGCTCACCTAACAACTCACCTAGGATATCACCAAGTAGATTGATGAGTAGGTTGACTTGAGCTCACTTATGAGCTCACCGGGACCTCACCTTAGAGTTTGCTAAGTAGCTTACTTTGGAGCTCTCCTGGGAGCTCACCAAATAACTTGCCAAGTAGCTCCCCTGGGAGCTCACCTAATAACTCTCCTGGGAGCTCTACTAATAGCTCACTGAGAAGCTCACCGAGTAGGTTGACTTGAGCTCATTTGTGATCTCACCGAGTAGCTCACCAGGGACCTCACCTAGGATCTCGCTAAGTAGCTCACTTAGGAGCTCACCTAGCAGCTCACCTAGGAGCTCATCGAATAGATCACCAAATAGCTCACCTGGGAGATCTTCTGGGAGCTTTCCAATCATCTCAAGTTGTGGTCACCTGAGATTTTGTCGAGTAATTCACCTGGGAACTCATGTGTGAGCTCACTTGATAGCTAGCCTTACCAACTCACCTTGAGCTTGCACCTTGGAAACTCACTTTGAGCTCACCTTGCCAACTTGCCTTGAGCTCATCTGGTTGCTCACATGTAAGCTCACCTCAAAGATTGTTGACAAGCTCACCTTTGAGCTCACCTAGGAGCTCACCGAGTAGCTCACCTAGGAGCTTGGATGGGATCTCAAAAACAGCTCACCCAGGAGCTCGTCGAGCTTCTCGACTTGAGCTTGCTCGGAAAATTACCTGGAGCTCACCTTGTCAACTTACTAAAAAATCTCATGGGAAATCACCTAACAGCTCACCTAGGATCTCACCTAAAAGCTCACTGGTAGCTCACCATGTAGCTCACCAAGTAGTTCGCTTAAGAGCTCACCTAGCAGCTCATCTGGGAGCTTGCTAAATAACTCACCTATTATCTCACCTAGGAGCTCTTATGGGAGCTCACAAATCATTTCAAGTTCATCTCACTTGGGAGCTCATCGAGTAACTCACCTAGGAACTCACCTGGAGCTCACCGGATAGCTTACCTTACCAACTCACCTTGAGCTCACCTTGCCAACTCACCTTGAGCTCACCTTTCCAACTCACCTTGAGCTCATCTGGTAGCTCACATGTAAGCCCACCTTAGAGATTGCCAACAAGCTCACCTTTGAGCTCGCTTTGGAGCTCACTGAGCAGCTCACCTAGGAGCTTGGCTGGGAGCTTGGAAAATAGCTCACCTAGGAGCTCGTCAAGCAGCTTGACTTGAGCTTGCTTGAAAACTCATCTTGGAGATTTCCTGATAGCTCACCTTTCTAGGTTGTCAAGGAGCTCACCGAGCAGCTCAATTTGAGCTTTCTCGAGAGCTCATCAAGTAGCTCATCCAAAAAGACACATGGGATCTCACCTCACTCACCTAAAATCATATGGGAGCTCACCTATCAGGCTCACCTTGAGCTCACTTGAGCTCGCCAAGGAGCTCACCTTGCAACTCACCTTGAGCTCATCTTGTAGCTCGCCTCAGTTTCATTGAGAAAATCACCAAGTAGCTCACCTAGGAGCTCACCTAATAGCTCACCATGGAGATCACCTAAAGAACTCGTATGTGAGCTCACCAAGTAGGTTGACTTGAGCTCACTTGTGAGCTCACCGACCAGCTCTCTTCGGTGACCTAGCATGGGAGATCGATGAACAGCTTGCCAAGTAGCTCTCATGGGAGCTCTTCTAGGAGCTCACTGATCAGGTCGAGTTGAGCTCACCTAGGAGCTCCTTTTCCAACTCACCTTGAGCTCACCTTACCAACTCACCTTGAGATCATCTAGTAGCTCACATGAAATCTCACCTTAGATATTACCGATAAGCTCACCTTTGAGCTCACTGATCAGCTCACCTAGGAGCTTGGCTTGGAGCTCAGAAATAGCTCACCTAGGAGCTTGTCGAGAAGCTCGACTTGAGCTTACCAAGAAACTCACCTGGAGCTTTCTTGACGATCACCTTGAGCTCACCTAGGAGCTCACCTGACAGATCATCTTGTCGACTCACTGATGAGCTCACCTTACCAACTCACCTTGAGCTCATTTGGTTGTTCACCTCAGAGTTTGTCAAGCATCTCAACAAGTAGCTCACCTAGGAACTTAGCTAATAGCTTTCCTGGGAGCTCACCAAGCAGCTCGCCAAGTAGGTTGACTTGAGCTCACTTGTGATCTCACTAAGTAACTCACCTGGGACCTAACATCTCACTTGGGAGCTCACCAAGTAGCTCACTTGGGAGCTCACCTAGTGGCTCACCTGGGAGCTCTCTAAATAGTTGCCAAGTAGCTCACTTGGGAGCTCTTCTGGGAGCTCACCGATCAGCTTGAGTTGATCTCATCTGGGATTTCATCAAGTAACTCACTTGGGAACTCACCCGAGAGCTCACTTAATAGCTCACCTTACCAACTCTCCATGAGCTCACCTTGCCAACTCACCTTGAGTTCACCTTGCCAACTCACCTTGAGCTCATTGGGTAGCTCACATGTAAACTCACCTCAAAGATTGTTGACAAGATTTCCTTTGAGCTCATCAAGGAGCTCACTGAGTAGCTCACCTATGAGTTCAACTGGGAGCTCAGCAAGTAGCTCACCTAGGAGCTCATTGAGCAGCTTGACTTGAGATTACCTAAAAACTCACCTCTAAGCTCATCGAATAGCTCACCTAGCAGCTTTCCTTGGAGCTCATCGAACAACTCACCAAGTAGCTCACCTAGGAGCTCTTCTAGAAGCTTACCATTAGCTCAAGTTGAGCTAGCCCAGGGGCTCATCGAGTAATTCACCTAGGACCTCACCTGAAAGCTCACCTTGCCAACTCACCTTGAGCTCTCCTTACCAAATTTCCTTGAACTCATCTGGTAGCTCACATGTAAGCTCACCTTAGAGATTTCCAACAAGCTCACCTTTGAGCTCACTGGGAGCTCACCGAGAAGCTCACATAGGAGCTCGGCTGGGATCTCAACAAGCAGCTTACCCAAGAGATCGTCGAGTGGCTAGAATTGAGCTTACCTAGAAACTCTCCTGGGAGCTCACCTTACCAGCTCACCTTGAGCTTTCCCAGGATCTCACTGAGCAGCTTGACTTGAGCTCACCAAGGAGCTCATCAAGCAACTTGCCAAAAACTCGCATGGGAGCTCACACGATAGCTCACCCCGGATACTCATATGGGAGCTAGTCCATCAGCTCACCTTACTAGCTCACCTTGAGCTCACTGAGGAGCTCACCTTGTAAAATCTCCTTGAGATCATCTAGTAGATCACCTTGGATTTCATCGATCAGCTCGCAAAGTAGCTAGCCTGGGTGCTTGCCTTACACTCACCTTGAGCTCACCGAGTAGCTTACCAAGTAAGTTGACTTGAACTTTCTTTCAAACTTGCTTGTGAGATCACTGGGTAGCTCAGTGGGGACCTCACCTAGGAGCTTTGCAAGTATCTCTTTTAGGAGCTCGCCTAGGAGATCACCGAATATCTCACCAAATATCTCTTCTGGGAGCTTTCCGATTAGCTTGAGTTGAGCTCACCTTGAATTTCATCAAGTAACTCACCTGGGAACTCACCTCGAGCTCTCCTGATAGGTCACCTTTGCAACTCACCTTGAGCTTGCCTTGTAACCTCACCTTGAGCTCACCTTGCCAACTCACCTTGAGCTCATTCGGTAGCTCGCATGTAAGCTCATATGAGAGATTTCCAAGAAGCTCACTAAGTAACTCACCTGGGAGCTTACCTAACAGCTCACCTGGAGCTCACCTAGTAGCTTTCCAAGTAGGTTGACTTGAGCTTGCATGGGAACTCACCTAGGAGCTCTCAAAGTAGCTCACTTGGGACCTTTCCTAGTAGCTTGCCTGGGAGCTCACCAAACATATCACTAAATAGATCACCTAGGAGCTCTTCTTGGAACTCCTCAATGAGCTCAAGTTGAGCTCACCCAGGAGCTCATCAAGTAACTCACTGGGAGCTTTCCTGATAGATCACCTTGTCAACTCACCTTTAACTCCCTTTCCACCTCACCTTGAACTTGCCTTGCCAACTCGCCTTGAGCTCATCTGGTTACTTGCATGTAAGCTCACCTCTGAGATTGCCAATAAGCTTACCTAGTAGCTCACTGAGTAGCTCACCGAGTAGGTTGAATTGAGCTCACTTATGAGCTCACCAAGTAGCTCACCAGGTATCTTTCCAAGTAGCTCACATGGGAGCTCACCTAGGAGCTCACTAAACAGTGTGAAAGTAGTTCACCTAGGAGCTCTTCTGGGAGCTCACTGATCAGCTTGAGTTGAGCTCACCCGGGAGCTCGTCAAGTAACTTACTTGGGAACTCACCTGGGATCTCACCATACAATGCACCTTGCCAACTCACCTTGATCTTTCCTTACCAACTTACCTTGATCTTGCCTTTCCAACTTTCCTTGAGCTCATCCGGTAGCTCCCATGTAAGCTTACTTCAGAGATTACTGACAAGCTTTCCTTTGAGCTTACCTATAAACTCACCTTGGTGCTTGCTTGTTAGCTCTCCTTGAGCTTGCCTAGGAGCTCACTGAGTAGCTTAACTTGAGCTCACCCAATAGCTCATCAAGTAGCTCACCCAAAAACTCACATGGGAGATCTCCTCACAACTTAGCAAAAAACTTACATGGGAGCTCATCTATCAACTCACCTTGAGCTTGTTAAGGAGCTCACCTATTGAACTCACCTTGAGCTCATCCGGTAGATCACCTCAGAGCTCATCGAGTAGCTCACCAAGTAGCTTACCTGGGAGCTCATTTAACAACTAGCCTAGGAGCTCACTGAGTAGCTCGTTGAGTAGGTTGACTTGAGCTCACTTGTGAGCTCACTTGTGAGCTCGCTTGTGAGCTCACTTGTGAGCTTGCTAGGGACCTCACCTTACAGATCACCAAGTAGCTAACTTAGGAGCTCACCTTGTAGCTTACACGGGAGCTCACCAAATAGCTCACCATGTAGCTCTCCTAGGATCTCTTTAGGGAGCTCTTCGATCAGCTCGAGTTGAGCTCCCTCGAAAACTCATTGAGTAACTCACTTGGGAACTCACCTTAGAGCTCGCCTGACTAACTTACCTTAAGCTCATCTAGTATCTCACATATAAGCTCACCTGAGAGATTACCGATAAGATCACCTTTGAGCTCACACGGAGCTCACTTGAGCAGCACCTCACCTAGGAGCTTAGTTGGAGCTCGGCAAGCAGCTCACCTATGAGCTCGGATGGAGCTCTGCAAGGAGCACATCGAGTATCTCAACTTGAGATTGCATAAAAACTCACCTGGGACCTCACCTTTCCCGTTCACCTTGAGCTTTCCTAGGAGCTTGCTGAGTAGCTTGACTTGAACTCACCTAGGAGCTTGTCAAGCAGCTCACCCAAAAACTCGTATGGGAGCTCACTTTGCCAACTTTCCTTAAGCTTATCTAGTAGCACACCTTAGATTTCTTGGAGTAGCTCACCAAGTAGCTCACCTAGGAGCTCACCTAACTACTCACCTGAGCTCACCAAGTAGCTCACCAAGTAAGTTAACTTGAGCTCACTTGTGAGCTCACCAAGTAGCTCACCAAGTAAGTTAACTTGAGCTCGCTTGTGAGCTCAGCTCAGCTTGATGGGGACCTTGCACCTAGCTCACCAAGTAGGTCACTTTGGAGCTCACTTAGTAGCTCACCCGGGAGGTCACCAAACATCTTGCCAAGAATCTCACCTAGGAGCTCTTCTGGGAGCTCACCGATCATCTCGAGTTGAGCTCACTGAGAGCTCATCAAGTAACTCACCTGGGAACTTTCCTGGTAGCTCACTGATAATAGCTTAGCTTACCAACTCACCTTATCAACTCACCATGAGCTCACCTTACAAACTCACCTTGAGCTCATTTGGTAGCTCGCATGTAAACTCACCTTAGAGATGGCCAATAATCTCACCTCTGAGCACACCTGGGAGCTCACCGAGTAGCTCACCTAGGAGCTTAGCTAGGGAGCTCGGCAAGAAGCTCACCCAGGAGCTCGTTAAGTAGCTTGACTTGTGCTTTCCCAGAAACTCACCTTGGAGCTTGCTTTGAGCTTGCCGAGCAGCTAGACTTGAACTCACCTAGGAAATCATCAAGTATCTCACCTTGAGCTTATCTGGTAGCTCATCTCGGAGTTCGTTGAGTAGCTCACCAAGTAGCTTGCTTTAAAGCTCACCTGGGAGCTCATCAAGCAGCATGCTGAGTAGGTTAACTTGAGCTCACTTTCGAGCTCGCTAGTGATCTCACCAAGGAAATCACCGGGACCTCACCTAGGAGCTCACCAAGTTGCTCACTTTGGAGCTCACCTAGTAGCTCAAATGGGAGTGTGCCGAATAGCTTGCCAAGTAGCTTGCCTAGGATCTCTTCTGGGAGCTCACCGATTAGCTTGAGTTGAGATTACCCAGGAGCTCATCGAGTAACTGAGCTGGGAACTCACCTAGGAGCTTGGCTGATAGTTCACCTTCCTAACTCACCTTGAGCTCAACTGGTAAGCTTGCATGTAATATCACCTTAGAGATTATTGACAAGCTCACCTTTGAGCTTTCCTGGGAGCTCACCAAGTGGCTCACCTAGGAGCTCGGCTGGGAGTGCAATAAGAAGCTCACCCAGGAGCTTGTCTAGTAGCTCAACCTGAGCTTTCCCAGAAGCTCACCTTTGTGCTCACCTGACATCTTGCCTTGCCAACTCATATGGGATCTCATCAAGTAGCTCACTCAAAAAATCACATGGGAGCTAACTTAACAGCTCACCTTTCTAACTTGCATGGTAGCTCACCTTACAGCTGACCTTACTAGCTCACCTTAAGCTTGAGGAGCTCACGTTGCTAAATCACATTAAGCTTGTCTAGTAGCTTTCCTCGAGTTCATTGAGAATCTTGCTAAGTAGCTTTCACTCGGGAGCTCACCTAACAGCCCACCTAGGAGATCTCACTAATAGCTCACCTAGGAGATCACCGAGTAGCTCACGCGAGTAGGTTGACTTGAGCTCACTTGTGAGCTCATTGAGTAGATCACTTTGGGACCTCATCTAGGGAACTCAACAAGTAGCTCACATGGGAGCTCACCTCACAAACTCACCTGTAGCTTACCTAAATAGCTTGCCAAGTAGCTCATGTGGGAGCTCTTCTAGGAGCTTGCGATCACCTCGAGTTGAGCTCAACCTGGAGCTCGTTGAGTAACGCACCTAGGAACTCACCTGGGAGCTCACCTGATACCTCACCTTGCCAACTCACTCACCTTGCCAACTTACCTTGAGCTCACCTTTCCAACTCGCTTTGAGCTCATCCAAAGTAGCTCCCATATAAGCTCACCTAGAAGATTACCGAAAAGCTCACCTTTGATCTCATCCAGGAGCTTGTCGAGCAACTCGACTTGAGCTTGCCCAGAAACTAACCTAGGAACTCACTTTTCAGCTCACCTTGAGCTCACCTAGGAGCTTTCCGAGCAGCTCGAGTTGAGCTCACACAGGAGCTTGTCAAGTAGCTCACTTGAAAACTTGCATGGGATCTTGCCTAACAGATGCCCAGAAACTTACATGGGAGCTCACCTATCATCTTACCTTGTGAGCTCACCTATCATCTCACCTTATGAGCTCACCTTGTGCTCATTGAGGAGCTCACCTTACCAACTCACCTTGAACTTGTCTGGTAGCTTACCTTGGAGTTCGTTGAGTAGTTCACAAAGTAGGTCACCTGGGAGCTTGCCTAACAGCTCACCTGGGAGCTCAACAAGTAGCTCGTTGAGTAGATTAACTTGAGCTCACTTGTGAGCTTGGTGGGGACCTCACCTTAGAGGTCACCAAGTAGCTTACTTTTGAGCTCACCTAGGAGATCACCAAACAACTTGCCAAGTAGCTCTCCTGGGACCTCTTATGGGACCTCAAAATTTTCTTGAGTTGATCTCATTTAGTAATTCACCTCGGAGCTCACTTGAGAGATTGTCGATAAGCTCACCTTTGAGCTTTCCTTGAGGAGCTCATCGAGTCTCACATAGAGCTTAGGCTGGGAGCTAAGCAAGTAGCTCACCAAGAGCTTTTGAGCATCTCACCTTGAGCTTTTATAGAAACTCACTTGGGAGCTAACTTGACAGACTCACCTTAAGCTCACCTAGGAGCTCACCGAGAGTAGCTCAACTTTAGCTCACCCAAGAGCTTGTCAAGTAGCTCACTTGAAAACTTGGATGGGAGCTCTCCTGAAAACTTGGATGGGAGCTCTCCTAACAGCTCTTTTTTGAGCTAACCAAGAAACTCATAGAGTAGGTTGACTTGAGCTCACTTTTGAGCTCACCAGAGTAGCTCACTAGTTACCTCACTTGGGAGCTCTCCAAGTAGCTCACTTAGGAGCTCACCTAGCACCTCACCTAGGAATACATTGAACAAATCACTAAGTAGCTTAGCTAGGATCTCTTTTTGGAGCTCGCTGATCAGCTCGAGTTGAGCTCACTCGAGATCTCATAGAGTAAATCGACTGGGAACTCATCTGATAGATCACCTAATAGTTCACCTTTCCAACTCACCTCGAGCTCATCTGGTAGCTCACATGTAAGCTCACCTTAGAGATTACTGACAAGCTCACTTGGGAGCTCATCAAGAAGCTCACCTAGGAGCTCGACTAGGAGCTTGCCAAGCTCAACCCAAGAGCTCATCGAGAATCTCGACTTGAGCTTTCCCAGAAACTCACCTTGGAGCTCTCTTGACAACTTGACTTACCAAACTCACCTTGAGCTCACCCAGGAGCTCACTGAGAAGCTTGACTTGAGCTCACCTCGGAGATCATCAAGCAACTCTAATGAAAACTTGCATGGGAGGTCACCTGACAGCTCACCTTGCCAACTCGCATGGAAGCTCACCTATCAGCTCACCTTGTCAGCTTACCATGACCTCGCTGAGGAGCTCACCTTGCCAACTCACCTTGAGCTTGTATGGTATCTCACCTAGGAGTTCATCGAGTAGCTCACCACGTAACTCACCTGATAGGTTTCCTGGGAGCTCACTGATCAATTCACCAAGTAGGATGACTTGATCTCATTTTCAAGTTCACTCTTAAGCTCACTAAGTGGCTCACCAAGGACCTCACCTAGGAGCTCGCCAAGTAGCTCACTTGGGAGCTTACCTAGTAGCTTTTCGGGAGCTCACCGAATAGCTCACCAAGTAGCTCACCTTGGATCTCTTCTCAGAGCTCACCGATCAGCTCGAGTTGAGCTCATCTAGTAGCTCGTCAAGTAACTCACCCGAAACTCACCTAGGAGCTCACCCCAGGTAGCTCACATGTAAGCTCACCTCAGAGATTTTTGAAAATCTCACCTTTGAGCTCACCTGGGAGCTCACCTAGGAGCTCAACAAGCATCTCACCAAGGAGCTTATCGAGTAGCTCAACTTGAGCTTTCTTGGAAACTCACTGAGCTCACCCGATAGCTCACCTTGCTTAACTCACCTTGAGCTCACCCGGGAGCTCGTCGAGCGCTCGACTTGAGCTCACAGGGAGATCATCAAGTAGCTCACTCAAAAAAATTTCATGGGAGCTAGCCTAATAGCTCACCTTACCAACTTACATGAGAGCTAACCTATCAGCTCACCTTTGCAGCTCACTAGGAGCTCACCTTGCCAAATCACCTAGAGCTCATCTAGGAATTCATCGAGCAGCTCATGAAGTAGCTCACCTTTTAGCTTGCCTAGTAGCTCACCTAGGAACTCACCTAACAACTACTAAAGAATCTTCCTGAGTAGATTGACTTGAGCTCACTTGGGAGCTCACCGAGAAGCTCACCGAGGACCTCACCTAGGAGCTCACCAAGTAGCTTGCATTGGAGATAGCCTAGTAGCTTACCTAGGAGCTCATCTGGGAGCTCACCAATCAGCTTGATTTGAGCTTACCTAGGAGCTCGTTGAGTAACTCACCTAAGAACTCACTTGGGAGCTCACTTGATAGCTCTCCTTGCCAACTCACCTTGATCTTGCCCTTCCAACTTACCTTGAGCTCACCTTGCCAACTCACCTTGAGCTCATCCGGTAGCTACAATGTAAGCTCACCTCAGAGATTGCTGACAAGCTCACCTTTGAACTTGCATGGGAGCTCACCAAGGAGCTCACCTAGGAGCTTGGCTGGGAGTTTGGTAAGTAGCTCACCTAGGAGCTCATTGAGCAACTCGACTTGAGCTTTCCTGAAAACTCACCTGGGAGCTCACTTGCCAGCTCACCTTGAACTTACCTAGGAGCTCACCGAGTAGCTTGACTTGAGCTCACCCGAGGAGCTCATCAAGAAGCTTACTCAAAAACTAGCATGGGAGCTGACCTAAAATCTTTCCCAGAAACTCACATGGGACTCACCTATCAGCTCTCCTTGCCAACTCACCTAACATCTCACCTGGGAGTGCACCAAATAGCTCACCAATTATGTTGACTTGAGCTCACTTATGAGCTCACTGAGCAGCTCACCAAGGACCTCACCTAGGAGCTCACCAAGTAGCTCACTTGGGAGCTCTCCTAGAAGCTCACCTATAAGCTTGCCGAATAGTTCACCAAGTACCTCACCTAGGAGCTCTTCTAGGAGCTCATTGATCAACTCAAGTTGAGCTCACCCAAGAGCTCATCCAGTAACTCACCTAGGAACTCACATCGGAGCTTGCCTTGCTAACTCACCTTGAGCTCACCTTGCTAACTCACCTTGAGCTCATCTGGTAGCTCGCATGTAAGCTCATGTAAGATTTTGTCAATCAAGCTTGCCTTTTAGCTCACCTGGGAGCTCACTGAGTAGCTCACCTAGAAGCTCACCCAGGAGCTCGTCGAGCAGTTTGACTTGAGCTTGCCCGGAGACTCACCTTAGAGCTCACATGATAGCTCACCTTTCCAGATTGCCTTGAGCTCACCCAGAGCTCGCCAAACAACTTGACTTGAGCTCACCTGGGAGCTCGTCAAGTAGCTCACTTGAAAACTTACATTGGAGCTCACCAGACAACTCACGTTGCCAACTCACATTGGAACACACCTTCTCAGCTTGCCTTGAGCTTGCTGAGGAGCTCACCTTACCAACATGCCTTGAGCTCATCTAGTAGCTCACCTTGGAGTTCATCGAGCAGCTCACCAATTAGCTCGATTGGGAGCTCACCTAATAGCTAGCTTGGGAGCTCACCAAGTAGCTCACTGAGTAGGTTGACTTTAGCTCACTTGTGACCTCATTTGGGAGATCTCTGAATAGTTCACCAAGTAGCTCACCTGGGAGCTCTTCTAGGAGCTCAGTGATTAGCTCAAGTTGAGCTCACCCGAGAACTCATCGAGTAACTCACCTGGGAACTCACCTAGGAGCTTGCCTGGCAGCTCACCTTACCAACTCACCAAGGATCTCACCTAACAGCTCACCTTGAGCTTATCAGGTAGCTCACATGTAAGCTCACCTTAAATATTACCAACAAGATCACCTTTCAGCTCACCTAGGAGCTCACCGAGTAGCTCACCTAGGAGCTCAGCTGGGAGCTTGGTAAGTAGCTCACCCAAGAGCTCATTGAGAAGCTTGACTTGAGCTTGCCCAAAAATTCACCTAGGAGCTCACCTTTCCAGCTCGCCTTGAGCTTATCTTAGAGCTCACCGAGGTCGACTTGAGCTCACCGGGGAGCTCATCAAGTAGCTTGCTCAAAAATTTAGATGGGAGCTTTCTTGATAGCTCAGTTTGCCAACTTGCATGGGAGCTCACCTTTCCTACTCATCTTGAGCTCACTGAGGAGCTCACCTTGAAAAATCACCTTGAGCTCATCTAGTATCTCATCTCAGAGTTCATCAAGCAGCTCACCAAGTAGCTCACCTGGAGCTCGCATAACAGTTCACCTAGGAGCTCACCTAATAGCTTGCCTAGGAGATCACTGAGTAGCTCACCGAGTAGGTTGACTTGAGCTCTCTTGTGAACTCACCGAGTAGATCATCAAGGACCTCACCTAGGAGCTCACTAAGTAGCTCACATGGGAGCTCACCTATCAGCTTGCTTGGAAGCTCACTAAATGGCTCGCCAAGTAGCTCAACTGGGATCTCTTATGGGAGCTCACTTTGATCACCTTGAGTAACTCACCTAGGAACTCACCTCGGAGTTTTCCTAACAGCTCACCTTGCCAACTCACCTTGACCTCACCTTGCCAACTTACCTTGAGCTCACCTTGCCAACTCACCTTGAGCTCATCTGGTAGCTCCCATATAAGCTCACCTTAGAGATTACCAACAATCTCACCTTTGAGCTGACATGGGAGCTCACCCAGAAGCTCACGTAAGAGCTTGGCTAGGATCTCGGCAAGAAGCTCATTTAGGAGCTCATCGAGCAGCTCAAATTGAGCTTACTCGAAACTCACCTGGGAACTCACTTTCCAGCTCACCTTGAGCTCACCTAGGAGCTCACTGAGTAGCTCAACTTCAGCTCGTATGAGGAGCTCGTCAAGTAGCTCACCTAAAAATGTGCATGGGAGATTTCTAACAACTTTCCCATAAAATCACATGAGAGCTAGCCTATCATCTTACCTTTCGAGGTCACCTATACTCTCACATTGTGAGCTCACCTTGTGCTCGTTGAGGAGCTCACCTTTCCAACTCATTATGAGCTCATCTGGTAGCTTGCCTCAGAGTTTTCAAGTATTTCACCAAGTAGCTTACCTAGGAGCTCACCTAACAGCTCACATGGGAGCTCACCAAGTAGCTTGCCTAGTAGGTCTAATTGAGCTCAATTGTGAGCTCACCAAGGATCTCACCTTAGAGCTCACCAAGTAGCTTAATTTGGAGATCACCTGGGAGCTCATTGAATAACTCACCAAGTAGCTCTCTTGGGAGCTCTTTTGGGAGTTTGCCGATCAGCTTGAGTTGAGCTCACCCGGAAGCTCGTTTGGTAACTCAGCTGGGAACCTGCCTGGAAGCTCACCTTGCCAACTCACCTTGAGCTGACCTTTCCAACTCACCTTGACCTCACCTTACCAACACACCTTTAGCTCATCTAGTAGCTCACATGTAAGCTCACCTGAGATATTGCTGACAAGCTCACCTTTGAGCTCACCTAGGAGCTTGGCTGGGAACTCGACAAGCAACTCACTCAGGATCTCGTTGAGCAACTCACCTTGAGATTGCCCAAAAACTCACTTGGGAGCTCACCTAATAGCTTGCCTTGGGAGCTCTCTTAACAACTCACCTGGGAGCTCACTAATCAGCTCATTGGGGACCTCTCTTGGGAGCTCAATAAGTAGCTCACTTGGGAGCTCACCTAGTAGCTCACCTGGGAGCTCGCCAAATAGCTCACCCGGGAGCTCTTCTAGGAGCTCACCGATATGCTCAAGTTGAGGTCACTTAGGAGCTTGTCGAGTAACTCACCTAGGAACTCACATGGGAGCTCACCTTACAGCTAGCCTTGCCAACTTACCTTGAGCTCACCTTACCAACTCACCTTGAGCTCACCTTGCTAACTTGACTTGAGCTCATTTGGTAGCTTGCATGTAAGCTCATCTCAAATATTGCCGAAAAACTCACCTTTGAGCTCACCGGGGAGCTCACCGAGTAGCTCACCTAGGAGCTCGGATGGGAGCTCGGCAAATAGCTCACCCAGGAGCTCATCGAGCATCTCGACTTGAGCTTTCCTGAAAACTTACCTAGGAGCTCACCTTACAAGCTTGCCTAAAAACTCTCATGGGAGATCACTTGATATCTCACCTTGCCAACTCACATGGGAGCTCACCTATCAGCTTGCCTTGGCAGCTCACCTTGAGCTCGCTAAGTAGCTCACCTTGCCAACTTACCTTGAGCTCATCTGGTACCTCACCTTGGAGTTCATCGAGTAGGTCAGAAAGTAGCTCACCTGGGATTTCACCTAACAAGTCACCTAGGATCTCACCTAATAGCTCACCTAGTAACTCACTGAAAAACTCGTCGAGTAGTTTGACTTGAGATCACTTCTAAGCTTGCTGAGTAACTCACCAGGGACCTCACCTAGGAGCTCACCAAGTAGCTTACTTAGGAGCTCACCTAGCATCTCACCTGGGAGCTCACCAAACAACTTGCTAATTAGGTCACCTGGGAGCTCTTCTAGAGCTCACCAATCAGCTCGAGTTGAGCTCTACTAGGAGCTCATCGAACAACTCACTGGGAACTCACTCACTCATTGAGCTCACCTTAGCAACTCACCTTGAGCTCACCTTGCCAAGTCACCTTGAGCTTTCCTTTCCAAATAACCTTGAGCTCATCTGGTAGCTTACATGTAAGCTCACCTTTTAGCTCACTGAGAAGCTCACCTAGGAGCTCGGCTGGGAGCTCAGCAAATAGCTCACACAGGAGCTTGTCGAGTAGCTTGACTTGAGCTTACCTAAAAACTTATCTGGGAGCTTTCTTGATAGCTCACCTTGCTAGCTCACCTTGAGCTTTCCAAGAAGCTCATCGAGTAGCTCGATTTGAGCTCACCCAAGAGGTCATCAAGTAGCTCACCCAAAAACACACATGGAGCTCACCTGACAGCTCACCTAGAAGATCAGATGGGAGCTCACCTATTAGCTAACCTTGCCAGCTCACATTGGGCTCATTTGAGAAGCTCACCTTACCAACTCATCTTGAGATCATCTAGTAGCTCACCTCGAGTTTCATCAAGTAGCTCATGAAGTAGCTCACCTGAGATATCACCTAATACCTCACCTACAAACTCACTAAGTAACTCACCTAGGAGATCACCTAGGAGCTCGTCAAGTAGCTCACTCAAAAACTCGCATGGTAGCTCACATGAAAGCTCACCTTACCAACTCACATGGGAGCTCACCTTGATAGATCACCTTGAGCTCGCTGAGGATCTCACCTTGCCAACTCACCTTGAGATTGTCTAGTAGATCACCTCATAGTTCATTGAGTAGCTCACCAAGTAGGTCACCTAGGAGATTGCGTAACATATCACCTAATAGCTCACCTGGGAGATCACCTAACAGCTCTCCTGGGAGCTCACCAAGTAGGTTGAATTGAGATCACTTTTGAGCTTTCCAAGAGCCCACAGGGTACCTCATCTGGGAGCTCACCAAGTAGCTCACTTGTGAGCTCACCTAACAGCTCACCTAGGAGCTTGCCAAGCAACTCACCTAGGAGCTTTCCAAATAACTCACCAAGTAGCTCACCTAGGACCTCTTCTGGGACCTCTCTAATTAATTCAAGTTTATCTCACCTGGAGATCATAAAGTAACTCACCTGGGTACTCACCTAGGAGTTCCCCTAATAGCTCACCTTCCTAACTCACCTTTAGCTCACCTTGCTAACTCACCTTGAGCTCACCTTTCTAACTCACCTTGAGCTCATCTGGTAGCTCACATGTAATCTCACTTTAGAGATTACCAACAATCTCACCTAAGAGGTCACCGAGTAGCTCACCTAGGAGCTTGACTAGGAGCTCAGCAAGCAGCTTGCCTAGGAGCTCGTCAAGTTGCTTGACTTGAGTTTTCCTAGAAACTCACCTGGTAGCTCACCTTACTAGCTCACCTTGAGTTCACCCAGGAGCTTGCTGAGTAGCTCGACTTGAGCTCACTAGGGATCTCATCAATAAGCTCAACCAAAAACTCACATGGGAGCTCACTCCGACAGCTTGCCTTACCAACTCACATGGGAGCTCACCTATCAACTTGCCTTGCCAACTCACCTTGAGCTTGCTTGGAGCTCACATTGCCAACTCACCTTTAGCTCATCTAGTAGCTCACCTCGAAGCTCATTGAGTAGCTCACCTAGGAGTTTTCCTAACAACTCACCTAGTTTCTCAATGAGTAGGTTGACCTAAGCTTTCTTATGAGATTTCCAAGTAGCTCAATGGGGACCTTGTATGGGAGATTACAAAGTAGCTCATTTGGGAGCTCACCTAGCAACTCACCTAGAACCTCACCAAATATCTCACCAAGTAGTTCACCTGGGAGCTCTTCTGGGAGCTCTCCAATCAACTCACCTTGCCAACTCACCTTGAGCTCATTTGGTAGCTCACCTCGAGTTCATCGAGTAGCTCGCTAAGTATCTCACACAGGGAGCTCACCTAACAACTCACTGGGAGCTTGCTCAACAGCTCACCGGGAGCTCAGCCGAGTAGCTCACATAGTAGGTTGACTTGAGCTCACTTGTGAGCTCACCGAGCAGCTCACCAGTGACCTCGCATCGGAGCTCGTCAAGTAGATTTCTTTGGAGTTTTCCTAGTAGCTCACTCGGGAGTTCATGAATAGCTCACTAAGTAGCTCGCTTGGGAGCTCTTCTGGGAGCTCACCGATAAACTCAATTTGAGCTTGCTTGAGATCTCATTGAGTAACTCACCTGGGAACTCTCCTAAGAGCTTGCCTAACAACTCACCTTACCAACTTGCCTTGAGCTAGACTTTCAAAATCACCTTGAGCTCACCTTGCTAACTTACCTTGAGCTCATCTAGTAGCTCGCATGTAAGCTCACCTCAGATATTATAGACAAGCTCACCTCAAGGCTCACCTGAGAGCTCAACTAGGAGCTTGGCTAGGAGCTAGGCAAGTAGCTCACCCAGGAGCTCATCTAGTAACTCAACTAGATCTTACCAAAAAACTCACCTGGGAGCTCACCTGATAGCTCACCTTGTTATATCCCTTTGAGCTCACCCAGTAGTTAACTAAGCTCAACTTGAGCTCATCTAGGAGCTCATAAAGTAGCTCACATGAAAACTCACATGGGAGCTCGCAAGATAGCTCACCTAGAAACTTGCATGGGATCTCACCTATTAGCTTGCCTTGCCCACTCACCTTGAGCTCGCTAAGGATCTCCCCTTGCCAACTCACATTGAGATCATCTGGTATCCCACTTCGAGTTCATCGAGCAGCTCACCAAGTAGCTCACACGGGAGCTCACTAACACTCACTTGGGAGCTCGATGGAGACCTCGATTGGGATCTCACCAAGTACCTCACTTGGGAGCTTAACTAGCAGCTCACCTAGGAGCTCACTAAACAACTCACCAAGTAGCTCACCTGGGAGCTCTTATGGGAGCTCACCAATCAGCTCAAGTTGAACTCACCTAGGAGCTCGTCGAGTAAATCACCTAGAACTCACCTGGGAGCTCGCCTGATAACTCACCTTGCCAACTCACCTTGGGCTCACCTTGTCAACTTGCCTTGAGCTCAACTTTCCAACTCACCTTTACCTCATCTAGTAGATCGCATGTAAGATCACCTCAGATATTGCTGACAAGCTCACCTTTGAGCTCACTGGATCTCACCAAGAAGCTCACCTAAGAGCTCGACTGGGAGCTCAGTAATTAGCTTTCCTAGGAGCTCATCGAACAGCTCAACTTGAGCTTTCTTGTAAACTCACCTACAAGCATACTTGACAGCTCACCTTACCAGCTCACCTTGAGCTTACACAGGAGCTCACCGAGAAGCTCAACTTGAGCTCACCTAGGATCTCATCAAGCAGACTCACCTCAAAACTCACATGGGAGCTCACCTTGCCAACTCACATGGGAGCTCACCTGTCAGCTCACCTTGAGCTCCTTTGGTAGCTCACCTTGAGCTTGTTTCGTAGCTCACCTTGGAGTTCATCAAGTAGCTCATGAAGTAACTTGCCTCACTTGGGACAACTCACCTGGGAGCTCACCGAGTAGCTCACCGAGTAGGTTGACTTGAGCTCACTTGTGAGCTTGCCGAATAGCTCATCTGGGACCTCACTGGGAGCTCGCCAAGTAGCTCACTTGGGAATTCACCTAGCAGCTCACCTGGAAGCACACTGAATAGCTCGCCAAGTAGCTCTCCTGGGAGCTCATCTAGGAGCTCACCGATCACCTCAAGTTGAGCTCACCTGGGAGCTCATCGAGTAAATCACCTAGGAGCTCACTTGACAGCTCTCCTTGCTAACTCACCTTGAGCTCACCTTAAGAACTTACCTTTAGCTCATCTGGTAGCTTGCATGTAAGCTCACCTTAGAGATTTCCAACAAGATCACCTTTGAGCTCACCTAGGGAGCTCACCGAGTAGCTCACCTAGGAGCTCGGCTAGGAGCTCGACAAGTAGCTCACCCAAGAGCTCATTGAGCGGTTTGACTTGAGAATTCTCAAAAATATCTCCTAGGGAGCTCACCTAACAGTCACCTTGAGCTCACATAGAAGCTCTCTGAGTAGCTCGACTTGAGCTTACCTGGGAGTTCATCAAGTAGCTCACCTAAAATCTCACATGGGAGCTCACCTGATAGCTTGCCCAAAAACTCACATGGGAGCTCACCTACCACTCACCTTGAGATCTCTTAAGGAGCTCACCTTCCCAACTCACCTTGAGCTCATCGGTATCTCACCTCGGAGTTCATCGAGTATCTCACCATGTAGCTCACCTATAAACTCACCTGGGAGCTCACCGAGTAGCTCATCAAGTAACTTGACTTGAGCTTGCCTAGGTGCTCATAAAGTAGATCACCCAATCAGCTCGTCATGCACTTAACTTTAGCTTTCCCAAAAATTTCCTAGGAGCTCATCTGATAGATTTCATTGCCAACTCACCTTGAGCTCACCCAGAGCTCACCAAGTAGCTCAACTTGAGCTCACCCGGGAGCACATCAAACAACTCACCTGAAAACTTGCATCGGAGCTCACCTTGCCAACTCACCTTAAGCTCGCTAAGGAGATGACCTTGCTAACTCACCTTGAGCTCACTAAGGAGCTCACCTTGCCAACACACCTTGAGCTCATCTAGTAGCTCACCTTAGAGTTTGTTTAGAAGCTCACCTGGGAGGTCACCTGGGAGCAAACTAAATAGCTCGCTTATGAGCTCACTTTTGAGCTCACCAAGTAGCTCACTGGGGACCTCACCTAGGATCTCAATAAGTAGCTCACTTGGGAGCTTACCTAGTAGTTTTGTTGGGAGCTTACCAAACATCTCACCAAGTAGCTCACCTACTTGAGCTCACATGGGAGATTGTCAACTAGCTCACCTCAAAACTCACATGGGAGATCTCTAAACAACTCGCCTTTCCAACTCACATGGGAGCTCACCTTGTCAGGTTGAATTGAAATTTCTTAGGAGCTCAACTTACCAACACACCTTGAGCTCATCTGGTAGCTCACCTCAGAGTTCATCGAGTAGCTCAGGTGGGAGCTCACCTAACAGCTCACTTGGGAGCTCACCAAGTAGCTCACCGAGTAGGTTTACTTTAGCTCACTTGTGACCTCACCTGGGAGATCTCTTAATAGTTCATCAAGTAGCTCACTTGGGAGCTCTTCTAGGAGCTGTAGTACCCACTTTCCTTGGACACTTTTTAGATACTGATCCTGACACTATTGATCATATTTTGGACATAATTATGTTTTGATGTAGTATGATGTGTATATGCTAGATCATGGATTCCTATGGACATTATTATGTTTTGCTTAGTATGATGGTTAGATGTTAGACTATGGATTAATATTGATCTAGACTTGAGCTCACTAAGTAGCTTGACTTGAGCTCACCCAGGAGCTCATCAAGAACCTCACCTGAAAACTAGCATGGGAGCTCACCTGATAGCTTTCTTAGAAACTCACATGGGACTCACCTATCAGCTTTCCTATCAGCTCACCTTGCCAGCTCACCTTGTCAGCTTACTTGGGAGTACACCGACTAGCTCACTGAGTGTGTTGACTTGAGCTCTCTTTTGAGATCACTAAGTAGCTCACTGGGGACCTCACCTACGAGCACCTACGACACCAAGTAGCTCGCTTGGGATCTCACCTAGAAGCTCACCTAGAAGCTCACTAAATAGCTTGCTAAGTAGCTCACCTGGGACCTCTTCAAGGAGCTTACTAATTAGCTTGAGTTAAGCTCACCTAGAAGCTCATTGAGTAACTCACCTGGGAACACACATAGGAGCTCTCCTTTCCAAATCACCTTGAGTTTTCCTTTCCAACTCACCTTGAGCTCATCGGTAGCTCACATATAAGCTCACCTTATAGTTTGTCAACAAGCTCACCTTTGAGATCGCTTTGGGAGCTCACTTAGTAGCTCACCTAAAATCTCAGCTGGGAGCTCAACAAGCAGCTCACCCAAGAGCTCATCAAGCATTTCAACTTGAGCTTTCTTACACTCACATTGGAGCTCACCTGACACCTCACCTTTCCATCTTGCCTTGAGCTCACCCAGAGCTCACCAAACAGCTTGACTTGAGCTCACCTGGGAGATTTTCAATTATCTCACCTAAAAACTTGCATGAGAGCTCGCTAGATAGCTCACCTTGCCAACTCATGTGGGAGCTCACCTTGTCAGCTCACCTTGAGCTCGCTTAGGAGCTCACCTTACCAATGCTCCTTGAGCTCATCTAGTAGCTCACCTCAGAGTTCGTCGAGTAGCTCGACAAGTAGCTCGACTGGGAGCTCACCTAACAGCTCACTTGGGAGTTCACCGAGTATCTCACCAAGTAGGTTGACTTTAGCTCACTTGTGACCTCACATGGGATATCTCTAAATAGTTCACCATGTAGCTCACATGTGAGCTCTTCGGGAGCTCACAGGATCAGCTCAAGTTGAGCTCACCTGGGAGCTCGTCGAGTAACTCACCTAAGAACTCACCTGGAGCTCACCTGATAGATCACCTTACAAACTCACCTTGAGATTACCTTGCCAAATCACCTTGAGCTCATTAGGTAGCTCACATGTAAGCTCACCTCAAATATTACTGACAAGATCACCTTTGAGCTCACCTGGGAGCTCAACGAGCAACTCTACTAGGAGCTTGGATGGAGCTAAGCAGCTCGCCCAAGAAATTGTCGAGAAGCTCAAATTGAGCTTACCCAGAAATTCACCTAGATCTCACCCAACAGCTCACCTTGTCATATTTCCTTGAGCTCATCTAGGAGCTCACCGAGCAAGTTAACTTGAGCTCACGCAGGAGCTCATCAAGTAGCTCACTCAAAAACTCTTATGGGAGCTCGCCTAATAGCCCACCTTGCCAACTTGCATGGGAGCTCACCTTGCAAGCTCATCTTGAGCTTGATAAGGATCTCATCTTGCCAAATTTCCTTCAGTTCATCTAGTATCTCACCTCATAGTTCATCGAGTAGCTCACCAGGGAGCTCACCTAATAGCTCACCTAGGAGATCACCTAGGAGCTCACTGAGTAGCTCACCAGTAGGTTAACTTGAGCTAACTTGTGAGCTCACCAAGAAGATCACCAGGGGAGCTCACCTGGGAGCTCACCAAGTAGCTCACATGGGATCTCATCTAATAGCTCACCTAGAAGCTTGTCGAACAGCTAGCCAAGTAGCTCACTCCGGGAGCTCTTCTCGAGCTCACCGATCACCTAGGAACTCACTGAACTCACCTGGAACTCACCCGAGCTCACTCGACATCTCGCGTTGCCCGATTCACCTTAACCTTGCTTTGCAAACTTACCTTGAGCTTGCCTTGCCAACTTGCTCAACTCATCTGGTAGCTCCCATGTAAGCTCACCTTAGAGATTATTGACAAGCTCACCTTTGAGCTCACCTAGGAGCTCACCTAGGAGCTCGGTTGGGAGCTCGGTAAGTATCTCATCCAGGAGCTCGTCGAGTAGCTCGAATTGAGTTTTCTTAGAAACTCACCTCGGGAACTCACTTTCTAGCTCACCTTGACTCACCTAGGAGCTCGCTGAGTAACTCAACTTGAGCTCACATGAGATCTCGTTAAGAAACTCACCAAAACTCACATGGGAGCTCACCTGACAGCTTGCCCCTAAAACTCACATGGGAGCTTGACTATCAGGCGTGCCTTATGAGGTTGTCTATCATCTCACTTTGTGATCTCACCTTGTGCTCGGTTAGGAGCTCACCTTGAGCTCCTCTAGTAGCTTACCTTGGAGTTCGTCGAGTAGTTCACCAAGTAGCTCACCTAGGAGCTCACCTAACAACTCACCTAGGATCTCACCAAGTAGCTTGATGAGTAGGTTGACTTGAGCTCA
Source organism: Taxus wallichiana var. yunnanensis (assembly GCA_018340775.1). Lineage (NCBI taxonomy): Eukaryota > Viridiplantae > Streptophyta > Pinopsida > Cupressales > Taxaceae > Taxus > Taxus wallichiana. Next base: position 34,432,285 of record CM031238.1, on the reverse strand, counting down.
CTTATGAGCTCACTGGGACATCACCTTAGAGCTTGCTAAGTAGCTTACTTTGGAGCTCTCTTGGGAGCTCACCAAATAACTCGCCAAGTAGCTCTCCTGGGAGCTCGCCTAACAACTCTCCTAGGAGCTCTACTAATAGCTCACTGAGAAGCTCGCTGAGTAGGTTGACTTGAGCTCATTTGTGATCTCACCGAGTAGCTCACTAGGAACTTGCCTAGGAGCTCGCTAAGTAGCTCACTTAGGAGCTCACCTAGCAGCTCACCTGGGAGCTCTTCTGGGAGCTCACCAATCATCTCAAGTTGTGGTCACTCAAGAGTTTGTCGAGTAATTCACTTGGGAACTCATGTGTGAGCTCACTTGATAGCTAGCCTTACCAACTCACCTTGAGCTCACCTTGAAACTCACTTTGAGCTTGCCTTGCCAACTTGCCTTGAGCTCATCTGGTTTCTCACATGTAAGCTCACCTCAAGAGATTTTTGACAAGCTCACCTTTGAGCTCACCTAGGAGCTCACCGATTAGCTCACCTAGGAGCTTGGATGGGAGCTCGACAAACAACTCACCCGAGCTCATCGAGTTGCTCGACTTGAGCTTTCCTGAAACTTACCCGGAGCTCACCTTATCAGCTTACCTAAAAAATCTCATGGGAACTCACCTAACATCTCACCTAAAAGCTCACCTAACAACTCACCGGTAGCTCACCATGTAGCTCACCAAGTAGTTCACTTAAGATCTCACCTAAGAACTCATCTGGGAGCTTCCTAAATAACTATCCTATTATCTCACCGAGGAGCTCTTATGGGAGCTCACCAATCATTTTGAGTTGAGCTCACTTGGGAGCTCATCGAGTAACTCACCTGGGAACTCACTTGGGAGCTCACCGGATAGCTTACCTCACCTTACTCACCTTGAGCTCACCTTGAGCTCACCTTGAGCTCACCTTTCCAACTCACCTTGAGCTCATCTGGTAGCTCACATGTAAGCCCACCTTAGAGATTTCCAACAAGCTCACCTTTGAGCTCACTTGGGAGCTCATTGAGCAGCTCACCTAGGAGCTTGGTGGGAGCTCGAGAAAATAGGTCACATAGGAGCTCATCGAGCGCTTGACTTGAGCTTGCTTGAAAACTCATCTCGGGAGATTTTTGATAGCTCACCTTACTAGGTTGTCAAGGAGCTCACCGAGTAGCTCAATTTGAGCTTTCCCAAGAGCTCAACAAGTAGCTCATCCAAAAAGACACATGGGATCTCACCCGACAGCTCACCTAGAAACTCATATGGGAGATCACCTATCAACTCGCCTTGAGCTCATGAGCTCACCTTGCCAACTCACCTTGAGCTCATCTTGTAGCTCGCCTCATATTTCATTGAGAAACTCACCAATTAGCTCACCTAGGAGATCACCTAATAGCTCACCATGGAGATCACCTAACAACTCGTATGTGTGCTCACCAAGTAGGTTGACTTGAGCTCACTTGTGAGCTCACCGAGCAGCTCTCCAGTGACCTAGCATGGGAGATCAATGAATAGCTTACCAAGTAACTCTCATGGGAGCTCTTTTGGGAGCTCACTGATCACGTCGAGTTGAGCTCACCAGGAGCTCCTTTTTGCCAACTCACCTTGAGCTTGGCTTACCGACTCGCCTTTAGATAATCTAGTAGCTCAGATGAAAGCTCACCTTAGAGATTACTGATAAGCTCACCTTTGAGCTCACCTGGGAGCTCACTGATCAACTCACCTAGGAGCTTGGCTTGGAGCTCGAAAAATAGCTCACCTAGGATCTTGTCGAGCAACTCCACTTGAGCTTACCAAGAAACTCACCTGGGAGCTTTCCTGACACTCACCTTGAGCTCACCTAGGAGCTCACGTGACAGATCATATTTCTGACTCACTAATGAGCTCACTTTGCCAACTCACCTTGAGCTCATTTGGTTGTTCACCTCAGAGTTTGTCAAGCATCTCACCAAGTAGCTCACCTAGGAACTTACCTAATAGCTTTCCTGGGAGCTTAGCAAGCAGCTCACCAAGTAGCTTGACTTGAGCTCACTTGTGATCTCACTAAGTAACTCACCTGGGACCTCACCAAGTAGCTCACTTAGGAGCTCACCTAACATCTCACCTGGGAGCTTACCAAGTAGCTTGCTTGGGAGCTCACCCGTGGCTCACCTAGGAGCTCTCTAAATAGCTGGCCAAGTAGCTCACCCGGGAGCTCTTCTCTGGGAGCTCACCGATCAGCTTGAGTTGATCTCATCTTGGGATTTCATCAAGTAACTTTCCTGGGAACTCACCCGAGAGCTCACTGATAGCTCACCTTGCCAACTCGCCATGAGCTCACCTTGCCAACTCACCTTGAGTTCACCTTGCCAACTCACCTTGAGCTCATCGGGTAGCTCACATGTAAACTCACCTCAAAGATTGTTGACAAGATTTCCTTTGAGCTCATCAAGGAGCTCACTGAGTAGCTCACCTATGAGTTCGACTGGGAGCTCAGCAAGTAGCTCACCTAGGATCTCATTGAGTAGCTTGACTTGAGATTACCTAAAACTCACCTCTGAGCTCACTAAATAGCTCACCTAGTAGCTTGCCTTGGAGCTCATCGAACAGCTCACCAAGTAGCTCACCTAGGAGCTCTTCTAGAAGCTTACAAGTCAACTCAAGTTGAGCTAGCCCAGGGGCTCATCGAGTAATTCACCTGGGACCTCACCTGATAGCTCGCCTTGCTAACTCGCCTTGAGCTCTCCTTACCAAATTTCCTTGAACTCATCTGGTAGCTCACATGTAAGCTCACCTTAGAGATTTCCAACAAGCTCACCTAGGAGCTCACCGAGAAGCTCACATGGAGCTCGACCGTGATCTCGGCAAGGCTTGCCCAGAAAAGCTCATCAAGTAGCTAGAATTGAGCTTACTGAAACTCTCTGGGAGCTCACCTTACCAACTCACCTTGAGCTTTCCCAAATCTCACCGAGCAGCTTGACTTGAGCTCACCAAGGAGCTCATCAAGCAACTTGCAAAAAAACTCACATGGGAGCTCACCTGATAGCTCACCCAGAAACTCATATGGGAGCTAGCCCATCAGCTCACCTTACTAGCTCACCTTGAGCTCATTGAGGAGCTCACCTTGTAAACTCTCCTTGAGATCATCTAGTAGATCACCTTGGATTTCATCGATCAGGTCACCAAGTAGCTATCCTGGGTGCTTGCCTTACAGCTCACCTTGGAGCTCACCGAGTAGCTTATCGAGTAAGTTGACTTGAGCTTGCTTTCGAGCTTGCTTGTGAGCTCACTAGGTATCTCAGTGGGGACCTCACCTAGGATCTTTCCAAGTAGCTCTCTTAGGAGCTTACCTAGGACATCACCGAATATCTCACCAAGTATCTCTTCTGGGAGCTTACCTGATCAGCTCAAGTTGAGCTCACCTAGAATTTCATCGAGTAACTCACCTGGTAACTCACCTCAGAGCTCTCCTGATAGGTCACCTTTGCAACTCACCTTAAGCTTGCCTTGTAACCTCACCTTGAGCTCACCTTGCCAACTCACCTTGAGCTCATTCGGTAGCTCACATGTAAGCTCATATGAGAGATTGCCAAGCAGCTCACTAATTAGCTCACCTAGGAGCTTACCTAACAGCTCACCTGGGAGCTCACTTAGTAGCTTTCCAAGTAGGTTGACTTGAGGTTGCAGGGGAACTCACCTAGGAGCTCTCAAAGTAGATCACTTCGGACCTTTCCTAGTAGCTTGCATGGGAGCTCATAAAACATATCACTAAATAGCTCACCTGGGAGCTCTTCTTGGAACTCCTCGATGAGCTCGAGTTAAGCTCACCCAGGAGCTCATCAAGTAACTCACCTAGGAGTTCACCTGATAGATCACCTTGTAAACTCACCTTTAACTCCCTTACCAACTCACCTTGAACTTGCCTTGCCAACTCGCCTTGAGCTCATCTGGTTACTTGCATGTAACCTCACCTCAAAGATTACCAATAAGCTTGCCTAGTAGCTCACTGAGTAGGCTAACTTGAGCTCACTTATGAGCTCACCAAGTAGCTCACGAGGTATCTTGCCAAGTAGCTCACATGGGAGTTCACCTAGAAGCTCACTAAACAAAGGTGATAAGTAGTTCACCTAGGAACTCTTCCTGGAGCTCATTGATCAACTTGAGTTGAGCTCACCCAGGAGCTCATCGAGTAACTAACTTGGGAACTCACACGGGATCTCACTATACAATGCACTTACCAACTCAGCTTGATCTTTCCTTACCAACTTACCTTGATCTTTCCTTTCCAACTTCCTTGAGCTCATTCGGTAGCTCCCATGTAAGCTCACCTCAAAGATTACTCTGACAAGCTTTCCTTTGAGCTTACCTATAAACTAACCTGGGTGCTTACTTATTAGCTCACCTTGAGCTTGCCTAGAGCTCACTAGTAAATTAACTTGAGCTCACCCGGGAGCTCATCAAGTAGCTCACCCAAAACTTGCATGGGAGATCTCCTGACAAATTGGCCAAAAACTTGCATGGGAGCTCATCTATCAACTCGCCTTGAGCTCATTAAGGAGCTCACCTATTGAACTCACCTTGAGCTCATCTCGTAGCTCACCTTAGAGCTCATCGAGTAGCTCACCAAGTAGCTTACCTGGGAGGTCATCTAATAGCTAGGCATGGGAGCTCACTGAGTAGCTTGTCGAGTAGGTTGACTTGAGCTCACTTGTGAGCTCGCTAGGGACCTCACCTTACAGATCACCAAGTAGCTCACTTAGGAGCTCACCTTGTAGCTTACCTGGGAGCTCACCAAATAGCTCACCATGTAGCTCTCCTAGGAGCTCTTTAGGTAGCTCTTTGATCAGCTTGAGTTGAGCTCACTCAAAAACTCATTAAGTAACTCACTTAGGAACTCACCTTAGAGCTCACCTGACCAACTTGCCTTAAGCTCATCTAGTAGCTCACATATAAGCTCACCTGAGAGATTACCGACAAGCTCACCTTTGAGCTCACCTGGGAGATCACTGAGCACCTCACCTAGGAGCTTAGCTTGGAGCTCGGCAAGTAGCTCACCTATGAGCTCGGATAGGAGCTCGGCAAGGACCTCATCGAGTATCTCGACTTGAGATTGCATAAAAACTCACATGGGACCTCACCTTGCCTATTTTCCTTGAGCTTGCCTTGGAGCTTACTGAGTAGCTCGACTTGAGCTTGCCTAGGAGCTTGTTAAGCAGCTCACCCAAAAACTCGTATGGGAGCTCACCTTGCCAACTTTCCTTAAGCTTATCTAGTAGCACACCTTAGATTTCTTTGAGTAGCTCACCAAGTAGCTCACCTAGGAGCTCACCTAATAGCTCACACACCTTTAGCTCTTCTGTAGCTCACTGTAAGCTCACCTAAGAGATTACCAACAAGCTCACCTAGGAGCTTGGTGAACTCGACAAGAACTCACTTAGGTTCTCATTGAGCAACTCACCTTGAGCTTGCCAAAAACTCACTTAGGAGCTCACCTAATAGCTTGCCATTTAAGCTTACCATGAGCTCACCTCGAGATTTCATCAAGCAGCTCGCTAAGTAGCTCCCACGGGAGCGCACCTAGTAGCTCTCTTGGGAGCTCTCTTAACAACTCACCTGGGAGCTCAGCTGAGCAGCTCATTGGGGACCTCACCCAGGAGCTCAATAATTAGCTCACTTGTGAGCTCACCTAGCAGCTCACTGGAGCTCACCAAATAGCTCACTGGGACCTCTTCTAGGAGCTCTCCGATCAACTCAAGTTGAGGTCGCCCGACCGGGAGCTTGTCAGTAACTCACCTAGGAACTCACATGGGAGCTCACTGATAAAGCTAGCCTTGCCAACTTTCCTTGAGCTCACCTTTCCAACTTAGCTTGAGCTCACCTTGCTAACTTACCTTGAGCTCATCTGGTAGCTCACATGTAAGCTCATCTCAAATATTGCTGAAAAACTCAACTTTGAGCTCACCTGGGAGCTCACCGAGTAGCTCACCTAGGAGCTTGGATGGGAGCTCGACAAATAGCTCACCTAGGATCTCGTCGAGCATCTCGACTTGAGCTTTCTGAAAACTTACCTAGGAGCTCACCTTACAAGCTTGCCTAAAAACTCTCATGGGAGATCACCCGATATCTCACCTTGCCAACTTCATGGGAGCTCACCTATCACCTTGCTCTGGCGGCTCACCTTGAGCTCATCTAGTACCTCACCTCGAGTTCATTGAGCATGTCGACAAGTAGCTCACCTAGGATTTCACCTAAAAATTCACCTAGGAGCTCACCTAATAGCTCACCTAGCAAGAACTCACCGAGCAGCTCGTCAAGTAGTTTGACTTGATCTCACTTCGAGTTTGCTTTGAGTAACTCACCAGGGACCTCACCTAGGAGCTGACCAAGTACCTTACTTAGGAGCTCACCTAGCATCTCACCTAGTAGCTCACCTGGGAGGTCACCAAACAACTTGCTAATTAGGTCACTGCGAGCTCTTCTAGAGATCACAAATCAGCTCGAGTTGAGCTCTACTGGGAGCTCATCGAATAACTCACCTGGGAACTCACCTTACCAACTCACCTTGAGCTCACCTTAGCAACTCACCTTGATCTCACCTTGCCAAGTCACCTTGAGCTTTCCTTGCTAAATCACCTTGAGCTCATCTGTAGTTCACATGTAAGGTCACCTTTTAGCTCACTGAGAAGATCACCTAGGAGCTTGGCTAGGAGCTCAAGAAATAGCTCACATAGGAGCTCGCCGAGTAGCTTGACTTGAGCTTACATAAAAACATGTCTCGGGAGCTTTCCCGATAGCTCACCTTTCTAGCTCACCTTGAGCTTGCCAAGAAGCTCACTGAGCACTTGATTTGAGCTCACCCAAGAGGTCATCAAGTAGCTCACCCAAAAACACACATGGAGCTCACCCGATAGCTCACCTAGAATATCAAATGGGAGCTCACCTATCAACTCACCTTGCTCACTCACATTGAGCTCGGCTGAGAAGCTCACCTTACCAACTCATCTCGAGATCATCTCGGTAGCTCACCTCGAGTTCATTGAGTATATCACAAAGTAGTTCACCCGAGAGATCACCTAATAGCTCACCTACAAACTCACTAGGTAACTCACCTAGGAGATCACCTAGGAGCTCGTCAAGTAGCTCACTCAAAAACTCGAATGGTAGCTCTAATGAAATCTCACCTTACAAACTTACATGGGAGCTCACCTTGATAGATCACCTTGAGCTCGTTGATGAGCTCACCTTGCCAACTCACCTTGAGATTATCGGTAGATCACCTCGAGTTCATTGAGTAGCTCACCAAGTAGGTCACACGGGAGATTTCCTAACGAGATCACCTCGGAGATCACCTAACACTCACCCGGGAGATTACCTAACATCTCTCCCGGGAGCTCACCAAGTAGGTTGAATTGAGATCAATTTTGAGATTTCTCGAGCAGCCCATGGGGGACCTCATCTGGGAGCTCACCAAGTAGCTCTCTTATGAGCTCACCTAACAGCTCACCTAGGAGCTTACTAAGAAGCTCACCTAGGAGCTTTCCAAATAACTCGCCAAGTAGCTCACCCGGGACCTCTCTCGATTAATTCAAGTTTATCTCACCTAGAGATTGTCAAGTAACTCACCTGGGTACTCACCTAGGAGCTCCCCGATAGCTAACCTTCCTAACTCACCTTTAGCTCACCTTGCTAACTCACCTTGATCTCACCTTTCTAACTCACCTTGAGCTCATCTGGTAGGTCACATGTAATCTCGCTTTAGAGATTACCGACAAGCTCACCTAAGAGGTCACCGAGTAGCTCACCTAGGAGCTCGATTTGGGAGCTCGGCAAGCGGCTTTCCTAGGAGCTCATCGAGTTGCTTGACTTGATTTTTCCTAGAAAATCACCTAGTAGCTCACCTTACTAGCTCACCTTGAGTTCACCCAGGAGCTTGCTAAGTAGCTCGACTTGAGCTCACCAGGGATCTCGTCAATAAGCTCAAACCAAAAAGTCACATAGGAGCTCACCTAATAGGTTGCCTTACCAACTCCCATGGGAGCTCACCTATCAACTTACTCGCTAACTCACCTTGAGCTTGCTTGGAGCTCACGTTGCCACTCACCTTTAGCTTGTCTAGTAGCTCACCTTGAAGCTCGTTGAGTAGCTCACCTAGGAGTTTACCTAATAACTCACCTAGTTTCTCAATGAGTACATTGACCTAAGCTTGTGTTATCCCGTAAAATTGACAAGGGCAATTTTACCGATAACCATACCGAAAATTTTGTTTCGATCCCTCGTTAGGGATCCCGTGTGTTCGAACATTGCAAAATCCCTTTCCGGGAAGGTCTGTTTTCCGAACTTAGTCTTTTTTGGCTGGGCACATGGAATTACTATGTAACACCAACTTTTGGTGCGCCCCCTTTAAACCCTTTGGCGCATACTTTTCAGTGTCAACATGCCTTTTCGTGCGCCAAAGTATGTTGAGTCTTCCTTGCGTGCGCCAAGGCACATGTGCCTTCATGTTAACATAATGTTTGTTACACCTCTTTTGGTGCGCCAAAGGGTGCACATAATCCCATGTCGACATCCCTTTCGGTGCGCCAAAGGCGCGCTTAATTTCATGTTGGCAGGTGCTTTGGTGCGCCAAAGGGTGCATGCCTTCCCGTGTCGACAGCAACTTTGATGCGCCCTTTACAAAGTGGGTGGCGCATTTATGACTAGCTCACCTATATATAAAATTTGTGCACCCAAATGTCATTATCATCAGACACAAAGCACGTGATTTCTTTTCTCAAAGCCATTAGCCATTTTCCTCGTCATTTTCAATGCTTTGTGGACCCATTACACGTCTCTTGCTATTTATCCAGGTAAGAGGTTCTTCTCCCTCTTGTGCGTTTTGGGTTTTTGGTTCTTGATGTGCTTGGTGGCCTAGTTTTGGTTTGAAATATTGAAATGTTGATCTGGTTCCCTTTCCCCCTCTCCTTCCTTTTTGTTGTCTATCTTTCCATTCTCCTCCTCTTTCAAGAACTGCTGGTAGAGGGAGTTGTCTAAAAGAATGGTCTGAAACCCTTTGGATTGAAACATTATATCTCCCAAAACAATCTTGGGCCGAAAAGGAAGAAGGGTTGAACCATGTAAAACTCATTTTTTCCCTTGGCGCACCAAAGACGCGTCTTGTTACACTATGAACATTCGCCCCCATGGCGCATCTCGACCACCTCTGCAACATGAACGATTTAACCACCTTGGCGACCATTTTTGCATCATTAACTGGAGCCGCCCTTAGGTGCGCCTTCACATGCCTTCCGCTAAACTTGCGCCCCATAATGGCGCGCTAACCTTCCTTGTTCGTCACATTTCCATGTGCCAATGGCGCACCCAACATCTATGCAACACCGGCTTTATCTGCGCCAAGTGTGAAGTTATAAAGGCGCAGGCGCTTTCCTCATCACAGCAACATTCGTGTTGTGCAAACCCTTCGTGCGCGCGCCATATTCCCTTTGGTACACGAAAAGTTCCTGTTACACACTTTTCCATGCGCCAAAGGGCGCACCAAATCCCAATGCAACATGAAAAATCTATGCGCCAAAGGGCGCATCCTGTCACTATGTAACACGAAGTTTTCATGCGCCTTTTATAAAATGCACTCTGCAGTATGCATGCGCCATGCGCCTTTGGCGCCAGTTTAACCTTTGCAACACCCCTTTCCTGTGCGCCCTACCTATTTAGCCCTGTAAGCTACAGCTTTCATGCGCCATGCGCCCTGAGTCTCAAAATCTCTAACTCTTTCTTCTGCTAACATTTCAATGGAAGATCAAATGGCTAATTCAACCTTTTCGGATTGGGTCTCGCTTCTTCTTCATGCAGATCAGCAACTGAGTTCGAAAGAACATATGTCTACATCCAGCAAGAGACCCACCAAATCGAAAGGAAAGGCTAAGCTTACAGAGGAAGAGATGAAGTATAAATATCAAAGGGTCAGAATGCCCGAGTCCCAGGCCGAGTGTAGCATAGACGTCAGAGATTCAGAACTGGGGCATATTGATATGGAGGAATTCTGGGCTAGAACTCAGAAAGTCACAAGGAGTCCATGGATGGACAAATTGATCGGTAGTGCCCTGCACTTCACCGGAGGAATTCCAGTCAGCGCCGTCAACAATGAATTCTTGATGGTGATTGCCCAAAGTTACAACAAAGACACAAGGTGTGTCGTAAACAGCAAGGGCGAGGTAATCATTAACCTCACTGCCTGGTCACTTTGAGGGAATACTCGCATACCTCACCACCGGACTTTGTGGCCGTCGGCCAACCAAGCGGAATGCATTAAGCCCCGGGATGACAATGAGGATCAATGTATGCGCAGCTAATGAACGAAGTCTATCTGAAGAACAAAAAGGTAATAACCCGGTGGCCCCAAATCATCCACCGCAGCGACTTCTCAGAGGAGCTCAGCGATACCATTACATTCCTGAGCAGGGTCTTCAAGCTTTCTGATGCCCATTATTTCCATAAGTGGATGCTGCGGTACTTAGAGACCATGAACAAGAATATGCCTGATCAGCGCTTTTGCTGGGGAGAGATTATAAGCAGTACAATCTCTGAGCAGCTACAACAATTCAGCACAACAGGGGCATTCCATATGAACTCCTACGTAGTCTACACTGCAGCATCAGCGAGGGACTATCCAGGCCTGACGCGGAGTGGAGTTTGGCCTCAGGTCAAGATATACGAGTACTACCCAGAGTTGAGGCTGGAGAATAGCATCTCCCAGTTCACAAAAGTTAACGATGTGTTTTTCTATCACATCATCTGCCTACTGAGGCCGAACATGACTTATGGTCGCACGACCAAAAGCATAGTAGCAGCCACTGAGAAATGGGGGGCCTTGTTTACCCAGTTTCCCACATTCACCTATCTAAGGGCTGCCAACTTTTTGGGAGAGCCAACCGGGCCACCAAGGTATCTTTGGGCCTAAACTAATTCTCTTAGGCTCACAAGGCAGCTAATCACATATCACGAAAAATGCCTGAAAAGAAAGAAGGGTGGAACTCCTTTCCCCCTCACCGTAGGCCGATATACATGCTCTACCCACCACAAGGCGAAGGAAATGTTCGCAGAGCTGGAGTTACTCAATTTGAAACATGATTTCCCAACCAGGCCTACCTTCGACCCAAGGAGCTGCACGAGGGCGAAACTTGATCCAATCCACGTCCCTCAGATCGAGGACATTTACATTGACATCATCCATGAGGTGGAGCTCAGAAGAAAGGATCATTCTCGCCTAGCCTTGGCAGAAATCGTCCAATATGGGGTAGCCATTGTCCCCAAAGGCTACCAAACTACGGAAGATGAAGTAGACAAGGTATATACTGATACAGATGGGGACGATTGGCCCTTTCCGGCCATTGATAGAACTAAGGCTCCTCAGACAATTGAGGAGAGGGTCAAGGAGACTTTGCGGAGGACAGAACATTGGTGCCGATGAACGGCCTAATCTACCTCGGGGTTGATTTCACTACCTCCCCACTGGGTAACGCACCTCCACGATCCAAAAAGCAGCCTCAAGGTAAAGGCAAAGGTGTAGAGGGTGAGTCCAGCACCACCCAAGAAGAAGCCCCTGAGAGTCCTCCTTCCGCGGCACCCGAGCAGGTAATATCTCTGGTCACACCAGAGAAAGAAGCAGAAGAGGAAGTTCCAATTGGCCCATCCACTCAGGATGTCGGCATTGTTACAACAACCGAAGTTCCTTCCGTCCCTCCTTCTTCTCTTCCTTCCCCTCCTCGAGTGACTCAAGCGACCATCCCTTTGGTCGTGTCCTCTTCCCCTTCTTCTACTGTTCCCCTCGCCTCTTCATCTATCTTCTCTTCCCTCGCTGATCTTTCCTCCTCCATTTCTTCCCTCATCTCCGAGCTCCCTTCCCCTCCTGTCTTCCATCCTGCGCAGTCTCCCTTCCTCTCGTGGGCACTTCTTCGGCTATTCTCTCAATGCCGCCGCCGCGTGTCTCCACGTTTTTCCCCTCTACTACTGCAGCTGCCCCTCCTCTGTTTCCGGTCCTTCTACCATAGGTCTAGCCTGGATCTCTCAGCAGCTAAGTCAGCAGAAGAGGAAAGTTCCCATCGCTCCTATGGACTTTTCCGTGATCCCATTTAAGGGGGCGAAGAAGCAGAAGCCTGTCACGCGCTTCTCCCAAAGTGCTGTAGGGGAAAGAGTTATGGAAATCGCATACCCCAATCCTCTCAAAGAGAAAAAGGATCTGTCTCCGACAGATTTTACTGTGACCCAAGTCACAATGGGGACATCCTCCGAAAGTCTTCAGGGGGAGGCTCTTTCCATAGTTGACGCCCTCTGCAAAAAGCTTCAGGAAACCAAGGAAGAGAAAAGGCAACTAAAGGAGCAAAACAAATATCTGCTCCAAGCCTTACAGAAGATGGGTAGTGCGCCTCCCACAACTGCCGCCGAGACTTCGAGCTTCTCGGCCAGAAAATTAACGAGTATGCCAAGATCGGCGAGCGGGTATGGCCGCTTCCGCTTGGAGGAGCCAAATCCTCAAAGACAACGAAAAAGTGATCGCCGAGTTCTCCGACTTGTACCTGAATATTAGTAAGGCGAATAAAGAACTCCAAGCGCTAGCAGACCCATATCAGAAGAGCTGGAACATGCTAGACTGCAGCACGAGGCCTTCCAACAAATGTTCGACTGTTCAGTCGAGGATCTGGTCAAGTTCGGCGTCTTCGGCCACCCAAGGGCCCTCAACAAAATCATGTCCACTCTGGACTATCGGGTGGATCAGCTAGAATTTATTCTAGAAAAGATTGACAAAGTCAAGGAAGAAGCCCTGGATGCGATGCACCAAATGGAACGAATTGTTCTTAATATGTCGCCAGGGTTACTTACTCCTTCCTTCACTTTAAGGAAAGCTGATGAAACCATCCGGATCTTCAAGGAGATCGCTTCTCAAGGAACGGGGCCAGAGGTCACATTTGACACGGAATCCATCAACAACCTGCTGGCCTGTAGGGACTTCGTCGGGTTCCTCATTGAGGCGGAAAAGGACTTTTCCAAACTCCCAGAGAAGCTCATAGATGAGCGGGAGACTTGTGAGGCAATAAGCGATAGGCACAAGGATCCTTCTCAGGATCAACTTGGGCCAATAATCAACAAGTTCATGGAATACCGCTCTCAGTTCCATATCTCGTCACCTGAGGAGCAACAAAAGCAGTCCACCCCCTTTCGGCCGCAAGATGATGATGACGAATAGCTGCTGCTCCTCTTCTTCTTCTTCTTCTTCTTCCTTTCTCTTCTTCGTCTTTCTGGAAATATCTGAAGTATGTTGATGCAAATGATGACATCATCCATGTTGCATCATGGGATGATGTCATCCATCAAGTTGTAAAAAGTCAACATAACTTTTAGATATTTTGTAAATATCTTTGTAAATAGTTGTTGGCTCCTTTTTGCCTTCTTTTCCTTCTTCTTCTATAAATACTCCAACACTTGTTGTATTGGGATGCATGAGTGAATATATTTCGAGATAAGAAATAGGAGTAAGGAAAAGAGACTTTGAGCTTTTGAATGTAAGAGTAATTAATACAAATATTTAGACTTTGTGCTGAATACCTGTGTTATCGCCATTAGATCTTTCTTATGTCTGATCTATGTGCTTATTCTGTTAAATCTGCTTCTTTTTCATTGTCATTTATTCATCATCAGTATTGCTTTGTTTATTTATGCAAGTAGGTTTGGCTCTGTTTACTACCAATCCCAAAACATAAATCTTCCGACCTTTCTGCTTTGGAATTCATTTCTTTTCTTCCTTCGGACCTGCTCTTTCCTCATCCCCTCTTCCTTTCCTTTCTTTTCACAGTCGGAAACACCCCACTGGGATGAGATCCCAAACCCCCGAAGGCAGAATCTGTGAGACTTGCATAGATTCCTGCTGGTAGAATAGCAATAAACCAGTTTCGCTTTGCTGACTCAAAGAGGGGCTATGCCCTGCACACTGTTGGCTCGTTTATCCATAGATCTGCCAAGCGACAGATTTTCGGACCAACAGTTTTTGGCGACTCCGCTGGGGAACGAATAGATCTGTCAGATCTATGATGGTGGTAAGATAAAAAATCAGAAAAAATCAGAAGATTGCTGCCTGTTTGCAAATCTGCACATTTTGTCAAAAATCCAAAAATTTGCAAAAGTGCTCTGAATTGAAAATTTTCTTCTGAGATCCATAGATCTGGCCTAGTTACAAATCTTTAGTTCGCTGAGTTTTTATAAAAATCAGTATTTTGCCGTAGATCTGAATTTTTGGCTGTTTGCTAAAAGTTTGAAACCCTCTGAAAAAGGTCAAAATCAGATCTGAAAATCAGCTTGCTATTCTTCTCTGTCGTTTTATCCTCGTTGTTATTTGTCATTAACCACAATCGGTTTTCTGAAGAGGATAGTTTTAAATATTTAGAAAAGTATTTGCTGCTGGTTTTATCAGAAAAACCAGAAAATCAGCAAGTACAACCAAAAAGAAAGTTTGAATCTGCGCCATAACGTTGCAGATCTGGAAGGTACACTGGCGAGTGAACCTTTTACGCGCAGCAGGAGAGCCCGTGGAGAAGCTGATCCTACTTTCGATCTGCTTCAAAGGCACAATTTCAGCGTGACACCGGCGCATTTTTCAGCGCTAAGCTCAGCTAGCCGGTTATCCAGGAGTGTCTCACCTTCACGAAGAAAAAGTCTTTCGCAGGGGGCATCCACATCCCTTTGTAGTGCCTTGCTACTCAGTGGAACCACACTTCCAGCTCGTGTTCTCTTTCCGGCTTTTCAGATGGCGGTACCATGGGGAAACGCGATGGGTCCTTTGGCCTTACCACATCCAGTTCACGCGCTCCCTCACGGAAATCGAAAGAATTTTCCCAAATTCGACGGGCGGAAATCAAAGCACGGATTCCCACATATCTACATTCATCATGTCATGCAGTATTTTGGATGTAACTCATGAAGATGTGTCGGTTCGCCTTTTTCTTGAAACCCTACAAGGACCTGCAGCTGAATGGTTTCAGCATTTGCCAGCCGGATCTATTACCAGTTGGGCCACTTTGCGGGATGCTTTCGAAGACAGATACAAGCCTTCAGAGGATGCATTTGCATTATTATCACGAATCACTCACCTAAAGAAGGAGGCAAATGAGACCATGCGCGATTTTATCGCCTGGTTCAATGCACTAATCAACCGTGTCCCTGTTGCCATGCTTCCAACACCGGAGAATCAAAAGTGTTTCTTCGTAAACGCTATGAGCTCAAAAGTTAGTTTCTTGCTCCTTCAAGAGCGAGTGGCTACCTTGATTCTCACCCAAGCCGCTGCCATTCGAATAGAGGATAATTTGATAATATCTGGTGAATTGAAAAAGGAATCAGCCAAGCCTAAATCTTTGGGCCCTTCGCCCACTACTTCGTCTGATCCAGCCTTTCAAAAGATGGCGAATGACTTGCTTGCATTAAAGAAGTAGTTGGCCCAGGCCTCCCCCAGTTCCTCATACCGGGATATTCCACGGAGGAATTTCGTTCCTAACAATGTTTCACAAAGGCCGCGCTTACCTACAACCGCTCCCACGGTTGGCGCTTGAGGCTCCTCCGTCCAACGCCTTTGGCCGAAATCGAAGAAGAACAAGATATTATGAAGAACCTTCGTCTCAAGGCGAAGATGATCAAGATGTCGGTGAACCGACTGGCGACTCTACTATCGGGTATATGGAATTTGATGAGGAAGAATCTGATGAAGAAGAGGGTACCCAGGGATATGCAAGTGGACAGTCATATGTTGTTTTTACTCGCTCGCAAGGAAAAGAAGCGGAAGTTGCTGCCCATGTCCAGCAGGAGAAGGCCGTGTCAAACGCGCCTCCGATCATTGCTAAAAGAGGTAATCCTCTTCCTACTCAACTCCCTGGCAAATATTTTACAAGGAAATCTTTTCCTATCTCTCCTCCAAATCAATCCTCTCACGTTCCTACCAAGGCCACCAATCCTATTCCATCATCGCGAGGTGAGGGACTCATTCCTTCACCAACGCAACCCTTGGCCGCATTTGATATCATAGATCATGCAAAAAAGACCAAGATCCAAATGTCTGAAGCTGAGTACCTTCAGTCAAACCCCGAACAGCTTGTAAGATTGACCAAATATATTCAGAGTCAAGCTGTTGCATCTAAGCAGGTTTCCCCAAAAGGAATCCTTTCCACTCCCCCTGAATCCCACATAAATGTTGCTTCAACATCGGCATCAGGCAAGATAGAGCCTTTCTATCTCTCTCTCCTGATCAATGGACACAAGCTGAGTAACTGCATAATTGATTCCGGGGCTTCTGATAACGTCATGCCGGCAAAAGTCGCCCATGCTTTGGGCCTCACTCTTACCAAGCCTTTCGGCAGATGTTATTCATTGGAAACCAAGCAGGTTCCATTGGTTGGCCAAATCAAAGACGCGTAATTTGCATTTGCGGCATTCCCAGATAAAAGAGTAAAAATGACAGTCCTCGTTGCTGACATTCCGGCAGCCTATGGAATTTTGCTGGGAAGAAGTTTTTGCAGCGAAGTTGGTGGAGAAATTCATATGGACTGGTCTAAAGCTAGAATTCCAGTCAAAGGCGTAATGCAGACTTTGGAGCCGAATCACAAAAGAAGTACTTGGTTACTAGTTCTGAGGACCCCAAAGCTCAAATCCTTTTTGAATCATCAGGGATGGGGAACTACTTCTTGTCTACCGAGTCTGATAAAGGGGTTGTTCTCGTTCAAGAAGGAGATCTTAA
This sequence comes from Taxus wallichiana var. yunnanensis, assembly GCA_018340775.1. NCBI lineage: Eukaryota > Viridiplantae > Streptophyta > Pinopsida > Cupressales > Taxaceae > Taxus > Taxus wallichiana. The sequence goes on along the minus strand of CM031238.1, from coordinate 34,415,528 downwards.
TAAGATCTGGACCTTGCAGTTCGATGGCAGCTGTGCAACTAGTGGATGTGGCGCCGGAGCCGTGCTAATATCTCCCGAGGAGAAGTCATTCCTCTCTCTTTCAAATTGCAGTTTTTCAACACAAACAATACTGCTGAGTATGAGTCTTTGTTACTTGGCATGCAAGCCGCAAAAGAAAGAGGGATTAAAAATCTAAAAGTACAAGGTGATGCAGAGTTGGTTGTAAACCAAGTCAAAAGGATTTACCAAGTGAAGAATGAAAGGCTCAGGCATTACCGTAATGCGGTATGGGACAGCATCGAAGAATTCGATGCTTTTTCAATAGAATCCATTCCAAGGGCTCAGAATGACATGGCCGATTCATTGGCCATTTCAGCATCCCTCATGCTCCCACACCCAGGTTTGAAAACAAACAAATACACCATTGAGGTGGTTTTCCGCCCGAGCGTGCCAGACAATTCTCAGCATTGGCAGGTGTTCAACGATGATAATCAACTCATTGCATTTCTTGAGAAGGCAGAAAATTTTAAAGAATTGCACTTTGAAGGATCTACTTCCACTTGCCGTGAATCAGTCACCGATCAAGGCGATGAATCCGAAGGGAACGACGGCATATGTCAGCTCAAAGGAAATAAAATTCCAAAAGGCCTGGTTTCTCTGGAGCGCCTGTTCGACAGGCATGACCGTTTTGTGAAAAAGAAGAAGCGGGATGACCCTAACTCATCCCCGAAACCGAACCGGTCAATATAGGTTCGGTAGAGCACCCGCAATTTGTGAACATTGGAAAATGTTGCATTGGAAAATGTTGCACGCCAAGAGAAATGAAAATTTTCAAGTTCTTTGAAAAAATATATGGACGTGTTGGCATGGTCTTATGCCGATCTAAAGTCCTTTAAGCCAAAGGACGTTCAGCATGACATTCCGTTGAAAGAAGATGTCAAAGCCTTTCGCCAGAAGCAGAGGCACTATAATCCTAAGATCTCGGGTACCATCCAGGCCGAAATTCAGAAGATGTTGGATGCAAGGATCATCTTTCCTATCCATCACAGTACTTGGGTAGCAAATATTGTGCCAGTGCGCAAGAAAAACGGCGAGATACGCATATGCGTAGACTTTCGCAATTTGAACCAAGCTTCCTTGAAAGACAACTACCCCCTTCCGATAATGGATCAAGTTCTGCAAGCAGTAACTGGGTCAGAGATGTTGTCCATGCTTGACGGTTTTTCAGGTTATAATCAGATTGAAGTTTCACCTGAAGATCAGTTTAAAACAGCATTCACTACTCCCTGGGGTACATTTGCCTACAGCAGGATGCCTTTTGGCCTAACTAATGCTGGCGCCACTTTTCAATGGGGCCATGGATTTCGCATTCAAAGGTATGATGGGGAAAGTCATCGTGGTTTATCTAGATGACTTGACCGTGTTCTCTAAACAACGAAATGATCATTGTGATCATTTAGAGCAAGTGTTGGCCAGGTGCCGAGAACATGGGATTTCCCTAAATCCAAAAAAATCTATTTTTGGAGTCACGGAAGGGAAGTTGCTAGGGCATGTGGTTAGCAAAGAAGGAACAAAGATAGATGCCGAAAGAGTTAAGGCTATTCAAAGCCTTACTCTGCCTACAAGCAAGACTGGTGTTCATTCTTTCTTTGGAAAGGTGAACTTTCTCAGGCGTTTTGTTCCTGACTTTGCTGAGAAGACCCATCACATATTGAACATGATGAAGGGGTCACCAACTTTCAGATGGAGCGAAGAGGGGAAAAGGTCATTTGAAGAAATAAAAGCTTCCGTTGCTCATGCACCAGTCTTGGTATGTCCCGATTTCTCCAAGGACTTCATCATGTATAGTTACGCATCTGAGCATACTGTGTCCGCAATCTTGATGCAAAAGAACTCGGAGGATGTTGAATCTCCGATCGCGTTCATGAGTTCTCCCCTCAAGCCTCACGAACTAAAAATGACTCAACTGGAAAAGCATGCCTTCGCCGTTGTCAAAGCAGTGAAGAATTTCAGGTATTACATTCTAAACTCACATACGGTGGTGCTGGTCCCTGACACGGCGGTGAAATCAATTCTAACTCAGCAGGAGTTAGGAAGCTTGCGAGGAAATTGGATCGCAAAGGTCCAGGAGTATGACCTGGATATTAAACCAACCAAGCTGGTGAGGGGCAAGGGCCTGTGTCAGCTAATGGCTGAAAACAAAGATTCAGAAAACCCTGATGACAGGGGTGACTACACCGACGAAACACAGACCAGAAGAAGAGCGATTCTCTACCTCTCTCCTATTTGTTGCAACTAGTGATGAATGGTACTCCGACATCGCTTTCTTCCTTACCTACGGCGAATGCCCAATGCACCTAACTACAAAGGAGAAGCGCACTATAAAGCTCAGAGCAGCTAAATATGTCATCTGGGATGACGGTTTATATAAACGTGGGATAGATGGCATCTTTTTGCGATGTGTTGACAAACCCCAACAAGTAAAACTACTGGAAAGTTTTCACAATTCAGCCTGTGGAGGGCATTTCTCTTCCTCCGTGACTGCACACAAGATCATTCGAGCCAGGTACTATTGGCCGATGCTCTTCCAAGATACAGCCACCTGGGTGGCAAAGTGTGAACCCTGCCAGCAATTCGTCGGCAAGCCCAAGTTGGCTGCCTTTCCCCTAAGGCCGGTCATTATCAATGAACCATTCAGGCAATGGGGAATTGATTTTATTGGTGCACTCAATCCTCAATCGAGTGCCGGACATAGCTATGTCCTTACAACTGACGGATTACTTCACCAAGTGGGTGGAAGCCATACCTGTCAAGCATGCCACTTCTGAGGTGGTTTGCAATTTCATTAAAGAAAATATCATTGTCAGGTTTGGCGTTCCAAACAAAATCATTGCTGATAATGCTTCTAACTTCTCCTCACGAGAAGTTATTAGTTTTTGCTATGAATATGGGATAACTTTGGCTCACGCCTCAGATTATTACCCTCAGGGAAATGGTCAGGCGGAATCCAGTAACAAGAACTTGGTGACCATCATACGGAAGTTAGTAGATGAGAATCAGCGAATGTGGCACAAGTCTTTGTACGACGCTTTGTGGGCCGATCGTATTACTCCCAAGAGATCTCTCGGCATGTCACCTTTTCAAGTGTTATATGGCACTGATGCCGAACTCCCCATTTCTGCGGAACTTCCTGCTCTACGCTTGGCGCGAGCTATCGAAGATGAAACTTTCCAAAATTCTCTTGAAAAGAGAATCATGTATCTGACATAACTTGAAGAAAAGAGAGTAAGGGTGGTCGACAGGATCACCGAACATCAGAATCAAGTTAAGAGGCTTTTTGATAAGAAGGCCAAGCAAAGGGATTTTCAAGTGGGAGATCTCGTCCTTTTGTGGGACAAGCGAAGAGAGCCAAAGGGCATGCACGGAAAGTTTGATTCCCTGTGGAGAGGGCCCTTCAAGATCAAGCAGCTCAACGGAGAGAATAGCTTCTATCTCTCATATCTGGATGGAACCGAGCTCCCGCTTCCTTATAGCGGGCAACATCTGAAAATTTTCAGGAAGTAGAGCTTGCTCTCTTCTTTGTACAGTTTGCTTTCGTTGTGTGTTTGCTTTCGTTGTGTGTTTGTTTTCGGTTTGTTGTGTGTTTCTTTTGCTCCCCCTCCGGTCGCCCTTGTTTTTGACTCTGTTACCCAATGGATAGGCACATGAGAACTGGGATTCTCTACCCCCGAGTTTGCTCAGGGATAGTCCCCAGAAAGAGCCAGCTGTTATCCCGTAAAATTGACAAGGGAAATTTTACCGATAACCATACCAAAATTTTGTTTCGATCCCTCGTTAGGGATCCCTTTGTTCGGAACGTTGCAAAATCCCTTTCGGGAAATCTGGTTTTCCGAACTTGGTTTTTTTTTTGTCTTTTTGGCTGGGCGCATGGAATTACTATGTAACACCAACTTTTGGTGCGCCCCCTTTAAACCCTTTGGCGCATACTTTTCAGTGTCAACACGCCTTTTCGTGCGCCAAAGTATGTTGAGTCTTCCCTGCGTGCGCCAAGGCGCATGCGCCTTCGTGTTAACACAACGTTTGTTGCGCCCCTTTTTGGTGCGCCAAAGGGCGCACATAATCCCATGTCGACATCCCTTTCGGTGCGCTTAAGGCGCGCTTAATTTCATGTTGGCAGGTGCTTTGGTGCGCCAAAGGGCGCATGCCTTCCCGTGTCGACAGCAACTTTGATGCGCCCTTTACAAAGTGGGTGGCGCATTTATGACTAGCTCACCTATATATAAAATTTGCGCGCCCAAATGTCATTATCATCAGACACAAAGCACGTGATTTCTTTTCTCAGAGCCTGTCAGCCCCTGCCTCGTCGTTTTCAACGCTTTGTGGACCCGTTACACGTCTCTTGCTATTTATCCAGGTAAGAGGTTCTTCTCCCTCTTGTGCGTTTCGCGTTTTTGATTCTTGTTGTGCTTGGTGGCCTGGTTTTGGTTTGAAATATTGAAATGTTGATCTGGTTCCCTTTCCCCCTCTCCTCCCTTTTTGTTGTCTATCTTTCCATTCTCCTCCTCTTTCCAAAACTGCTGGTAGAGGGAGTTGTCTAAAAGAATGGTCTGAAACCCTTTGGATTGAAACATTATATCTCCCAAAACAATCTTGGAACTGAAAAGGAAGAAGGGTTGAACCATGTAAAACTCTGTTTTTCCTTGGCGCACCAGCGCGTCTTGTTACACTATGAACAGTTGCGCCCCCATGGCGCATCTGACCACCTTGCAACATGAACGAAACCCGCGCCGATGGCGCACCCATTTTGACTGCTGCATCATTAACTTCTGCGCCCTTAGGGCGCGCCTCCTTCACATGCTGCAAGCGCTAAACTTGCCCCAATGGCGCGCCAACCTTCCTTGTTGCGTCACATTTCCATGTGCCAATGGCGCACCCAAAGATCTATGCAACACCGCTTTATCTCGCGCCAAGTGTGAAGTTATAAAGGCGCAGGCGCTTTCCTCATCACAGTAACATTCGTGTTGTGCAAACCCTTCGTGCGCCGCGCCATATTCCCTTTGGCGCACAAAAAGTTCCTGTTACACACTTTTTCCATGCGCCAAAGGGCGCACCAAATCCCAATGCAACATGAAAAATCTATGCGCCAAAGGGCGCATCCTGTCACTATGTAACACGAAGTTTTCATGCGCCTTTTATAAAATGCACTCTGCAGTATGCATGCGCCATGCGCCTTTGGCGCCAGTTTAACCTTTGCAACACCCCTTTCCTGTGCGCCCTACCTATTTAGCCCTGTAAGCTGCAATTTTCATGCGCCCTGCGCCCTGAGCCTAAAAATCTCTAACTCTTTCTTCTGCTAACATTCCAATGGAAGATCAAATGGCTAATTCAACCTTTTCGGATTGGGTCTCGCTTCTTCTTCATGCAGATCAGCAACTGAGTTCGAAAGAACATATGTCTACATCCAGCAAGAGACCCACCAAATCGAAAGGAAAGGCTAAGCTTACAGAGGAAGAGATGAAGTATAAATATCAAAGGGTCAGAATGCCCGAGTCCCAGGCCGAGTGTAGCATGACGCGAGATTCGAATCGGGCATATTGATATGGAGGAATTCTGGGCTAGAACTCAGAAAGTCACAAGGAGTCCATGGATGGACAAATTGATCGGTAGTGCCCTGCACTTCACCGGAGGAATTCCAGTCAGCGCCGTCAACAATGAATTCTTGATGGTGATTGCCCAAAGTTACAACAAAGACACAAGGTGTGTCAGAAATCAGCAAGGGCGAGGTAATCATTAACCTCACTGCCCGTCACTTTGAGGGAATACTCGGCATACCTCACCACCGGCACTTTGTGGCCGTCAGCCAAGCGGAATGCATTAAGGCCTGGGATGACAATGAGGATCAATGTATGCAACTAATGAACGAAGTCTATCTGAAGAACAAAAAGGTAATAACCCGGTGGCCCCAAATCATCCACCGCAGCGACTTCTCAGAGGAGCTCAGCGATACCATTACATTCCTGAGCAGGGTCTTCAGGCTTTCTGATGCCCATTATTTCCATAAATGGATGTTGCGGTACTTAGAGACCATGAACAAGAATATGCCTGATCAGCGCTTTTGCTGGGGAGAGATTATAAGCGGACAATCTCTCGAGCAAACTACAAATAATTCAAAGACAACAGGGGCATTCCATATGAACTCCTACGTAGTCTACGCCGCAAAGATCGGCCGAGGGACTATCCAGGCCTGACGCGGAGTGGAGTTTGGCCTCAGGTCAAGATATACGAGTACTACCCAGAGTTGAGGCTGGAGAATAGCATCTCCCAGTTCACAAAAGTTAACGATGTGTTTTTCTATCACATCATCTGCCTACTGAGGCCGAACATGACTTATGGTCGCACGACCAAAAGCATAGTAGCAACCACTGAGAAATGGGGGCCTTGTTTACCCAGTTTCCCACATTCACCTATCTAAGGGCTGCCAACTTTTTGGGAGAGCCAACCAGGCTACCAAGGTATGCTGGGCCTAAACTGATTCTGCTGGAGCTGTCAAGGCAGCTAATCACATATCACGAAAAATGCCTGAAAAGAAAGAAGGGTGGAACTCCTTTCCCCCTCACCGTAGGCCGATATACATGCTCTACCCACCACAAGGCGAAGGAAATGTTCGCAGAGCTGGAGTTACTCAATTTGAAACATGATTTCCCAGCCAGGCCTACCTTCGACCCAAGGAGCTGTCTGCCGAGGGCGAAACTTGATCCAATCCACGTCCCTCAGATCGAGGACATTTACATTGACATCATCCATGAGGTGGAGCTCAGAAGAAAGGATCATTCTCGCCTAGCCTTGGCAGAAATCGTCCAATATGGGGTAGCCATTGTCCCCAAAGGCTACCAGACTACAGAAGATGAAGTAGACAAGGTATATACTGATACAGATGGGGACGATTGGCCCTTTCCGGCCATTGATAGAACTAAGGCTCCTCAGACAATTGAGGAGAGGGTCAAGGAGACTTTGCGGAGGACAGAACATTGGTGCCGATGAACGGCCTAATCTACCTCGGGGTTGATTTCACTACCTCCCCACTGGGTAACGCACCTCCACGATCCAAAAAGCAGCCTCAAGGTAAAGGCAAAGGCGTAGAGGGTGAGTCCAGCACCACCCAAGAAGCCCCTGAGAGTCCTCCTTCCGCGGCACCCGAAAGCGGTAATATCTCTAGACACCAAAGAAAGAAGCGAAGAGGAAGTTCCACCGGCCCATCCACTCAGGATGTCGGCATTGTTACAACAACCGAAGTTCCTTCCGTCCCTTCTTCTTCTCTTCCTTCCCCTCCTCGAGTGACTCAAGCGACCATCCCTTTGGTCGTGTCCTCTTCCCCTTCTTCTACTGTTCCCCTCGCCTCTTCATCTATCTTCTCTTCCCTCGCTGATCTTTCCTCCTCCATTTCTTCCCTCATCTCCGAGCTCCCTTCCCCTCCTATGTCTTCCGCTGCTGCAGTCTCCCTTCCTCTCGTGGGCACTTCTTCGGCTATTCTCTCAATGCCGCCGCCGCGTGTCTCCACGTTTTTCCCCTCTACTACTGCAGCTGCCCCTCCTCTGTTTCCGGTCCTTCTACCATAGGTCCAGCCTGGATCTCTCAGCAGCTAAGTCAGCAGAAGAGGAAAGTTCCCATCGCTCCGATGGACTTTTCCGTGATCCCATTTAAGGGGGCGAAGAAGCAAAGCTGTCACGCGCTTCTCTCAAAGTGCTGTAGGGGAAAGAGTTATGGAAATCGCATACCCCAATCCCCTCAAAGAGAAAAAGGATCTGTCTCCGACAGATTTTACTGTGACCCAAGTCACAATGGGGACATCTTCCGAAAGTCTTCAGGGGGAGGCTCTTTCTGCAGTTGACGCCCTCTGTAAAAAGCTTCAGGAAACCAAGGAAGAGAAAAGGCAACTAAAGGAGCAAAACAAATATCTGCTCCAAGCCTTACAGAAGATGGGTAGTGCGCCTCCCACAACTGCCGCCGAGACTTCTGAGCTTCTCAGCCAGGAGAAAATTAACGAGTATGCCAAGATCGGCGAGCAGGGTATGGCCGTTTCCGCTTGGAGGAGCCAAATCCTCAAAGACAGCGAAAAAGTGATCGCCGAGTTCTCCGACTTGTACCTGAATATCAGTAAGGCGAATAAAGAACTCCAAGCGCTAGCAGGACCCATATCAAGAGCTGAACATGCTGGGATCGCAAAGCACGAGGCCTTCAACAAATGTTCGACTGTTCAGTCGAGGATCTGGTCAAGTTCGGCGTCTTCGGCCACCCAAGGGCCCTCAACAAAATCATGTCCACTCTGGACTATCAGGTGGATCAGCTAGAATTTATTCTAGAAAAGATTGACAAAGTCAAGGAAGAAGCCCTGGATGCGATGCACCAAATGGAACGAATTGTTCTTAATATGTCGCCAGGGTTACTTACTCCTTCCTTCACTTTAAGGAAAGCTGATGAAACCATCCGGATCTTCAAGGAGATCGCTTCTCAAGGAACGGGGCCAGAGGTCACATTTGACACGGAATCCATCAACAACCTGTTGGCCTGTAGGGACTTCGTCGGGTTCCTCATTGAGGCGGAAAAGGACTTTTCCAAACTCCTAGAGAAGCTCATAGATGAGCGGGAGACTTGTGAGGCAATAAGCGATAGGCACAAGGATCCTTCTCAGGATCAACTTGGGCCAATAATCAACAAGTTCATGGAATACCGCTCTCAGTTCCATATCTCGTCACCTGAGGAGCAACAAAAGCAGTCCACCCCCTTTCGGCCGCAAGATGATGATGACGAATAGTTGCTGCTCCTTCTTCTTCTTCTTCTTCTTCTTCCTTTCTCTTCTTCGTCTTTCTGGAAATATCTGAAGTATGTTGATGCAAATGATGACATCATCCATGTTGCATCATGGGATGATGTCATCCATCAAGTTGTAAAAAGTCAACATGACTTTTAGATATTTTGTAAATATCTTTGTAAATAGTTGTTGGCTCCTTTTTGCCTTCTTTTCCCTTCTTCTTCTATAAATACTCCAACACTTGTAGTATTATGGATGCATGAGTGAATATCTTTCAGATAAGAAATAGGAGTAAGGAAAAGAGACTTTGAGCTTTTTGTAACAGAAGAGTAATTAATACAAATATTTAGACTTTGTGCTGAATACCTGTGTTATCGCCATTAGATCTTTCTTATGTCTGATCTATGTGCTTATTCTGTTAAATCTGCTTCTGTTTCATTGTCATTTATTCATCATCAGTATTGCTTTGTTTATTTATGCAAGTAGGTTTGGCTCTGTTTACTACCAATCCCAAAACATAAATCTTCTGACCTTTCTGCTTTGGAATTCATTTCTTTTCTTCCTTCGGACCTGCTCTTTCCTCATCCCCTCTTCCTTTCCTTTCTTTTCACAGTCGGAAACACCCCACTGGGATGAGATCCCAAACCCCCGAAGGCAGAATCTGTGAGACTTGCATAGATTCCTGCTGGTAGAATAGCAATAAACCAGTTTCGCTTTGCTGACTCAAAGAGGGGCTATGCCCTGCACACTGTTGGCTCGTTTATCCATAGATCTGCCTAAGCGACAGATTTTCGGACCAACACTATATTGAGTAGTAATTTTATGTGTTTTAACCCAAACTAGTTTGTTAATCAATGTTATAACTAAGTTTATATTTTACTTATTGATTTATGTGATTGGTTGAGGTTATTTATAGTGTGTTTAACTTTTTTGTGTATTTTATAATTATGATGATAGGTCTATAAATAAATAAGTGATAATGTCACAATTCTAGTCTTAGGTTTGGTTAGTCCAGATTGCAGTCCATTGTCAAAATAAAGTGCTTGCCATTCATCAAAATGAAATGCCTAGTCCATTGTTATTATATGTTTGTTAAAGAAAATTATTGGAAGAACCTTACGTCTCGATCAAATGTATCATCCTAATCTGGGGGGAATTTGTCATAAATGCACCATTTAATTTGGCATAGCCACTTGAGCTATATCAACAAGAGACTGGAGGAAATTGAGGCAAGAGGTCCATTCCCAATCTCAAGTTCACCGCTAACTCAAAGGTTGCGAATTTGCTATAGTGGCAAAACGAATGCGCCAAAAAAATAAACCCAAGAATAGTGTCTAATGGCAAAGTGGTATTTGTTTATGTTTGTGATGAGGTGGCAAGGATCAAGCATAGTGGCTACAAACACAAGTTCGGTGAGGTGGCTAGCACCCACTCGAAAATATAGTGAGGACACAATCCCATTAACTTGATGTGTACCTCATCGATGAAGCAAAGCCATCTTAGGGAGCATATTTAAAAATAGAAGTGGAGGCCCATGCCACACTTGCAGCGAATAAAGTGTAGGTTCTTATTCACTTGTTTTAAAGATCAATAAGGCTCAATCTGAATGATCTCATTGTGAACAATTATGTCATTGTTCACAGTGTTGGATATTCTTGATCAGATTGAAATGTGGCCATTCTCACTACCCTTGTTGGAGTGGTGATATATATCTATCTACTGGATTGGTGATGTGTTCCCATCCATCAAAGTTGTTTTTGAAATATAATTCGTCCCAGATCTCATGAAGTGTGACACCTTTTCTTTTGGATTATGCTTGTATTGAGGGGGAAAATGTGAGTGAGTATTTGTGGAGGAAAGAAAGTATAACATAGGATATTGCTTGTACTAAGAGGGAAACGTTGGAGATATCCTAGGTGTAATTAGTACAACATAGGATATTTAGTTGTGTACATGAGTTATAACTCACATATAGATTAGTATGAAGGAGAGAAAGTACAACATAGGATATTCAATTGTGCAAATGTGAGTTGTAACTCACCTAAAGATTAGTATGAGTGAGTATTTTTGAAGGAGAGAAGTTAAGATGAGATAATAATACTTGATCCCTAGTTTGTAGGATCAGGTCATTGTAAGAGAAGCTCTCTTAGGTATAGAATAAAATAGAATCATTCCATTTATCTAAATAAAGCAGCATAAAATCAAATGCAAAAGTGAAACGGGCATCCTTTGTAATGTCCCCTTTTTCCAATCGAATACCTTTGGCCTATTTTGTCAACCCGACGACCAAAGGAAAAATATAAGGGTGACTTAAGTCACAATAAATTATTATAAAGTGCTATAAAAAATAAAATAAAATTATTAAAGCACTTATATTAATTTATTTGGCTTAATAAAAATAAATAATAATCCCTATGGTCAATACGAGGGACAAATATCATTGTAAAGGGATTTATTGTATTTTATTCTTCCTAGAGGGGATAATGGCGACTTGGGCCAAAAGTGAATAATGACATTTAGGAAGGATAAAAAATATTATTAGGGGTGGGAAAAATAGATGTGTGTGACAATATTCCTAGGACAAGTCGACTTGGTCTAGGAATGAGCATGTAATTTCATTGGCTGGTTTGGAGGTTGGTTGTTGGCCCTTTTCCTTTAAAAGGGAAGTCGACTTGCCTCTTCCATCATCCAGAAATATTTTATGTCATTTTCCTTTGCATTGAGCTTCAGCTTTTGCAAATAAATTCTAAGGACGAAACCCTTAGTAATTTATTCTCTTGTGGACGAAAACCCCAAGAGTTGTGAGGGTTTTTCACTCAGAAATTCCCATTGATTGTAATCAGATTTTCAGTGTTATTTTCAGTCATTTCCAACAGTGTATTTGAAGGCATTTGAGGAATAAAATTGCAGCAGTTCATCTTCTATTGATCGACCCAATTGGGGCAGATTTGGCTTTGTTTTTGGAGGTATTTAGATCTGATTTTAATTGCTAAATCATCTACATATTTTTGGGAAATAAGCCAATTAGTTTCATAATTTTTTCAAAGGGTTTTTACCAATTTTATAATCAGATTTCAGATCTGATTTCTGAGTTGATTTGGCATCCAAAAATTATGATTCTTATATGAATGAGTTCCTAAAAATATAGGCAAGCATCTGGGATAGAGAAAATAATTTTTGGAGCTCATTTGATGCCCTAAATGTGTGGGCCGAAATAGTAGGAGGGCCAGATCTGCATGTTTGGTAGTTGCTGTTATAATTTGGTTTACATCATCTTGTTCCTTGTATTTTTCCAAGTTCGGGCATATGTCATTTGCCTAGATCGGAGTTGTGTAGAGAAAGTTATGCTATCTTGAAGATTGCAGCAGTTAGGGTTTCAGATTTAAATTATTTTCCAGCTGTTGTAAAATCTGATTTTCGCCATAAATTCTCCAGGGTTGTTCCAAGGGTTTGGGAGTAAAAATAATTATTGTATGCTGATTTTGGGTGTGTTTGCATATAAAACCCTAGTCGCTTTTTGCATAAATTAATCCCGGTTGCCCTAGTTTATTTCCCATAGCTGCCAAAAGTATATTTTATTATTTTATAAAGTGGGAAAATCTCTTATTTGGGCAAAAGATCTATTGGGGATTTTCATCCTTTGAATGTTGGTTGTTATTATGCATCAACACAAGAATTTTCCGAATGGACTCGGGAGTCTGTAGTAACAACTCACCTAGCAAGTTTCTAAGAATTGTTCTTGACTCGCAAGTGTTGGCATTTCTCGGAGATTAATAGCAAGTTTTTGAAGTATGAGACGAAGAATCAAGATTCAACAGATGACAGTGGTTCATTGCAGAATTCTGCACGGTGCCCACCAGGGGTTCACAACAGTTACAGTCATTCTCCATCTAAAAATCTAGGAAGATGGGACCAAGTGTAAGTCACAGTGACTTCAGCAGAATAGGTATCCCCTGACCTAGCATCTGAGACAAAAGGAAATCTGCATGTGAGGTGCTTCCCCTCGGCTGGTGTAGCCAAAGTGGTAACAGCATTTCAAGAAGAAATGAAAAATACATGCAGATTATTAAACGAAATGAGCTATTTAAATTTTTATTTAATTCTGAGAAGCAAAATAAGAAAGCAATGCAAAGAGAAACATACACAAACTCCAGCATACACAGATTCTCAAATGTTTAAGTAAAATTTATTTTGTAAAATAAATGCACATCTTTTATTCAATTGCAATTTCTACTTTCTACTCCTAATCTAATCTACTTTAGATGAACATGAGAAGTTCATATTAATTAACAAGAGTGGGGTTTCAATCTGTCTTTCAAGAGGGGGGCCACCGCTGCCCTAATGTGGATACAGAGGGGTTAGAACCCGGGTGGAAAGCTTGGAATACCCTTAGTACAAGTTGCATAACCAACTCACCCAAGCCCCTTCCACGGATACACGCCTTTTGAACACTAAAAGAAAGGAAAAAGAAAAGGCTGTTTTAAGGTATCATTCCAACCCCCATGTACTACAGTGCATGCATACCCTAACCCCTTACAGATTTGAATGTGTGCTTTAATTAATCATGAAATCACGGGCTTTTCACCAAAATACCCTGCCAGGTGTACAAGTGAACTTGAAGCAAGCATTCCACAATACACAATTGGAATTCAAGTAAGCACTCCAACTTACCGTTAGACCACAGACCAAGTGTCTGACTAAATTCTGAAGAAAAATAAACCAGTAAATGCACACACATACGCAGATATGTCAGTTAATAGAAAATTGAACATGGCAGAGATAAACGAACACTCAAATACCTGCAACCAATATTACTTGAATATTAAATTTTATTTCCTTCTTTGTTTCTTCTTTATTTTTTGACACAAAAACAAATTAAAAAGGAGGGTGAAAATAACCTGAGGGTATATGATGCAGGGCTATCCCAGTCGTGGAGAGGGCTTCCTGAACACGAGGAGTTAATACTTTGGTATCTCCGTAAGCATTAATGGAAACTGAGCCTCGGTACGCCACCTTCCTGAGAGCAGAACTAATGTTCTGTGCGATTGCAAAGGGATCCACCCCCTTTGGGACGTTGCAATTCTCTATATCCCACCACACTGATATCTTTGCATTTGTGAAATCCTCCTCCGCCATTATCACTACTAATAATAATTGATTAGTATTTGCGTATAGCGGGAAACCTCGACCGCGACCCCTGCTTGTATTTAGGTAGCTACATGGGATCAGGCATTAGCTCCTACGAAGCCGAGTCGCCATGGCCTTGTGGAGATTGGAAATTTTATACAAATATTTATAAGCTTACTGGATTTTTAGTCTGCGACTTGAAATTTTTCAATTTCACGAGCAACATTGGGAAAGCAAAAGAGAAACGGACTGTGGCCTCAAAACTTACATCTAAACCCTACTTAGCCACCGTCGTCAAAGATGTAGTACTTAGATCCCAAGTTATGTGAGAATATTTTCTTTATAATAGAAAATCATCACTCATGCATTGATAGGTACCTACTTTCACTAAAGCAACAAAATAAAGATATCAAAAGTAGGGATGTGATCCTATGTCCCTTTTTTTCCTATAGAGTGTTTTAATAAAATAATATCATATGCAGTATAAAATATTCAAAATAAATAGTGGTTATATTAAAGTTTTTGTGATTTTTTTAACACATTATTGTTGGATCATGTTAACATTGTCGGACTCGTTACTAAAGTTTAGAATCTTGTGTCACGTTTGTCATTTGCCAATAGTTGGATTATGTAGCGGAATGACATGATCAATTGCAATGCCTCCTTCTACCAATGTGGTAAAGCAGTGTCATGGATTAGAAAGTGAACCAATTGCACTCTTGCCAAGGAAAACCAAAAAATTGCCTCGTTAGAAGAATTCGATGCTTTCACTCCCCATTTATAGGTTATGGTTGCTCAGCTCAAACACAAACTTAAGCTTGTGGAACTTTGTGTTGCTAAAGGGTTGTTTTGACTAATATATTCGGGGATGATTTTGTATTACATTTTGGTGGAGGGATTTTGGGACACTCTTGGGCAATGTTAGCGTAATGAGTACAATATGAAAACCTTAAAAAGAATGAGGCTCGCTCTGATGAGACTTTGAGGTATATGAAGTGTTATCTCTATCTAGCTATCAAGAGGAGGGTGATGTAAATCGCTTAATTCCCATCTCATTGGATATAGATGGATGGGTAAGGCTCTCAACTGTAAACTCTCACCCTATACCACCTTGTGTAGAGATTCTAGATATGGCGACTTCCAAAGGACAAGGACCAAATCAAGCTAGAATGCATTGGCTCAAAGTCATAAATCACACCTCCGAAGACTTTTTCAAATTGCTCAGACTCAAGCAAGCCAAGGAACAAAAAGGGCTATTCAAACCGTGTATGCCCATATCACCACCCACTGGAATTTATGTGGCCTTTGTTGATCATAGCATAATAGTTTTCCAAGCACGGAATTCATGACCGAGAGAACCCCAAGCCTTACAGGACTGCATAAAATTAATGCCTCACAAACAAAGTCATTTTGTTAAAAAGCTTTATAATTCTCCTCTCATAATTAATGAGCTTATTATTATTATACAAAGCATGGACAATGACGAATCCCATGGCCTCAACAATTTTCCTTGCAAGTTTTACAGAGCCACTTGGGATTTTGTTGGCCCGCACTTGCTACAAGTTTATAATGAGGCACTTGGCAACAAAAATTTACAAAATATCATCAATAAAGCCAATGTTAAATTCATTTGCAAAGTAGGACATACATAGTTACATGTCACCTAGAGATCAATCACTCTTTTGAATGTCTCATATAAGATTATTGCCAAGGTTTTAACTATGCACTTGAGACATATCATGTTTTTTATCATTAGAGCATAACAAATAGGTTTCATCAAGAGTCAATGCATTCTAGACACCAACAGTATTGTCTGGGAAGGTATGGAATGGTGCATCTCTCAATGGAAAACCATCTTGCTCAAGCTCAACTTTGAAAAGGCTTGTGATTGCATAAAGTAGTTATTCATTCTTTTTATGCTCAAAGTGCTTGGATTTGGGGAATTCTTTATTTCCACATTTCAAACCCTATGTGTTGATGTCTTTGTTTGTTTAAATACTTTTGGGCTCTTTCGTTTCATGCAGTAAAGGGCGCTCCCTAACTCTTACTTTGTATGTTCTTATAACAAAGCCATTGGGTGCCTTCTTACTAATACGTGGGGAAGGGTTTATTGCATGGAATTTACCTCCTAATCGACAGACATGGTTGAGAAATGGAAAGTTTGTTGATAACTCTTTACTCATTCTTTCTAAATAAGAGGCCTCTTTCAAGGAAGGTCTTCATTGCTTGGATATTTTTACAAATCTCGAGTGAGCCAAAACTCAATGATTTTGTCAAAGTCTAATGTCATTGCTAAGTGGCTTAAAGGTTATAAGAGGAAATGGATCGAACATAGAGAGAAAATAATTTTCCTTTTCATTCCCTTTGTTTTTAGTTCTCCCCTTTAGATTTTTGGTAATATCCGGTTGACCATGTGGGAAAAAATATATCTCTAGCTAGCAGTTGCAATTTTATATTAAAATTCTCACATCGCTCATCACTATTAATATTCTTGTTGGGTGCCATATAAACCCTTGTATAATAAGCTTTTCAAATTATTAAGAAACTTTTTATTGGCTTATGCCTAATAAGTTTGTGAAATTCGTAGAGTTGTTTGGGATATTTGTTGTTTACTATAAGAAAAAGGTGATATGGGCATCACTAACACTCGTTGTCAAAGCATTTCTCTTTGTGTGAAGTGGGTCATGTAGGTTGTGGAAGGTCAAGAAGCTTGAAAAATCTTGTCAAAGCATTATATTTAAGCAAACTCGTTATATGGAAGAACTATTGGAAGAATATCATCTTTCCAACACTTTTGATCACCATTGTGCTATTAAAAATTGAGGGGGTTTTCATCACTAAAAGTATATAAAAATCCTTCAAATTAATCAAGTCACACCTTAAGTGGGTTGGAAATTGTTTCAAAAACAAGTTTTCTTTCAATGATTAGTCTTTGGTGGTCCTTATCATATGAAATTTATGTTTAATATTCCTAAATCTTAATTACTTGTGTAAAAGATAATTCAAAATAGTAAGTCAATAATCCTAACAAATTTAAATAATGTATTGAGATCACACCACAATATATACCATAGATTTATTAATAAATCTAAGTGTGATTGGGGCTTTAGGGTTAAAGTAATATTATTATCCTTAGTCAGATTGAGTGACATTGAGCTTAAATTGATTACTTAAGCTTTGCATAGTGTCATCAAGCTACCAATAAAATATGGAGAACTAAAAGAGAATGTAAGACGTGCTCATCTATAGGAGGACAAGTTCATAGTCAAACATTTCTAAGAAGCTACGAATGTGTCCTCTAGTGGTCCAGGCTAAAATCTAGCTATGGGATCTGGATCTCTCGTGTCTTTGGACGTGTTTCCTATATCTAGCTCATCAGTAATTACAATGTTATGATTGGATATTGCTTCTCCTTACTTGTTGACCTTAAAAGGATTTAATCACCGTTTGTGTTGGACTAACCTCATCATGCCCCTATTGATGTGATGAGTGTTTCACTACGCACTAATGTTCCAAAGAAAAATTAATGCACACATAGTTCTCCCAATCTTGTGATGAGATGGAGAGCAATAAAGAATGTAAACAAGATGTGACCCTCAAATTGGGCCTCACACTTGATAATTGACACTTGACTTAGCTATAGTACATGAATTTGTGATCTAGGGAAACAATAGAGATGTATTTAGAATTTGAGTTTCTTTTTCTTTTCATGTTCCAAGGAAAATGTGCTTCAATGTTACGTGCAATGACCTCCATAAATTATTCCTTTGATATCGATCTCTAGATACCCCTAGTGGTTAAGGATGGATATATTTATATAGTTTATATAGATGACCATTCAAATGTTTTCTCATGCAACCGACCCAAAAGTAGCACTTAGGTCAACCAAGCTACCATGTGCATTTTAAAATATGATTGTTGCAAATGCAAGGGGTGGGTTCATAGCATCCAGATAAGTTTGTCAATTGATTTTGTCTAAGCTAAAGTTAGAACTAGTTATGAGACAGAGATAGTTTGTAGATATTTTATAAATGTATTATGTAAAGTATGCAATGATTCCCGAAGTTCCAAGCTAGAGAAGTGGTTATTGCCTTGTTGAATTAGGGCATGAGATATATTAGGAGGATTTAAGTTGGTTGATAAATAAGCAAATGGAATAGTGAGAAAATAGCCAAAATGATATTTCCAAGTTCCAAATCATCAAAATTTGGGCACTAAAATTGCCCCCTTTTGACCTAGTACTTACAAATGCTCAATTAAAACTAAATAACAAGTAAATGTAAACCTCACATCATAATCATGGGATGGATGTGTAACTAGTGAATGTGTCCATATGTTAATCCATTTTTAATTCTATTATAACATGGAAAATACATATATCAAAGATCAATAATGATGTAAAATCGACATATGAAAAACTAAAATATGTAAAGTGGAATAATCCATAGAATGACTACATTATTCTTTCATATTGAACCATGCCCCAGTGTGTTGTATAAAATGTTTGTGCACAAGGTTCCCCCACATTGAGTAGGTGCTACAAATTTATAAATTATGTAATATCTCATGTGATATCATCCTTGAGCAAAATAAAGTTAATGTATCAATCATTAGACTATTACAAGAGCCATAATAGTCTTGGGTTATTAAAGTAGCCATTTTAGTCTTAAATTGTTGAGGAGCTATAGCAATCTTAAGTTATTAAAGGAGCTAGTTTTTTCCATAAGGGTGTAAAGATGGACTTAAGAAAATTCCATGTAGAACCCGATAAATGTCACAAATGTATCTAAGTTTATATGACAAACTCTTACCAAGTCCATGTAAATTTGCTAAATGTCACAAGGATAGTTGAATCTACATGACGAAATTGTACCATGTCCATGTAAATATGATAAAATGTCACAAATGAATTTGTAATATATTATTAAACTTGTGCGAAAATTTGTAACTATACTGAAATTGAATAAATGTCACACTTGTATTTCGAATGTGTAATGTTGAACTTATGCCAATTCTATGTAATTTTGATTTGATTTTGTATCTAAAATAAATAATTGTATATGAATTGTGTGAAATCCTATCACCATGTCTACCCTATGGTGGTTGACCATGATCTGTGTGAACTTCTAAAAGAGCCCACAATATTCCCCCATTTAATGCAAGGGATGTCATCATGTATCGCTCAACTCAAAATAGAAAAGTGGTTAATGTGGTGTGTTCAATCAAACCATCTATGATGTGAACCATATAAAGCATGCATACTCAATCCTAGTTGTAAAAGTAATGTGCATTAAATATGATCAATATAGAACAAATAGTATGTATTATCTCATAGGAAATCATATTGTAAACATGTATAGTAATCAATAAAAAATAAGTAGCTAGGAGTTTACTGGTGAATAATAAAGGAGAATGTTGGTAAACATGCAACTCAACACCAAAGGATCCTTTGGGACTCACAGCATAACATGACAAGAAAGGACATGGTGGGCCCACCATATGACATATATGAATTAGAATACATCACATTGATGAATTGACCAATATTAATATAAGTTAGTTGTGTGTGTTAAGAAAGCATTTGTCAAACAATATGTGTATCGGGATTCATGTGAATTACACAAGTATGTGTCAACAAAAAGATGTCAAGTAATATATATCACACAATTTGCCTTGAGCAATAAGCATATCAAGCAACATGTCTCAAACAATTTATGTATCAAGAAATGTGTCATAAAAATATGTGTGTCGGTACCACATGTAAGCAAGCAAATATGAGAATAAAGCACACAATGTGGCAAAGAAATGTGTGTTCCTAATAAGCAATGTATAAATAATGTGTGTATAAAGTAGATAATGTATCGAACAACGTGTAAATGACAATGTGTAAGAGTATAAAGAAGATCCCACATACAACACTAACTAAAGATGCACATGATCATGAAATAAACAAGTAATAAAGTAGCATGGCAAGCATAGAACATGTAAAATCGGTAGATATAAGTAAACAATGTAATTACTTAATGAAGCACATTATGATACATGTCATAACATAAAAAGTAGTAAAAGATAAGAATAAGATCTTTTTGCCATCAATGGACTAGTGTAAAAGATATAATTTGAAATGGGCTCTCTATGTAAAATTTCCCACGTGTAAGCATGCCCCAATGTGGTGGGTTGCCCCCACGTGTAAAGGCGCAGGAAGCCGCAAAACATGTGTATGATTTTCCATGGACTATGTGTATCTATTATTATTTTATGTATACTATATGCATCAAGTGCGGAAGGAAGTAGGTTGTGTTAAATGCTAAGCTTGAATAAAGATAATGTCTAAGTTTTTAATTTATAATATAGTTACATGTAAGTCTTGGATTTGTATTTTTTTGATATTATATTATTTTTGGATTTTTACCATACCAAAGTGCCAACTTCTAAGAAATAATTCCATGATCAACTACTAAAATAATGAATCATAAGTAAATAAAATGCAATAAAATTAACAAAAGCATAAAATATACCATAAAAAGAGTTGAAACAAGATTTGTCAAGTGGGGAAATCGGTGCACCAAAAGAAAAACCCATGTGTTTATTGAACTTCTTTTAAGAGAGAATGCATAGATAATGAAATATAAAGAAAGACTAAATAAGACTTCAAAAACACTCTAAAAAAGAGAAGGAAAAAATGTGAAGGAAGAGACCCAAACACTCTTTAAATAGAGTGAAAAGAGAATAAGAAGTTACAAAGTAACTCTAATTATTACTTTAGCAAACCTTATGAGTGTGTGCTTAATGTCACTATTTATCATGAAGCGAGGGGAAGTGGATGCAAAGTGGCAAATTGATTTAACATGGAAAAAAATAAGTGTGGGGAGATAAGGAATACATTTACTTACTTATATTCCATATTAGGGTTATAAATATGATATAGTGTTTAGATTATTAAATAAATATCAACAATTCGATTTGAACATACATATAGAGAAATTACAAGATAGATCAATAAGAACATGTGATAAATAGAGTAGGACATGAGAAAACAAGTGTAATTATCTATTTGACTTATCTAGAAGTTGAATTCGGTATGACAAAATGATGAACTAGCTGAAATGTCTTATAGATGCTTTGCCTCCGATTTTAGAAGTGCACAATGAGCATGGATCAAACTATTATTTTTTACCAAACTATTTGGTGGTTTTGTCTCTTTTGGATAAGTTAGTCCAGGAAGAAGATGGTGCTCTATAAATTTTAAAACTTGTACAAGTGAATGGAATATGCTTTATTGTAAATTAGTAGACCTTCAAAATGTGTGAAACCTTTTGTAATCAATTGAATTGACCCATAACCCTCGCCACATGTAAAACCCCTAAAAAGGTTAGTGTTTGGGTTGAATTGCAATTTGTACCCCACCTATGTTGACACTACTTCAAAAAGGCCTCTAAGTGTATGTAGTTCTCCACCTAAAGAATATAATATTGTATGGATGTAATTAGATTTGATAACCTGGTCACTTGATAATGTTTTGTAATGGTTTAGCGTGTTTGTGCTTAGCTTGGCTTTAAGGGCTTGTAATCTAGGAAACTTGACTTTTGAACCTAGTTGGGAGTGTTTTAGACCTATGTGGTGTCTTCTCCTAATGTCCGTTACTACTTTAGGGAAATTTGGGAGAGATTTATATTCCTTTTGAGTGATATTTACTAGTGGAGCTCTTGAAAGTGTCAGGTTAGTAAATGAGTAATTTTGATTTACTTATATAGGGTTTCTTAGGTATAATTTTTCACTAAGTTGACCCATAGGAAAGTACCGACCCATAAAAAAGATATTAAATTGAGAAATTGGTTGTTGGGTGGCCTTTGATAAAACCATTATTTTTGACCAAATTGTTGGATGGTTTGGTCCCATTTGGATGGTTTGGTCTAGGAAGGAAGCGTGACACTGTAAAGTTATGTGCATGATAATTATGAGTGATGGACTAGTCACTTGTGGTTGATGCAAGCATTTATGTGAGCAATTGAGTAATGAAATGAGGAGAGCAAGTCTTGTGATAGGAATAAAGATATGTCAATCAGGCTCGAAATAGGTGTACTAAATATATGCCAATTATGCTTGGAATAGGTGCACAAGTCATGATTTAGGGATTAAATCAATACTAACAATATCAAGTGATAAGTTACCAATTAAAGTGTCTACATTTATCCCCCTTTATGTTAGGAAATGAAATTTACTTTCTTAGAGGAAAAATATACCTAAGTATGTAAACAAACTTTATCTTTTCTCAAATGTTTGATTTCTTGATATGTTTTGGGTGGTTCTAAGATCCTAAAGTGAAAACATGTGACATATAGTGTATTCAATGTCTATATAAAAAGAACTCGAACTTTAGCCCTACATTGAAATTGAATTTGAAGATTGAAAATTGAGAGAGAATAAAGCATGGAAGGAGTGCACATATTTATTTTATTTAATAAGGAGCTTTCTATTTGAAACATTATGAGAAAAGGATTGCAATTATGCCATTAGAGGATTAAGGGTGTTCAATTCGTGATTTGCATGAGTAACTAGAGCTATGAGGGAATTGAGTGTCCCAATACTAAATAAGGGTGTCACAAGGAGTATATTTGCCTTAAAACATTCAAAAGAGAGTGAGAGAAAGGGTGTCACAGAGTTTTTAGTCACCCCAAAACCTTCAACCCATGAAACCACATTAGTATAGAGAAATATAGGTCTCAAATTTGAAAATCCATGCAAAGCTAAAAGGAATTAAGACTCGTGCCCCCTCACTATGCATTGTATGGTGTCAATATGCCACATGTGCAAAGTTATAAGGGAATATAATGTCATGTCCCCACATTATGCATTGTAAAAGTACTTAGATTCCAAGATGTGCAAAGTTGAAATGGAATGAATTACATTTATGCCCCCCACATTTTGTACTAAAATGTAGTAAATTATGCTATGATCTATGTATTTATCCATGTATTTGTACCAAATATCTATAAAAATATGTGTTTTATTAAATCTTAAATTGTATGTCAAAAGGATGCCTAAGATATTTCCATCCATTTAAGATAGTAACATTCGGCGGTTTCGTCCCCAATTGGATGGTTTTGTCTAGATTGAAGTTCTATAATAAATTTTGTGTTCATATTATTATGGCATTGTATTTTTTTCTATTGTATTATGTAGTATGTAATATGTCTATGCTTAAATTGCATTGATATTATTGTGATAACCCTACTAAATACCCCCTCTTTTGAGGTGAGTGATATATGTTGTAGACCACTTGATTCAAAATAATTGAAGTGTGTCCATGTCAAATATAACATATAGTCATCATTGGATCACATTTAAAATAATTGTAGGTTGCCACCATAAAGAATCATGCCCTGTAAGAGATTGCATGGTTGAACCCATGACACAAAGACATGACATATACAACAAGCATATGGGTGTACACACATAAAACTACATAAGCATACAAGTTCAACAATTAATGTCACATAAATTCATAGAAAAGGATAAGTGTTGCATCTAAGGGACACAATAGTGTCACACACACAAACAAGGGTTGCATGACTACATAAGCCAAGACAACTAAGGTGGAAAACATGTGACACCTAAGTTTTGCACACACCTAAATAAGTTCAAAGGGCACACACATTAGACAATCAAATAAGCAATCAAATGCGTGGTGATGAGAAAAAGTATACAATATCCAATAGGTACATGGAACAAGAGATGTCAATCCTACACAATTCATATGTGGTAGTTTTAAAATACGTATAAATATCATATATCACAATATATAATACAAGCATAAACAAGATGTGAAGGAGCATTATGTTATGAATCCATAACACCTAATAGTGTAGAAGATGCCCCCATATTAGTAACACTATTAGGTGAGAGGGAAGTTCCAACATCCATAAGCATGTAGTTCCAACATCCTACATCATGCTTGTATACCTCACGAAACACATGTGCACTTGAAGTATAAAATATGTTATCTATCAAACCATGTGATAAACAACATATGTAAAGTAGAAGCTAGTATATCAACCCATGTTCAGGTCCTAATTTTGTATTTTGATAATATCTGAATGTTTTTTACTTTTTTTGCAATATTGAAAATGTTTAAAAGTTTGTTATTCAACATTGAGCATGTAAATCGCATAAGGATCATAACCTATTGGTCTTGTATCAACCATATGATAAATTATACAAAGGTAAGGACAACCAAAATGTCTGATTTTCTGAAGGTTATAGAGAGTCATGTTATATTATTTATCAGTATAGGGTGGACCCTGTTATGCCATAGTGGACTTACAATATGTCATATTGTGTTGATAATCAACAATACCAACCTCCTTAATTTTTAATTGACACAACATTTTGATTTTTGCATTGTATATTTTTATTCATTTCATGGAGATGTATAATTCATAACATTAGGTTCAAATAATTGAGTTATGATTTATGTGATATAGACAAGCTAGCATAATAATGGACACATGGTCATCTCAAGCCATAAAAATGCATTATAATTATTTGATAATCATTGACTATCCTTTTTTTGCATGGCAAATTATTCTTTCATTAGAAATGTAAAATTATATTATTTATTATTGTATAAAGCTTGTTTGATAGAGATGTATTATCTTTTGGTACCCTTATAGATTTATGAGATTGAGACTACCATATAGGAGAGATTCCTTGATGAGTGACATCACTCATAAGAGGCCGAGAAACTAATGCACCCCCTAAAGGATATCATGGGAGATCCAAGTCTTTGCAAAGCGATGTGTCGAAGGAGTTTGAAATTTAGTAGATGAAGTATAAAATACATAAAAAGAAACACTACCCTTAGTATTAAGTTGATTTAACCTTTTATCTAAATCATAACAGTCTTTATCACGATGTCAAGTAATGTTGTAATAGTTGTAATAAGGTCACCCTTTTACCTACTCTAGTCAATGGGAAGGAGGATGAGAATTATATGGTAAAGTGATCAAGTTTTTATCCAATAAGGTATTCAAAATATCATGTGGTCTAACTCAAACCTTATCAAAGTGAAGTGATTCTCACTTATACAATATAGATGGCCTTGTAGGTGCCTTAGGTCTAGTACTAACATGATAAAAAATATTTCCATTATATAAGAACTTAAGTTGTCGTGAATTGTAAGACGAATATTTATAGGTGTTTTTATCAAGTTTCATATTTGGAATGGGATCATTAACACATGTAGGCACTATCTCCCATGGAGGAGTAAACTTTTGTTCCAAAATGATAACTTAGAGGTAAGGATCGTGAAATGAGTCATATGTATTGTATAATAACTTCTCCTTAAGAGGATAAATAAGGCTCTAAAAAAAGATATATTTGACTTCAAATTTATTTAATGGAATTAAATCTAAGATAAGGACATTATTGATTAGGTAAAATAACAGTAACATATAAGATCTAGCTAATAGAAGCATAAAAAAGAGTGGTAAATAGGGTTTCCAGAATAACTCAACTTGCCACTGTAGGTCTAAACTAATTCTGGGTTGGTGAGTGATCTAAATAGGCATATTTCAGTCTATGTAAACTTTGATTCTGAAATTGACATGTGAAGATCTCAGGGACAAGAGCACCCGGGAGGGGACACTGGTGCTTAGGCACTAGCATTTGTTCGGGTGTTAGTGTCTACGGATTAATCGAGATCTAATTATTTATGTCTCACTTCTTCTCACTTTTAACTCATTTTAGGTCACGTCAGGTTCACCGTACGTCTGCCCTGTCACACCTATACCTACAAAACAAACCCTAGTAAGCTACACAAAACTTAAGCACACATTAGATTGGATAGAAAAATGCATACGAGAGAATCGGACAAACCACGGTGGTCACGTTGATGTGATCTTATTGTTGAGTGCTACACTATATTTTAGAATCCATATAGTTCATGTAGTGTGTGATTGAAATTGTGTCCCTTCAGCTAGGTTGCCCTATTTCCAGTCGCATAAAGAATAGAGGGATACAACTAATTTATCCCAATGCAAGAATGTGTGATATGGAATTCAGAATAACCTCCCCTATGTAGTGAATAATGCAACCCAAAATGTAGTCCCTTGTGTTGTTCTTGTGTATGTGGTAGATATAGAAATGATAACAATATTACCCTTAGAATAGTTAGTAGGTTGTGTATATATATGAGTTCTTTGTTTGAATTTTGACACATAGTGACACCAAAAGCCAACCTAGGTCATGAAAATAAGATAATAAAAGACCCAAAGCCAAAGCAAACTAACAAAGGAGAAAATAAAGAAAATAGGACAAAATCACCCATAAGTTCATTAACACCTAGGCAAAGTTGTATTGACCGAGCAAATAGAAATAGAATGAAAGATAGGAATAGGGATCCTTGTGACTTGACCAAAAATATGCAAATGCCAGATAAAAGACGTAAGCAAAGCCAAACAAAGCAAGAAAAGGACCAAAGAGGTGTCACTAGTGCCTAGTTTTCATACTTAGAAATCATGTATATAACAACATACTAGAGGCATAATGTAATAGTAATAAGTGTTTAATGACTACAAAAATCACTCCGTTGATAGATTAGCTATCACATACACAATTGGAAGTGTAAGATATAGTCACATACAGGCTCATATTTTCCTTGATGCAATGAAGGAAAGTACTCATAAATAACCCTAGGGGTTTATTTACAATGAAGCGAATGAGGAATACCTTCTATAGTTTTGAAAATATACTCAAGGGTCCATTAGGGAGGTGATGAAATTGTAGACACTCAAATCTAGTAATTTACACTTTAGCAACTCTTACTTTGACTTTTCTCTTGCTAAAATACTTGGAAATAGGATGTTTAAGTGCTTGTGGATGAGAGATATGACTTCCTTGACCTAGTTTGTAGCTTCAAACCTGATATGGATGTTTCCCTAATGACTTTAGATGTGATAGTGAGAGATTTAGGGAGATTTGGATGCCTTTTGCAAGTGTATGAAGTGAGTTCTCTTGTGGATTGCCTTAGGCGTTCAGTAGCAAATGAGGTAGTATTTACTTGCTTATATACTAAAAATACTCAATACACATTATAAACTCTGAAAACGCACATATCATCCCATATAGACACTAAATCACACACTTTGGGTACATTTCTAGGTCTTAATCACATAATTGCATTCATATGATTCCTAAGTGATAAAAGTACTAATTGACCACTATTTTTGGCCTATTTGCTTTCTTTATGGTTTCCTTCTTGGCCTTACATACCCTATTACCTAGTCTGAATTTTGATACTTCAACTTTTCTGAGTCTAGACACCAGTGCCCAACCAGGACATCAACGCCTAGGTGCCCTCAACCTCTTTGTATCTTGCTTGCCTCTTTTAGGCCTCTTCTAGCCATTGGGCATCTTGTTTTCTTATGGGCCGACCTTTTAGTGGTTAATTACGAAATTTAAACAAGGGAATCATATAAATACAATGCTATGAGACCATAATAAAGGACCAAACACTAAACATCTACTATCATCACCTAAGGTTGCATTTAAAAGGCATTACAAGAGCATCAATGTATCCATCTAGTTATCATTCAAGAGACAAGGGACTGTGTATGCCTCATAGGGGGAAGTTCATTTTGACATCCACACATCTATCTACATTGCTACATCTAGCTATTGCTCACTATTCAAGTGCATCTTGCACAAGAGCCACCTAGGGCATGATTCTACACACACACAAAACTACATGGAGTTTGAAATATAGTGCATCGCTTGGTCATAAGTTCACTCTGTTGGGTGACCATTAGAGTCAATCCGACTCCCCATTTACATCTTTTTGTTTTTATGATTTGATGTATTTTGGGGTTTTACAAGTGCTCTTTCTTTTTACAAGCTACAAGCAAATCTTGCGGGCTTAATTCAACATACGACAATCAACATCGAAGGGAAACAATATTGAAACGACACTATAAAAATTAGTTTCTGAGGTTTTGAGTAGTCATGGGTGCCCAACAGTGGTCTATAGCGCCCATGCACCCCTCACATGATCCAGGTGCCTTAGTCCCAACATTTCTGATACTTATGCAATTTTCTAGCCTTGGTTGCGACAATCTACCTTCCTCGTTCCAACAGCTTTTCCAACTTAGTACAACTTGGGGATCATTGCAAAATCAGCCAAGTATTTTATCCTCTCTCTTGCACCTAGGGTCTCACTTTTATCTAGCTTATTGCTTAGGTCAAATTTATACTTCATTGATTATTATTTCGTTGTGACTCTACAATTAAGATTTAGTATATTTACAATATTTGTAAAATCATTTGGTGGACCCCTCTCTTAGAGCTCCTTGCCCTAGTATCCACAAAACCCTAATGGCTAAAAGTAGATCTTCTTCTCCTAGGAAAGCTATGCATCATGTTAGTGCGAATCCTATTATTGATGATGATTTTTTAGAGGCTGAAATTAAGGCTCTTTATCGCAATCCTCAACTTGATGCTTTGACATTCAAAGATAACTTTTGGCTAATGAAACTATTATTCCTACTTCTTTTAACAACTCTAGTTGTTCCATCATTTCATCTCCTATAGACTTCACTCCATGTTTTCCTTGCTCTTCCATTCGCACTCATTATGATTTTCTTCTTCTATTTATGATATAGAAATTGATGATGCTCTCATAGATTATATACTTGGTCTTGATTCTGCTACTGTAGATAAACATAATGTAGTTTCCAATGATGAAAATGTACACATGCAGGATGATGTTTCTTATACTAGTCAGAATGAATGTAAAGTTGAATCTCATATTTTTGTTACTTATGAAATTACTACGACTGCTTACAAAGATGTATCTTTTGATAGTTCTCCTCTTACTTCTCTGTAAGCTGATGATTCACTTTATGAAAGACTTGCATGTGAAACTTTGTCTGATACTGATGCTGATTATACTTCTTAACATGATCATGTTATCGAGGATGTTACTTCTCTTGAGACTGTTGAATGTGAATTCTTCACCCCGCTTTCTTTTCCTTCTGAGGTTGCTTCTGATGTCATTCACGACGATTCTACCACTCCTACTAGTTCACCTATCATGGTTTGTTCTACTCATGAGCATTTATGATGATATTCCATGTTCTTCTCCTCCTATTTCCTCTTCTCTAGATGATATTCATGTTACTTCTATTATTACTAGTATACCTCCTCTTATTTCTTTTGTCTCTACATCTAGCGTGCCCATAACATCTTCATCTTTTGCTTCTTCTTCTCATGTGCCCATGATCACTCATAATGGCAAACTTGACCTCTCAATGTGCCTCTCACATCTTCTATGATTCCTTCACATGACATTTTATCACTCATGCATGTTGTTGGCTAATTGTAATCTTAGGTTCAATCTCTTACTCTTGAAAGAAAAGCCTATTATGCTTCTATTGATAATAACTCTCTTCATGGCAATCCTATTCCAAAGAAAATTCACAATTCAACATTTCCTAAGGATTTTATCATGCCTACATTTTCATGTTTCAATGGCACTGGCAATCCATATTTGCATCTTAAGCATTATCATTTAGCTATGAATTCTTATTCGAATGATCGATTGTTACTAAAATCTTTTCATCATAGTCTTATCGATGATTCTCTTCAATGGTACACTCATTTTCCTTTTGGATCTATTAGTACATATTGTGAAATGGAAGATGCTTTTCTTAGATGCTTTATGCTTAACAATGGTCCTAGAGTTACACATGATTGCTTACCTAGCTTGCATCAGGGAAAGAAAGAACCTATTTTAGATTACATTTTACGATTCAATGCTTGCATACACCAATATTTCAACCCATTGATATAGAAAATCAATTTATTTTTTGTCGTGGCTTGATTCCTGCATTAAAAGAAAGATTACAATATGATACATGTGAATCATTTACGCTTTTATGTTATAAGGTTATCAATCTAGAACAATATTTAATTGCTACACATGTTATAGATCCTCATTATTCTCCTTCTACT
The DNA here is from genome assembly GCA_018340775.1 of Taxus wallichiana var. yunnanensis. Lineage (NCBI taxonomy): Eukaryota > Viridiplantae > Streptophyta > Pinopsida > Cupressales > Taxaceae > Taxus > Taxus wallichiana. Next base: position 34,385,584 of record CM031238.1, on the reverse strand, counting down.
ATTACATCATCTTATACTTCTTCACCTCTTCCATTTGTTAAGCATCCTCCAAGGTCTCCATCTCCTCCACCTCACAAGCATGTTCTGCCTCCTCCACCGCATAATTGTCCTCTATCTCCATCACCATGTCACCCTCCACCTAAGTCTTCTCCATATCCCATTTGTGAACCATTACATTTCTCACATGCTTCTAAGCCTCATGATGTGTTGCATACTTTTTTTTTGATAAGTTCTTAATTCACTTACCCTCAAATCAACATCCTCCTCCTCATCACTTGCATCGCCAACATGATTGTCCTTATTGCAATTTCCATCGCATCAATGGCCATCATGACAATGATTGTTACACCCTTCATGACAAATTACAATAATTAGAAGACAAGGGTGTCATTTCCTTTGGCTCTCACTCTTGTGAGTAGTCTCTTTCTCCAATTCCGCATAAGCATGCTTCCACTTCGGTTCACTTGTCTCCTTCACCCACTTCTAAGGTCATTATTTGTCCATCTCCTAATATCATTATTCATCTGTGCCCTCCACCTTGCGAATCTATCGCACATCATCTCATCCACCTCACAATGCTACCACTTCACATTGGCTTCCTAAGCTCATCATTATCTGTGGTGCTTACCGCTAGATCTCCCATCATCAACACCATCTCATCCGACATTCATTTTGGCTCTTACACTCATGTTGTTACCACTTCACATGATCCTGTCACTCCTCACAGCCTCTGCATCTTTGGTAGGTGAGTTTTCTCACCTCATTACCTGATGACACACTCTCATGCTACGGTTCACACTTGACTGTTGAGGGCATACTACATTCATGAACCTCACATCATACATACTACACCATTCACACTCGACGCATTCATGACACATCTATATAACATCACATTCTCACATGACACACTACCCGATGATGCACTCTAGTTCCATGGTTTATACTCAACTACTGAGGGTATAAATCTAAAATGAACCTCATCACACTCACTCACTCTCTACACTCTACGCTTTTTTGATCATATCTTTCTAGTACACAATTCAAACCATTTTCCGATGACGCACTCTTGTTTTATGGTTCATTATTGAATGTTGAGGGGTCATTTATAAATGAACCTCATCGCATGCATACTCATCCGCATCTACTTAGGGGGCATGCTGCTCTTATCACATTCACTTTGCATTCCATTCCACATACATTCACAACATACTGCATATCTTGGTTGCACATTGTTCTTGCTTACTTATACACACATGAACAGTTTACTTATTATATGAGACAACTATTTTGTATGTCTTTATCTTTCTATATACACATGCATGTTCACTTGCCTTCTAGTTGTGAATGTAACCTTTACATAGATCGTTACATGCAACATGGATGCTTAACATTGTACCTCTTACTAGTCCCATAGTGGCTCCTGGGGGCATCTACTTTTGTACACATCACATGTGCTATTGTTTCATTTTATATTATTCCTATTCTTACTATCACACTACTATATCGATCCTACACGCTTTGACATACTTTTTATCTTTCTAACATGCTAATGGGTGTTTCATGTGCAACATTTACTTTGTAGGAACTACTTGCTACTATGGTTGTCTGTTACTTTTCTTGCTATTACTTCTCATTGTTTGTCATTGTTTTCCATTGTTTGTGGGATTTTTCCTTTTGTCTTGTGTGCACATTGTATGCTTTTGGCCTCTTCAGCTCGGATTTCCTTGTGAAATTGTGAGTGATGTCCCATGTTTGAAACTCATTTTTCGCGGTCTACATTATTTTCTTGCTTGCTAGATTACATTTTGTCTTCTATATGCGTATTTGTCTTGTTTGCACTAACACATGTTTCCAACCACTTTGTTTGCATGTTCCTTGGTTTCTACCAAGCACACCCCCTGCAAGGCATTGGTTTCAAATCAACAGTCGATCCTCTCTTTGGGACACAAAATCCTAGTGATGACGCATGCACCCCAAATGAGGGGGCATATATTGTGTGAATCAATCATTTCATTCAACATTCACAATCATAGATACAACATAGTTTTCAATCATAGAAAAAACCTAAAATATGACTTGGGACTTTAGCACAACATAGACGCCAACCCCCAAACATAGACATGAATGCCTGGGCACCCTTGACCCTTCTTGGGTGCTTATGACTAGGGTCAGTTACAATATTTTTATCAAATCAACACAATTATCAGTAGTTTACACATCGGTTTTCGCCAAACAGGCACAATCCTCCAACAATTAACATGCATACTTTCTCCATTTTTCTATTCATTTTGAATCAAATTGGATCAAAATTGAACAAAAAAATAGCACACCATCTGCAGTGGTGTATAAATCGTTGAGAAATAGTCAAAGGATGGAGAATAATACTATAACTTTCTCCTTACACTTCTTTTGTCATGGCGTGAGATCGCCTAAAAAAATCGCACTTGGTGTGAGATCACCCGAAAAACTCATTTTTGGCGTGAGATCAACCAAAAAAACTCATTCTTCTACAACATTTTCAAGATCCTTTCTACACTCTTCACTCATCATGGATTAGGTGCACATGTTCCTTTTCACATTTTTACATACTTTTTTTTACATACTTGGATCAAATTTTTCATATACACATATTTGACTACTCTTTTTCTCTTCTCTTTTGCAGGTCCATCCTTATGGGAAGCAACAATCACATCATCAAACACATCAAGCGATAATGACAATAGGTACAATGTGACATATACACATACACTTTCACCCCTAGGGTCACTTCCTCTTCTCTAGCTTCCATGCTTCATTTTTATCACTCCACATTTTTTTCTTGTCTCCTCAACACACTTTTGCCATCGATCTACATGGTTATTAGGTACACATCTCTTATCTACTTTATGTTATCAAGTATTCACTCAACAAAATAAAGTGGGGGAAAATGTAGACACTAAATCACACACTTTGGGTACATTTTTAGGTCCTAATCACATACTTACATTCATATGATTCCTAAGTGAGAAAATTACTAATTGACCATTGTCTTTGGCCTCTTTGCTTTCTTTCTGGTTTCCTTCTTGGCCTTACACACCCTATTTCCCAGTCGACTTTCAATACTTCAACTTTTCTGAGTATGGATACCAGCTCCCAATCAAGATATCAACGCCTAGGTGCTCTCATCCCCTATGGGCTACCCCAACCTCTTTGTATCTTGCTCGCCTCTTTTGGGCCTCTTCTAGCCATTAAACATCTTGTTTTCTTATGGGTTGGCCTTTTAGTGGTTAATTACGAAATTCAAACAAGGGAATCATATAAATATAATGTTATGTGACCATAATAAAGGATCAAACACTAAGCATCTACTACCATCACCTAAGGTTGAATTCAAAAGGAATTACAAGAGCATCAAAGCATCCATCTAGTTATCATTCAGGGACAAGGGACTGCATTCTTTTGCATACACTTCATAAGAGGGGAAGTTCATTGTGACATCCACACATCTATCTACATCGCTACATCTAGTTATTTCTTGTTATTCAAGTGCATTTGACATGATTCTACACACACATGCATAACTACATGGAGTCTGAAATGTAGTGCAGCGCTCGGTTGTAAGTTCACTATGTTAGGTGACCGTTGGGGTCAATACGACTCCCCATTTACATCTTTTTATTTTTAGGATTTGATGTGTTTTGGGGTTTTACAAGTGCTCTTTCTCTTTGTAGGTTATAGGTGAATCTTGCAGGATTAG
>CM031238.1:34281230-34381745 GCA_018340775.1 Taxus wallichiana var. yunnanensis | reverse complement strand
CCTCTTTTAAGCGGAAGTGAATCTCTTGTCCTAGACCATATTGGAAATGATGTGGCTACTTTGGATTATTTAAATGCCTATGCGGCATTACATCTCTCCTATCACATCTTAGATTTATCCCCGATTCACATTCGTCTTCTACCCGGAAATCCCGTGTAGAGATCTTCCCTCACAAAGGGAACCTAGCATATCTGCAATAGAAAATAGGGATGATTTAGATTTACCTCCAGCACCACTCCGAGTTCGAAGGGTAACACCTCTTTAATCAAAGAAACAATCGATGTCAACATTGGGACGATGGAAGATGAACCGAGAATATTGAAACTAGGTTCTTCGTTAACCTTGAGAAAAGTGGAAATACATACTCGGGTTCTCAAAGAACATTAGAAGGCGTTTGCATTTAATTACAAAGGAGATGACAGGAGTCACACCCCACATTGCGAGGTGCACAACCTCGTCACTAGATCAGATGCAAAGCAATTAAACAAAAATCAAGACCCATGAAGCCCAAAGTAGCTCTCATGGTAAAAAGGAGGTAATAAAACTCCTTGGGTAGGATTCATCAAGCTTGAGTTGACTACTCCCCAATGGGTATCTAACATCATTCCGTTCTCAAGAAGAATGGAAAGATATGCATCCGCATAGATTTTCGAGATATCAACAAAGCTTTCCACTAAGGATGATTTCCCATTACCATCCATAGATGTTATTGTTGATCACGGCGGTGGTTTTGAACTTTTGTCTCTCATGGATGGATTCTTGGGATACTGATCAAATCAGAATATCCGAGTAAGATCAAGCTAAAACCCGTTTATAACTCCTTGGGAACCTATTGCTTTCTGTTGTTATGCCATTCGGTCTTAAGAACACCGGTCTACGTACCGTGAGCCATGACATACATATTTCACGATCTAATTCATAAAATCATGGAATCTTACGTAGATGACTTATTGGCTAAGGCCAAGAAAGCGTGACCATCTGAAGTACTCGCATCATTCTTTCACGCCTAATAGAATACGGAGTTATGCTAAATCGAGAGAAATGCGTCTTTGGTGTGACAGGGAGGAAAGCTCCTAGGTTACATCATATCGTCATGAGGGATCGATGTTGATCTAACAAAATTCGGGTTGTCCTCGAAATGGTCCCACCTTGAGTGAATCTAGAATCAAATCATTTCTCGGAAAGGCCGGGTGCAATCGGAGATTTATCCAGAGACCTAAGCTTAATCGTTCATCAATCAAAAATTTACTCAAGAAGGACTATAGCATTGATTAGGCGAAGGTTGTAATGAAGCTTTGAAGCGGTTAAGTATTTTTATTATCACCACCTACGCTAATGCCACCTAATTTGGATCGCCCATTAATCCTATATCCCGAGCTACCGATGTCTCTTTGCTTTGTATGTTGGCCCCCGAAGATGATACAAGAGAGAACGTGTGATTTACTTCATTAGCATTTGAACATTGCTCAACTATGAAACACGCTATACACGGGCAGAACGAGAATGCCTTGCCATAGTCTTTGCTACTAAACGCCTAAGACATTACATGCTGAATCAAGAAATGAAGGTCATGGTAAAAACGGACCATTTACGGACTTTTCTCACACAAGGTTCCTTGTCCAAAAAAGCTGGACGTTTTATAACCTTAATGGGAGAGTTTGAATTAACATTTGTAAATCAGAAATCGGTTAAAGGAAAAATCATCGTGGATTGGTTAGCTGACAACCCATTAGACGGAGGTGATTTAGTAGATTTAGACTTTCCGAGATGAATGCATATATTACATCGAAACTCGACACTTGCTATCTCTACGAGTGCCCTTGGTACCTTGATATCATTAATTATATCATGGACCATACATGCAGGAGAAGAGGTAGTTACAATGCACAAAGAAGGCGGTTACGCATAATCGTAGCTAAATACGTCATTATAGAGCGGGTGCTCTATCAAAAAGCGTTCGATGGAATGCTCTAAGGTGTGTTGACACGAGAAGAATCCAAGAGGATTCTCCATGAATCCATGATGGTATATGTGGAGGCCACTTCGGTGGCCATGCCACCACTCGAAAAGTACATCGAATGGGCTATTTCGGCCCACTCTAGAACATGGCGCAATAGAGTTCGCACGCAGTGTCATAAGTGCCAGAATTCTCTCATGATATCCACATGCCAAAGCATAAGCTCTGCTGACCAATCGCTACTCCATGGCCCTTTTCTACATGGGGCCTAGACTTAATAGGGAAATTCTCTCCCTCATCCACAGATGACCACAATTTTATAATTACGGCCACTAAATATTTTACCAAATGGGTGGAGGCCATGCCTCTTACTACATGCACAGTTCATGTAATCGCTAAGTTCATTTTAAACCAAATCATTTGCAGAGTACGGTATCCATAAATCATTATCTCCGATAATGGAACTTCTTTCAAAAATGAATAAGTTCACGAACTATGCGGTAAATTTAAAATAAGCCATCATACGGCTTCTTTGTATTATCCCTAAGCTTGACAGATTGAGCTAAAGCAACAAATAAAACACTTGAAATCCATTCTCCTTAAAAGCGGTAAAAGAAAACAAAACGAGATTGGCATTTGAAGTTATATCCGGCCTTGTGGGCCCACCGAACCTCAATAAGAACACCAGCGGGAGCAACTCCTTTCTCGGTATTTGGGGCGGCAGTTCTCCCGCTTGAGGTCAAAATACCGATCTCCGCATTTCACTACAAGGATTCTAGATGAAGACGCTTACGAGAGAAGCACGTCTTTCCTAACTAGAAAGCCTAGATGAAACTAGGTTAGATCTTGAACAATGGCATATAGCTTATCTTGACCGAATGTATCGGCGATAACAAGAAGGTCTATGAATGCAATATATATGAAGGTGATCTAGTTCTAAGAGTAGGCAGTCGGATCGACAAGAAGACCGGCGAAGGAAGGAAGTTCTGGCCCAAATGGTTGGGCCCATACCGAGTCATGAAGGACTACGGAAATGGTGCTTATCTCTTATGTACGTTAGAAGGTGAGGAGTTTGGCGCAACAGTCAATTCCTTACACCTCAAGCATTTCTACGCATAAGTAGCTAACGCTACCTATATAACTATCTACATTGCATTTTCATATAAATTAGGATCATTTTGTCCACTTGTTCTTACATAAATTGTGATCAAGGAATCTATTCTCAAAGAAATCTACTACAAACTCGTGATGTTTACGGAAAAAATTCTAATCATATCTCTCCATTTTCACGATATCATCAATCATCTCGAGAATCTTTCATCAAATAAAATCGAGACATGACGAAGTCCTAACGGTAACCATACCAAGATCTGAAAGTTTGTTCTCACTTTGATTTCTTCTTAGGATAGTTGTCTTGCCTATGGTCTATTCTAGAAGCTTCATGGTGTCACATCTATCCCATATACACATCTCTTTGGGAACAAGCATATCGACATTTTACTCAAAAAGATAAGTCAAAAGTGATTAAAAGCAGAAAATTTTATTTTTACACATTTCCTTGCCCCCACCAACCTTCGGTGATGAGCTTGCGTCTCTTACTAGTGACGTAGGGTTGGGAAAGGATGGAAATGCCCTTACTCACCTATGCCTTGCCCACGGTGATAAACCCATGCTTCTTACGAGGTATCATGGGGCAAAGTGTAGGGGGTCCGCTTGACAATGCAAACATTAACAGGTCATAAACAAACTATTCAAACTTTGAGTCAAAACGAATGAATCGGATGTTCAAAATTCCAAGAGAGTTAAAATCCTAAAAATCGAGTTTTGTCTACTATGTGGCCATCTACGGGTCTAAGTCTAGATAAACCGCAAAGCAAGTTGTATCCAAAACTATGAAGTCATTCGGGTAGAGTAAGCTTATAGTTTTCAATTTGCTTCCACCAAAGCTTAAATCTGTCTTTCATCACTATCATTTCACCATATTTCATAACTTGCACCTATCTTAGCTCTTGGTGATGAGCCCTCGCATCTTACTAGTTGTGTGGAGTTAGGAGTGGGGCAAGTTAATCTATTCATCATACTGGTTATTTTCATCACTTTGCCAAAACAAACATGAGGTATCCAAATTGCTCACAGAAGCTAAGATTCAAGATCACAATATATCCATAGTATCACGTATCAGCATCATGAAACACAAAAAGAAAGCAAACATTTGCGTCATTTGTTCACCATTGCATACATTCTAAAAAGGCATATAAACATACATCGTAGTATACACAAAGCAGTTGGAAATAGAAAGGAAAACATAAGTGACAAGTTTTGATCCAAAAACGAATGCATATATATAAATAATCAATGTTTATATACAATGCCATCATGCTCTAGGCATGGTCAAAACGCTCAAAGAGCCCGTGATATACAAAATAATCTATAGTACAAAACACATAGGAGCCAAGTAGTCTCTCAACCCCTACGCGACCCCTCCGAAGGTGCACACCCTCGCCTAGGGCTCCGGCTACGCCGGCGCTCTGAATGCACGGAAGGCTCAGGGTCTCGAGGGGCAGCCGCGGTCTCGCCATGAGAATGGCTCCTCATAAGATGCTCGGTTGTCCTATAGCCTGCCAACTCTGTACGGAGAGTCGACACCATCCTGGCCACGTGCCAAATGGGAGCGAAGATGTCGGTATGCCTACCGGCTGCTGAGGGCTCCCCGGCATCTATGGACAGCTCCGCACGGGTCCTATCCATAGGGATCATTAGGGAATCAGTGCATACCCTGCGGATTAGATCCCGCCACTTGTCAACAGTCTCTGCAAACAAAGAAGAAAAAATGAATTAGAAACTAGGCAAGAGACTAAAAGATACAAGATCAAAACACAAGGAGAAATAGCAATTAAAACAAATCCTAAACTAAACAAGCATTGAAAGGAAGAAAGGATAACTTACTCGGATCACCGGGCCTCCAAGATGGGTCGCTAGGGCCAGCACCCGCCGCAGATGCCACTGCCGGCCCGAGGGCTGCTCCTGTAGTGGGAGCAACATGTCACCCCACAAATGACTCATCCTCTCCACCATGGCCCTGGGAGAGCGGCTCCTCTGAAGCTAGAGTCTCTCTCTCTGCACTCTGCTCAGCCCTCTCTGCCTGTAAGATATCCTGAGTGTCATGCCACTCAGGATCACTATCATCCGTTTGCTCCTCGAGACCCTCCCTCTATAAGCTCCTCGGGGTGGAGTCGATATCTATAGGGTCATCCCTATTATGAGCGGGACTGTGGTCTGGAAAGCAAAGGTGCCCGAGGTGCCGGCTCTCTCTCTGCCCGAACTACCCTCGGGCTGCAATAGGAGTGCTAGGGGAGTGATCACTGTCAACCATGGCCCTAGGCCCCCTGCGCCTCGCGGAATGATCTATGGACTAGCGCCCCTTGGGGAATCATGCCCGCATATGGAAGGCCAAGCTGGCTGAGGAACTCTGCCGCTAAAGGGGTGTACCTCCACCCGTCCCACGCGGTCGATAAGCTGCCTGTGGTGGAGTAGGAGATCAATGTAAGGTATCCCCTCCCTTGTCCCCGATCAGCCTCGAGGCAAGGATCCCCATGATAGCCTGTCGAAATATGGGGATGGGCAAAGAAGGAATGGATCGAACTCTCACTCCCTTCTTCGACCCCATCGAGATAGCTGCATCTCCCATGTAGCCTGCCCACTGTGTAATCTGTGCTCGGGACCCTGCCGTCTCCAGTGTGAGTCTCCTCCCGATGATCGGGACCCCCAGGATATGGTAGGCATCCTCCAAAGTGATGGTCCACTCACCACGGACCCCTGGCAGTCGGAAAGTGTTCCGATCTACATCCCAATATGAAAATAAGTCACAAAGTATGTGACTGGATGGTGTGACATGGGGCACGCGTGATATACGCAATATGCCGGCCCTCTATAATGTATCCTCCTCATCCTAAGAAAGGGTATCAATACCCCGAGAAATCGATCACACTCTCTCTCTCTCGGCTCCATCTGATATACTCTGCTCTCACTGCATATAACCAAAACACACAAAACAGAGCAAGTTAATATCTGAACAATACTAAGAAGGTCATAAAAACATATAGAAATGCAAGAAAATACAAGTGCAATCTCAAAAATTAAGTTCTTTTGCATTCTGTGCAAAACCGCCGCCCTGAGCAGGGGGGCGGTTTTGTAACCACCGCCTTAAGGGTGGCGGTCGTGTAACCGCCGCCCTGAATAGGGCGGCGGTCACGATCCAAAAACCCGCGCGGGTTGTTAACCCCAAAAAGCCCAAAATGAGGAAAAATAGACCATTTAGACTAAAAATGGAGCCTACCCAGAAGGCGCCCCCCCTAGGTGGACCTTTTGAACCTAACATTTTCAAAAATAACCCCCATTGCAAAGAAATTGCCATTTCAAATTTAAAGAGGGAAAAACACAAAATTGAAGAAAACCAACATGTGATCGTTGAGGTCGGCGTTACGCACGTGGAGGCATGATCACGATCTCTCTATGAATGTTTCGACTACTACTCGCGTGAGAAAGCTGATGCACCGTGGGTCCCGAGTCAAAACCAATCAAATCAACTCGTAAAAATGAATAGGAAAATGGGCCCACTTTCATATATATATCGTTCTATTTCGTTTTAAAATAACTTTTTCTTAGGTTTGGAGCGCTGATGGAGGTAAGTTTCTATCCCCGCATGAATGGTATGTTCTCCTTCCCTATTATTTTAGCATTTATCTTCCAAGTTATTGCATCTATCTGCACTTGAGTTCTCTTTTCATTTTGCAAGTAGCGGGAATTTCGATGGCGTCATTTCAACACACGGACGACTAAGGTATAGCTTCTAACTCCCCATTTCGGGACTGCCATACTCGGACCCACCATTTTATGCCTCTTCATGGCTAAAACACTTCTCAGGGAAATATGTACGTACCCAAAATTGTAGGAGTGCTTGTAATGCAAAACAATGTAACAAGTGCCTGATGATGATACGAGTCTCCTGCATGAGGTGTTCGGGATCGAAAAATCCCTCGGAGTATGCGTTAACATCCGCATGCCTCGCTTAGCCCCGTGCCCTTTGTTTTCCCCTTTTTCCATCTTTCCTTGGCCTCTTGACCTTGATGGCAGAAACCGCCACCACTGAGCGGGGGCGGCGGTCTGTAACCGCCGCCCCTTTCGAGTGGCGGTCTGTGCGCATTTTCCAGAACACTCTTTTGACGTGACCCACGTGAAATATCACGATTTACCAGCTTTTCCTTGCCAACTTGAGCATGCATTTATGTTTTTGGTCCCCTGGAATAGTGTTTCTCCTTTGTTTATTGTTTAGGAGTTCAATTTGGTTTTGGTTTTTGAGTGTTGGAATTCCTATAAATGCATGGTTTGTGCACATGCAAATGGTGAAGAATTTGGTCTGGAGTTTTTGGCCACCATTTCCTTGTTAGAGTCTTCTGATTTTCAGTGTTTTGGTCTGTTAGCTTGCTTAGGATTGATAGCATAGTTCATTTCATACTTGGTTAGTATTGTTCAGTTGTTAGTAAGCCACAGACCCATCTTGTGCAGGCAGTGTTGTTGTTTCATCCAATCCAGTTAGAAGCTTGCCTTTGAATTTTCTCTCTTTGTAGATTTACTTTCGTTGTGTCTTGGAGTTCTTAGTTTAATTCATCATATGCCTGGTTAGCTTTATTCAGCTGTTGGTAAGCCACATACCCAACTTGTGCAAGCAGTGTCTTTATTTTACCCGATCCATTAGAACACAATAGCTTAGGAAGCCATTAAAGTTGCAGGTTTTGCTCTTCGTATAGGATAGTTCTGAGGTTACCGGTCGCTTCATGTTACATGACTCTGTGAGTAAAATCCCACTAGGAATCGCATAAGCCAAGCTCACCTGTACTCTTGCACTATCCCTCTCCTACTCGCATTCTCGAGTGCACGTGAGCTGTCCTTGTCCCAAAATCTACTCCTATTTGTGCTAGCATTACACGCTTTTCTGGATCACGTGAATACGAAAGAGCGAGAAGATCATCTTTGAGGGGATGAGATCACATACACCATCAGATTCGCCACTATTCTGCGGAGTCCAGGTTTTAAATTTCAAAGTTCTAGTCAAAATCATATCAAATAGAGTAGTTAATCGCTTTATTTCATTTCATTCTATTCTCGATATTGCCAGGGAAGCTGTGGGGATTGATAGTTTCTGAGAAACTATGATTCATTCCTCACTTCTGAGGTAGGATCGAGAATCTTGTAGGTAGATTAGACAGGCTATTTTATTTATTTAGAATAATTCTACAAATCGCATAGGAAAATAACTACACTCGGTTATCTTGTCTGTTTTAAATTATTGTTTAGTTATTATTCCTAGATACGCTTAAATAGTTTGCTTTCCTTAAAATTGTTAGAATATTTCTTAGAAGAATAAAAGTTATATGCAGTTAGATTTATTTCATGTAGTTAAAATTTGTTTCATTACAGTTAGTTTTGCATTTTGTTTCGTATGACAATCACGGGACTTGAGAGCCCAAGGAATATATATTTAAGCCAATCGTGCCTCAACCAAACCTCATCACAGCGATAGTTGACATAGACCAAAATCTCGGGATACAAATATTCCAAACAACCACGATTTACAAGCGATCGAGTTCATAGTTAAGAGGATTAAACATAGAAGACGACCAAGCACATGCATTTTGGTTAAGTCGGCCAAACTACTGATTACCCTAGAAAACATCACAGCCCATGGTGTAGAAGGGCTCGAAGAGAACAAACATTTAGGTGTGATCCTTTAGTTCCCTGCCAGGCCATTTGGAGACACCCTTGTAGATATAGATACCAGCTTAAGAATCCAGGTTGCGAGAACTCCTGTAAGGTATTACGAGAAGATCACAGCTGTTTGGTTCTAAACATTTAAGCTAAAAGGCGTACGATTCTTTGGATACTAGGGATTAGAACTTGATCTCGCGTATGACCATAACAAGACCTGCAACAACCAAGAATCTATGGTTGTGATCCACTGAGATCCATGACCTAACGAGTCCACAAGTCAATCCGATATAGGCGCTAACCTACGTACCTTGGTATTCAAGTCCCTCCACTTCCACCTATCATCGTCGAATTAATTGTCCTTACTTAGATATAGCGGCTAACAAAGCTAGGGATTTGGACTAGGCCAAAAAATCGTCTGTAGAGTCAATTATATTCATCATCCACCATATGACCTTATCAAGAGATATAGATGAAACAATCCCGAGGTCATTTCCATGTATTCCACAACCCATAGTTCGAATCACGCCGAGCTCGATATTGATTGGAGCCTTGAGCGAGTCATCCTTGCTGATCGATCTATCACACCGATCTAAGTTAGAAGGGCCTTCTTTGCTTTAGATTCACAAATTACACTAGTGCATGTCGAAGACATTAGAAGCACCTAACTAGTTTGTCTACATATTCTACCCCACCGGTTGTCTCGGCATGACCTTGGGAGGTCGGGTGCGCGAGAAGAGTTACTTGTTGATTATCACGCTCACCTATCACTTTTCCAGGCGTACAAAATTGGTGAACCCAACGTGAAACAAACAACTATTTCACCTTCTCCTTGGTGAACTTAAGGTGAGTTAGTAAGGCAAGCTATCGGGTGAGCTCCAGGATGAGTTTCCAAGTAAGCTCAAGTCGAGCTACTAGACAAGCTCTAGGTGATCTACTTTACGAGCAGAGTCGACCTCTAGGTGAGCTACTTTGTGAGCTCCCGGGTGAGCTCAAAGGTGAGATTGTCGGTAATATTTGAGGTGAGTTTACATGTGAGCTACTAGATGAGCTCAAGGTGAGTTGGTAAGGTGAGCTCCCAGGTGAGTTACTCGATGAGCTCCTAGGTGAGCTCAACTCCAGCTGATCGAGGAGCTCTAGAAGATTTCACGGGTGAGCTACTTGGTGAGCTATTTGGTGAGCTCTAGGTGAGATGCTAGGAGAGCTCCCAAGCGATCTACTTGGTGATCTCCTAGGAGATGTCCCTATCAAGTTACTCGTTGAGCTCATAAGCGAGCTAAATTCAACCTACTCGGCAAGCTGCTCGGTGAGCTGTTAGGTGAGTTCCCAGGCATGCTACTTGGCAAGCTCCTAGGTGAGCTACTTGGCGAGCTATTCGGTGAGCTCCCATGAGAGTTGTTAGGTGAGCTCCCAAGTGAGCTACTTGGTGAGCTCCCATGCAAGGACACTGGAGACCTTCTCGGTGAGCTCAAGTCAACCTACTTGGTGAGCTCACAGGTAAGCTATTAGGTGATCTCCATGGTGAGCTGTTAGGCAAGCTCCTAGGTGAGCTACTTGGTGAGTTACTCGACAAACTCTGAGGAGAGCTACAAGATGAGCTCAAGATGAGTTGGAAAGGTGAGCTTTTCAATGAGCTCAAGGCGAGCTGGTAAGGCGAGGCGATAGGTGATCTCCCATATGAGTTTGGGTGAGTTATCGGGTGAGCTCCCATGTGTTTTTGGGTGAGTTGCTTGATGATCTCTCAAGAAAGCTCAAATCGAGCTACTCGGTGAGCTCCTTGGCAAGCTTAAGGTGAGCTAGCAAGGTAAGCTATGAGGAAAGCTCTAGACAAGTTTTTAGGTAAGCTCAAGTCAAGCTACTCGATGAGCTCTGGGTGAGCTATTTTTCAAGCTCCCGCCCAAGCTCCTAGGTGAGTTGCTTAGTGAGCTCCCAAAGAAAGCTTAAAGGTGAGCTTGTCTGTAATCTCTAAGGTGAGCTTACATGTGAGCTACCAGATGAGCTCAAGGTGAGTTGGCAAGGTGAGCTCAAGGTGAGTTGGTAAGATGAGCTCAAGGTGAGTTTGTAAGGTGAGCTATCTGGTGAGTTACTCAACGAGCTCCCAAGTGAGCTCAACTTGAAAAGATTGGTGAGCTCCCAGAAGAGCTCCAAGGTGAGATAATAAGTGAGCTCTTAGATGAGCTGTTAGGTGAGCTCTAGGTGAGCTGTTAGGTGAGCTCCCATGAGTTTTCAGGTGAGATGGCAAGGTGAGCTCGAGGAAAGTTTTGGGAAAGCTCAATTCAAGCTGCTTAATGAGCTCACTGGGGAGCTATTTTTGAGCTCCCGGATGAGCTCCTAGGTGAGCTACGCGGTGAGCTCCCAAGCAAGCTCAAGGTGAGCTTGTTGGTAATCTACGAGGTGAGCTTACATGTGAGTGAGCGAGATGAGCTCAAGGCAAGTTGGTAAGGTGAGTTCAAGGTGAGTTGGCAAGGTGAGCTCAAGGTGAGTTGGTAAGGCTAGCTATCAGGGGAGCTCCCATGTGAGTTCCTAGGTGAGTTACTCGACAAGCTCTCGGGTGACCTCAACTTGAGGTGATTAGCAAGCTCGGGGTGAGTTTGCAAGGCTAGCTATCGGGTGAGCTCCGGGTGAGTTTCTAGATGAGTTACTCGACAAACTCTTAGGTGACCTCAACTTGAGCCAATTGGCGAGCTCAGGGTGAGCTATTTGGTGATCTATTTGGTGAGCTCCCAGGTGAGCTGCTAGGTAAGCTCCCAAGTGAGCTACTTGGTGAGCTCTTAGGTGAGGTCCCTGGTGAGCTACTCAGCAATCTCACAAGTGAGCTAAAGTCAACCTACTCGGTGAGCTCCCAAGTGAGCTATTAGGAGAGCTCTCAGGAGAGCTATTACGTGAGCTCCTAGGGGAGCTACCTAAAAGTTTCTTGATGAAATCCCAAGTGAGATTAAGGTGATCTGTTAAGGTGAGCTATAAGGTGAGCTCCCAGGTGAGTTTCCGGGAAAGCTCAAGGTGAGCTACTCAATGAGATCCTGGGTGAACTAATTTCTAAGTTCCCAGCTGAGCTCCCAAGAGAGCTACTTGGTGAGTTGTTTGGCGAGCTCCTAGGAGAGATCCAAAGTAAGCTACTTGGCAAGCTCTAAGTGAGGTCCATTGGTGAGCTCATAAGTGAGCTCAAGTCAACCTACTCATCGAGCTGCTTGGTTAGCTCCCAGGTGAGTTTTTAGGTGAGCTCCTAGGTGAGCTACTTGGTGAACTACTCGATGAACTCCAAGGTAAGCTACCAGACGAGCTCAAGGTGAGTTGGCAAGGTGAGCTCCTCAATGAGCAGAAGGTGAGCTCGCAAGGTGAGTTGATAGGTGACCTCATAAGGTAAGCTGATAGGCAAGCTCCCATGTGAGTTTTTGGGCAGGCTGTCGGGTGAGATCCCATGTGAATTTTTAGGCAAGCTACTTGCGAGCTCTCATGTGAGCTCAGGTTGAGCTACTCGGTGAGCTCATGGGTGAGCTCAAGGTAAGCTAGCAAGTGAGTTCCCAGGTGAGTTTCTAGGAAAACTCAATCTGAGCTACTTGACGAGCTCTTTGATGAGCTACTTATCAAGCTCCTAGCCAAGCTTCGGGTGAGCTCCCAGTGAGTTAGAAGGTGAACTTATTGGTAATATTTGAGGTGAGATTACATGGGAGCTACTGGATGAGTTTAAGGAAAGTTGGCAAGGCAAGCTCAAGGCAAGTTGAAAAAGTGAGGTGAAGGTGAGTTGGGAAGGTGAGATGTAAGCGAGCTCCCGGAGAGTTCCCAGTGAGTTCAGGGTGATTGACAAGATCTAGAAGAGCTCCCAGTGAGCAAATTGGTGAGCTATTCAGCGAAATTCTAGATGAGTTGTTAGGTGAGATCCCATGTGAGCTACTTAGCGAGCTCCTAGGTGAGGTCCCTAGTGATTTGTTTGGTGAGTTCATAAGCCAGCTCAAGTCAACCTACTTGGTGAGCTACTGAGTGAGCTACTTGATGAGCTCCTGGGTGAGCTGAAGTCAACTTGCTCGGTGAGTTCCTAGATGAGCTCAAGTCGAGTTGGCAAGTTGGCAAGGTGAGTTATCGGGTGAACTATAGGTGAATTTCTTGGAAAGCTCAAGTCTATCTTCTCGATGAGTTCTTGGGTGAGCTACTTACTGAGCTCCAGCCGAGCTCCTAGGTGAGTTGCGCGGTGAACTCCCAGGTGAGCTCAAAGGTGATCTTATCGGTAATCTTTGAGGTGAGCTTACATGTGAGCTACCTGATGAGCTCAAGGTGATTTGGTAAGGCAAGCTCAAGGTGAGTTTGTAAGGTGAGCTATCAAGCGAGCTCCCGAGGCAAGTTCCCAGGTGAGTTACGCAATGAGCTCGGGTGAGCTCAGCTTGAGCTGATCAGTAAGCTCCCAAAAGAGCTCCCGGGTGAGCTACTTGGCAAACTATTCGAGAGATCTCCCGGGCATGGTCACACAGCGAAGCTAAAGTCAACCTACTCGGCGAGCTACTTGGTGAGCTCCCAAGCGAGCTATTAGGTGCGCTCCACGGTGAGCTACTTGTCGAGCTACTCCATGAACTCTGAGGTGAGCTACCAGATGAACTCAAGGAGAATTGGCAAGGTCAACTCCTTAGTGAGCTCAAGGTGAGATGACAAGGTGAAATCCCACATGATTTAGTAAGGTGAGCTATCTGGTGAGCTTCCATACAAGTTTTCGGGTGAGCTAGTTTACGAGCTTGCAGGTGAGCTCAAGTCAAGCTATTTGGTGAGCTCCTGGGTGAGCTCAAGGCAAGCTAGCAAGGTGAGGTGTCAGGTGAGCTCCAAGGTGAGTCTACGGGAAAGCTCAAGTTGAACTACTCAACAAGCTCCTGGGTAAGTTACTTCTTTGAGCTACTAAGTGAGCTCCCAGGCGAGCTCAAAGGTGAGCTTGTTGACAAACTCTAAGGTTAGCTTATATGTGAGCTACCAGATGAGCTCAAGGTGAGTTGGCAAGGAGAACTCAAGGTGAGTTAGCAAGGAGAGCTCCGATGTGAGTTCCCAGGTGAGTTACTTGATGAGCTCCTAGGTGATCTCAACTCGAGTGATCAGCGAGCTCTAGAAGAGCTCCGGGTAAGCTACTTGGCGAGCTATTCAGTGAGCTTCTAGGTGAGCTGCTAGGTGAGATCCCAAGTGAGCTACTTGGTGAGCTCCTAGGTGAGGTCCCCAATGAGCTACTCAGTGAGCTCATAAGAGAGCTCAAGTCAACATACATGGCAATCTAGACGGTGTACTCCTAGGTGACTGTTAGGTGAGATGGTAAGGTGAGCTGATAGGTGAGTCCCATGCGAGTTTCTAGGAAAGCTGTCAGGTGAGCTCCCATGCTACTCAAGCTACTCGGTGAGATTTTGATGAGCTCTGGTGAGCTCAAGTTGAGCTACTTGGTTAGCTCTGGGTGAGTTCAAGGCGAGCTGCAAGTGAGCTCAGGTGAGTTTGGGAACACTCAAGTCGAGATGCTCAATGAGTTCTGGGTGAACTACTTTTCAAGCTCTCAGTCAAGCTCCTAGGTGAGCTCCTTGGTGAGCTCCCATCCGAGCTCAAAGGTGAGCTTGTGAACAGTCTCTGAGGTGAGCTTACATGGTAGCTACAAAATGAGCTCAAGGCAAGTTGGCAAGGTGATCTCAAGGAAAGTTAGAAGGGCAAACTCAAGGTGAGTTTGTAAGGAGAGCTATCGGGTGAGCTCTAGGTGAGTTCTTGGGTGAGTTACTCAATGATCTCCCTAGCAAGCTCAACTCGAGCTAATCAGCAAGCTGCTAGACAAGCTCCCAAGCGAGCTACTAGGTGAGCTCAATGCGTACTACTTGGTGAGCTCCCAAGTGAGGTCCCTAATGAGCTCCAATGAGTAAAACTACTCGGCCAACTACTCGGTTAGCTCCCAGGCGAGCTGTTATGTGAGTTCCTAGGTGAGCTATTAGGTGAGTTCAAGGTCGAGCTACTTGGCGAGCTGCTTGATGAACTCCTAGGTGAGCTACTCAGTGAGCTTAACACGAGCTGGAAAGGTGAGCTCCTTAGTGAGCTCAAGGCAAGCTTGAAAGGCGAGATGATAGGTGAGCTCCCGTGTGAGTTAGCAAGGCAAGCTGTCAGGTGAGCTCACACATGAGTTTCGAGTGAGCTACTTGATGAGCTCCCAGGTGAGCTCAAGTTGAGCTACTCGACAAGCTGGCAAGATGAGCTATCAGGTGAGCTCCCAAGTGAGTTTCTAGGTAAGCTCAAGTCAAGCTACTCAATGAGCTCTTAGGTGAGCTACTTGTTGAGCTCCCAGCTGAGTGCCTAGGTGAGCTCCCAAGTGAGCTCAAAGGTGAGCTTGTCAGAAATCTCTGAGGTGAGCTTACATGTGAGCTATCAAGTGAGCTCCCATGTGAGTTCCTAAGTGAGTTACTTGACGAGCTGCTGGGTGAGCTCAACTCAAGCTAATCGGCGAGCTCGAGAAGAGCTCCTAGCTGAGCTACTTGGCAAGCTATTCGGTGAGCTCCTAGTTTAGCTACTAGGTGAGCTCCCAGTGAGCTACTTAGTGAGTTCCCGGGTGACATCCCTAATGAGCTACTCAACAAGCTCAAGAGAAAGCTTGAAAGTGAGCTCAAGTCAACCTACTCGGTGAGCTACATAGTGAGCTCCCAGGTGAGCTACTTCATGAGCTGCTCGATGAAATCTAAGGTGAGATACCAAATGAGCTCAAGGTGAGTTGGCAAGGTGAGCTTGTCGGTAATCTTTGAGGTGAGCTTACATGCGAGCTACTAGATGAGGTCAAGGTGATTTGGTAAGGTGAGTTGGCAAGGTGAGCTATTAGGTGAGCTCCCGAGACAAGTTCCCATTTGAGTTACTCGGCGAGATCCTAGGTGAGCTCAATTCGAGGTGATCGAAAGCTCCAAGAAGAGATCGGGAGAGCTACTTGGTGAGTTGTTCAATGGGCTACCGGGAAACCTTCTAGGTGAGCTCTCAAGTGAGCTACTTGGTGAGCTCCCATGTGAGGTCAGCTTTGGTGAGCTACTCGGTCGGCTCAAGTCAACCTACTCTATGAGGCTATTCGATGAACTCTTAGGAGAGCTGTTAGGTGAGATCCCAAGTGAGCTACTTGGTGAGCTACTCGATGAAATATAAGGTGAGCTCAAGGTGAGATAATACATGAGCTCAAGGTGATCTAATAGGTGAGCTCCCATGCGAGTTGGAAAGGTGACCTGTCAAGTGAGCTTACGTGTGAGTTTTCAAGCGAGCTACTTGACCAGCTCTGGGAGAGCTCAAGTCAAGCTACTCGGTGAGCTCTTGGGTGAGCTCAAGGTGAGTTGGCAAGGTGAGCTGTCAGGTGAGCTCCCAGGCAAGTTTCTGGGTAAGCTCAAGGTGAGCTGCTCAATGAGCTCTTGGGTGAGCTACTTCACGAGCTGCCGGCTCCTAGGTGAGCTACTCTGTGAGCTCCCAAGCGAGCTCAAACGTGAGCTTATAAACTATCTCTTAGGTGAGCTTATATGTGAGCTACCAGATGAGCTCAAGGCGTATTGGTAAGGTGAGCTCAAGGTGAGTTGGAAAGGTGACCTCAAGGTGAGTTGGTAAGGTGAGCTATAAGGCGAGCTCCCGGGGAGATTTCTAGGTGAGTTAATGAACAAATTACTAGGTGAGCTCCCAAGCGAGCTACTTGGCGAGATCCCAAGAGATGTAACTATTTAGCTACTCGGTGACCTCACAAGTGAGCTCAAGTCAACCTACTCGGCGAACTACTTGGTGAGCTCTTAGGTGAGTTATTAGGCGAGATCCCGGGCATGCTAATTAGTGAGTTACTCGACAAACTACGAGGTGAGAAACCAGATGAGCTCAAGTCAAATTAGTAAGGTGAGCTCCTTAGTGAGCTCAAGTTGAGATAGCAAGGTGAGCCCCATGTGAGCTAGCAAGGTGAGCTGTCAAGGCGAGCTCAAGTTGAGTTGTCAAGGTGAGCTGTCAAGGTGAGCTCAAGTTGAGCTACTCCAGCGAGCTCTTGGGTGAGCTCAAGGTGATTTGGCAAGGCAAGCTGTCAGGAGAGCTCCCAAGTGAGTTTCCAAGCAAGCTCAAGTCAAGTTTCTAAACAAGTTCTTGGGTGAGCTACTTGCCGAACTCCATGCCTAGCTCTAGGTGAGCTGCTTAGTGAGCTCCCGAGGGCCAACTAAAAGCTGAGCTTATCAATAATCTCCTAGGTGAGCTTACATGCGAGCTGCGGATGAGCTTAAGGTGAGTTAGCAAGGTGATCTCAAGGCAAGTTGGCAAGGTGAGCTCAAGGCGAGTTGGAAAGTTGAGCTCCCGGGTGAGTTCCCAAGTGAGTTACTTGACTAGCTCTTGGGCAAGCTCAACTCGGGCTAATCAGCGAGCTCCCGGAGGAGCTCCTAGGTGAGCTGCTAAGTGACCTCCCAAGCAAGCTACTTGGTGAGGTCCTAGGTGAGGTCCCTAGTGAGCTTATCGGTGAGCTCATAAGTGAGTTCACAAGTGAGCTCAAGTCAACCTAATCGATGATCTACTCGGTGAGCTCTAGGTGAGCTCTTAGGCAAGCTCTAGGTGATCTACTCGGTGACACTGCTTGATGGAGTGCGAGAAAAGCTACGACAAGTTCAAGGTGAGTTGGCAAGGTGAACTCCTCGGTGAGATCAAGGTGAGCTGGCAAGGTGAGCTACCATGTGAGTTGGCAAGGTGAGGCATTAAGTGAGCTCCCATGTGAGTGTAGACACCTAAAATTGGTTATCAAATTTAGTGTCCCCTGTGCGTGTTTGTCTTCTCTGTAACACTGGGGCACGTTTACATCCCCATTTCTCCCTTATGGTATTATTTAATATTTGATTTAAACATATATCTTAAGTTTATTTCACCCAATTATGTTTTACCCATAGATAATTAAATATTAACTATTTAATTATACTTTTTACATATATCTTAACCACTTATCTACCCCATATCAATTCCTAACCTCCCATATCTATTTTATCCATCTATCCCCCTATTTCTCCTCCTCCTAAACTGAGCAGCGGGATATTTCCCGTATTTGAGGTGGAAGGATCACTTCATCTTTCCAAAAATCATCCCTTTTGGCCATTTCGGGAGTCTGTTCCCTGATCGGCGCCCGGCCAAGTGCTCGGTCGACCTTGATTTTGAGGGTACCAATTTTATCTCGGTCGGTGCAGAATACAAATATAGGGCTAGAATTCAGTTTTGGTTAGACAGAAAGAAGGATAGAGAGTTTTGAGCATCAAGTCTGAGTGTTATCTATCAAGTGAGAGTAAATTCTATCCAAATCAATCACAGAGAGAATGCCGTTACTCTGCTCCTACCACATCGACATCGTGAGCCCCAATCGATCTCTTAGTGACTCTATTAGTATCCCTATGGCTCTTATAGATCCAGTGGAGATCGATGATCCAGATTCCACTTTGTCTTTTCTCAATCTTCCTCTAATTTTCCCGAGTCAACACCGACAAGCCGTACCCGATCGGCGTTGATTCTATTTAGTCGGCCGACCTATCTAAGTTGCGCCAATTTTTATTAGTCGGCGTTGATTTTCCTAATCGACGCTGATCTACCTACGGAAAGGTAAAATAATTCAGGGAACACAAATCCAGCATTGTTTTCACACTTTCCTATCTTTTATTAGTTTTTTGCTATTTTATTTTTGTTTGTCATTTTTAATCAAAAGATAGACATTTACTTACATCTTTTATTAGTTATGCTTCTTTCCTTAATTGAAAACATGGTGACATCCGGCCGAGGAGCTTATTACTTCTGGACTGCTTTTCGGGCAGTCCACCCAAATATATTTTAATGTGGTATTTTTCTGTCAATCATCGGTGTCTCATAGGTTCCTTGGATCTACTTTATAGGATCGCTCATGTGTGCCCGTCTTGTCTACATTGGCTTTCTTTTCCATCTACATCTTCAGATATTTTCTTATCTATCAGTATCGATTTCGTTTGAGTTTTCGGGGTTTTTGTGTTTAGTTTGGTACATTGCTTGGACGGGTAACTAGTGCGAAATTCTTGATCTACATTCTAGCACGCCCAGTGGGACTTTAACCAAAGTCCCTTACTTATTGGTAAGTTCATTTCTTTTCTAGTTTTGAGATTTTGTTCTATTTCTTCACTACTTTTCATTAGTTCTCTGTAGCATTTCCTTCCTTCATTTTGGTCTTGCTTCTTTCACTTATGATTTGGAAAGTTAAAGTTTCTTCTTTCGGCAAAACTAAATTCCAATTCTATTAGAAGATCAATAAATCTTTCTACTATCATTTGGATATATCTTTCTTTGGATTTGTTGGGTGTTTGCTTAACCTTTTCTTGCGGAGCACATTACTTGTTTGTGGGATTTTATGAGGGAAGAGCTCAACAATGCACTTTTGAAGTCCACACACCTTGAGAGCTAAATCTACAGGTATTCCTCTTTTATGGTGTTTTCTCCTTTTTAAGTACTTAAAAAGAACTTGTTTGTTTATTTTCTATCACATTCAAACATTTCAATTTTGGCACTTAAAAATAATTTAATCACATTTGGGAAAGAATTTGTTTGACCTATTTTCATCGAAATCCAACACTTCATTTTTAGTGCTTAAAAAGAACTTTTCCTTTGTCATTTCGATGTATGTTATTCATCTAGTTTTATAAATAGGCTAGAAAAATTAATCAAAATCGGTAGTGACACTATTTGATTTTTATTTTTAACCCTTACACACAGCCAAAATCACTAGGTATAAAGCATCAAAACACAAATTCCTCCCTTGGCCTCACCTACTTGGAAGTGAGATCCAAGAGGAAGAGCCTACGTAGTACTCGGACCGTACTTATAAATTCACGGAAGTTCGGTATATATTGGCAAAGCACTGACTCCCTTATTGCGGTGGTGTGTGAAGTACGGGGGTATGACCCTATATCAAGCCACGTACTAGTCTTTTACTTGAAGTACCTTCAGGACTTCTCACCAAAACATTCCCTAAACCATCCTTAGTTTGGCTATCTAAGAATTTCTTATTCTAAAAATCCTTCCTAATATTTCCATTCTTAAAGAAGGAAAATTTAAAAGAGATAATCACCTATGTTGCTTGAATTATCTGTGCATTAGTTAGGTCAATCTTCTTTTTCTATATTTATTCTTGTTTATGATGGTCATCAATCGGTTATAGTCTAGAAGAATGGATCATTGGCCCCTTCTTCCTCCAAGATCACCACTAGTGTGGATGTTTTGACACCCTCGGGTCTTCCTTGGGACTCTTATTAGTTGGTTCCCAATCTTGGTCATATAATCCTTTCTATCATCCTAAAGCAATCCCATCACATCCAGCTTCCCCCAGTCCTTTAGAAATATCATCTGCTTCTGATATAGAGTATGTTCCTCATGGGGATCCTGAATTTCAGGTGCTCCTTGATCACAATCTGGTAGCCCTTATGGACTATCTAGTACATAAGTCTATTTGAATATCTGATCAGGGACCACCAATCCAGCAAGTTTATGATTATCCTCATGAACCATCCTAGGATTTTGTAGAATAGTTAGCATCCTTTTTCTCACCTCGAACCATGAAAGAAGGTGGCACACCTATGCCTCTTCTTTCTCTTCCACCGACCATGTCGACTAGTTCTCAAATAGTCTTGCCTATTCCTAACACCGCAATTACCTCGACTATTCCACAACCTACTTCTGAGAAGTCCTCTTCTCTAGCTATAATGGGTGCACCTGTGCACCCACAAATTGCTGTTAATTCTTCTATGCCATCCATTACGTCCTAGGGTTAGTACCTCTTTATGAATCAACCCCCTTCTACAAGTCAGTTGGTTCTTGCTTCTCGTCCTCCAGTTGGTCTTTCTTCCAATGTTCCAGTGATTACCTTCACCCATCCTCTAGTGTTGGCACCCTTAATAGCCAATCCAGCAGTCAAAAGCCTCATTCAGACCTTGTTCCCCACCATGTCCAATCAAATTAACACCCATGTTCCTCAATCCATTCCAATTCAATCAACAAGTGTAGGAGCCCACCAATCACAGGCTCCATCTTTCATTCAACCACCTTTTCTCAACCACTTGTCATCTCACATCCTATTTATACACAGGCTCCTTCACAACAAATACCTCACCAGGCATCACCCAGAATGCCTGGTTATTCCTCTTATCATCTTGTTAATCAATAGATGAATCCCCCATTGATGCCTCAACAAAATCCACCATTCACTTCTTATGTAGGACATACCAGTATGCCTCCTCCTCAATCTGATGTGGTCCAAATTATTTTTAAGAAAATCACAGACTTAGAAGCCTCCGTCAAAGGGTCTTGTCCTTCATACTCTTTTGAAGAAGTATGTAATGAACCCATTCATCCATCAGTGGATTTTAAGCCTTATCCTCCCCAATGGGAACTTCTTAAGTTATTAAAATTTCATAGTTGGGAGGATCCTCAATAGCACCTGTGAGCATTCAAACATGCTTGCTACCTAATAGTCTAGGATTAGGAGCTTATGCTCTGTACTTTTCCTATGTCTCTAACAGGGCCTGCTTTAGACTGGTATAATAACATTCCTCAACATTCCTTGTTTTCTTTCTCTCAATTGGCCCAGATGTTTGTTGAAAAAATTTCAATAAACATCACACATAAGATCTCAATTACGAGATCTTTATAACATTCACCAATTCGATGATGAGTCTATTGCAGACTTTGTCACTCGTTGGAGAGGGATAATAAACCAATTGTCTTTCTCCCTTCCTCAATCTCAAAAGATTGAGTTGTTTACTCAACCTTGTTGTAATCATATTTCTTCCACTTTAAGGATCCAAACTTTTCATACATTTGAAAGAATCCTTTACAATGGCACATAAACTTGAGTCTCATGCCATTCAACAAGGAAAGTTAAAAATTCACTCTAAATCTAAACCGGATTTTTCTTGATTTAAAGAAACAAACCCTTTTCTTCTAACAAAGACAAGAATCAGGGGTCTACCAATGCTATTGTATTAAAAACATCACGAGCCAAAAACACTTCTAATAAAACACCGCGGAGAGACTCCTCATCTTCTCGAAAAGGACCCTTGTCATCTAGATATTTTACTTCGTTGGGGGAATCATATGCTTCTATCTTGGAAAAAATGTTGGAAGTTCACATGATTGAACTTTCCCTATTAGAAATTTTGATGAAAACCAAGAACGTCCATTTTGGTATAGGTAAAATGAATTCTATCATTATCATAGAACCAAAGGCCATGACATTGAATGATGTCAGACATTCAAAAATCTTGTCCAAAAATTCATTGATAAAGGTGAGCTCATTCTGGATAACCCAAATGCTCCCCCAAACCAGGTGCTTGATGTTTTTAAACAACCTTTTCCCAATCATTCCCCAAACAATGATGCTTCAGAGTCTCAAAAACCAAACACTCATACTATCAGCTTCATTTCTGCTGAAGAATCTTCTTCTAAAACTAAGCCATCAACAAACACATCGACTAAATCAAAACCTCCTGCCCCGCTCCGCTAATCGTTGGGATTCCACCATCTTGAACAACCCATTTTTGAATATTCCACATTGTTAGAGATGGATTCATCTCCTTTGCCTCTTTATCGATAACTGTCTATGCCCGAGATAGTGTCATCCTCATCTATCTCATCGTCAGATATTCTTTCAATGCTTGAGGTAATTACATCCCTTCGAGTTTCCACCGCAAATACATCTACTTCTATTTCTCCCATTTTTGCCACGACTATGTCATTGGTAAACATACCTATAGTTGTACCAAATTCAATGGAAGTGTCTTCAATTTTGACCCTTCTGTTTACTTCCCCACAGTAGTTACACCCACAATTACTATACCTTGAGAAGTACCTCGCAATGAAGCGCTTCTTCATCATCACTTCTTCCATCACCAATACTATTTTGCCTATAGGGAAAATCTAAAGAAATAAATTTTCACCTACACTCTCAGTTCTTGGACTTAAACCAAGACAACTAAAGTCTAACATTACATCATCAGCACCTCCTCATCTCCTTCCCCCGAAAAGACTACAATCACCTTATACGGTTGAAGTTGTCACCATCCCTGAAAAAGGAAAACCCATATTTCAGACTATTAAGACTCTTGGTGCTTTCCCTTAAAAATCTCTTTGGAGCCTCATAAAAGATTGGATTTATCAAGCGGGAGGTGTCTTCTTCTATCATACCATCAGAACCATCATCTTCTTCTACAACACCTTCTTCACTGGTGCCTTGTAAAGTGAATTTACCCACTAGAAAGGCATCACCTCTTTTATCAGGACCATCATCTTCATCCCCAAAATTCAAGGCACTCTTTACTCCTCTCGATCAAACCTATTTTGGGAGCTTCTCCCTCATCTAAATCGGCACTATCTAAATCATCATCTGTTTCAACCAAGCAACCTTCCCTATCTCTGAAAACCACAACACTTGTCACATCTTCATCATCTTCAAAATCTATCTTAGGAGCTCCTCCTCCATAGAAATCAATCATGCCTCACTTTCTTCCATCTCAAGTGTCCAAGGTTGCTTCTCCCGATGTCCGAAAAATTAAAATGATCCCTAAAAAGACTGTCAAACTAGACATGCAGGTTCTTTTACCTCAGCAGTCCATGGAGGTAAAAGAGGCACCTCTGTCATCTCTGTCCTCATCTTTGTCTACCAGATTCTATACTGAAATTCTTCACCAACTTATCCAGTCTTCATCCATATCCCTTCCTCCGATCAAACCCTATAATCCTAAAGGAGTAAAACCTTCCTGGTTTAACTCTGATTTGATTTGTGCTTACCATCGCACTCCAGGACATGACACCGAGGGATGTAAAGCCCTTCAATCTATTGTTACATGGTGCTTTTGGAAGAAAGTGATCTTCTAGTTGGAAGAAGAGGAGGAATAACTATTTCCTATCATCTCAACCACATCTCGAGCCTCAACGATCTACTCGGGCCTCTAGTTCTATTAATTCCACATTGGATGGTCTTCCACCTCAAATCGACATGATTCATATTGCCACTAGAACACAACAATATGATAATCTATCATCATCTACATCTCAGCCACGGGTTGTCATTTCTATAGCCCCTGAAGGAATTCCTCCTTTCACATCATCCTCAAGACCTAGGGTCTCTATTCATGCTTCACCTCAGGCTCAGATCCCTGTGTCAGTAGAGGAGAGTGTTATGAAACAACTTACCCATGCTCCAGTCAAAATGTCTCTTTTTGACCTCATTCAATCATCTCCACAAGCATCACCATGCTTTGATTGATAATCTGTGCCATATCGCATTGAATTCAAATGAGCCCCAACCTTTCGAGATGATTTTTGGATTGAATAAAATGTCAACCGCCATTTATTTTGAAGATTCAAAAATTCCTTCCCTTTATTCCGAGGATTTGGAGGCTCCTCTTTATCATAGTTCAAATCAACAACACTACATTAAAATGCACTATGATTGACAGTGGTGCTACACTCAACATCATTTCCTCACACACATTCAAGCAACTTAAGTTACCAAAGAATGTAGTGTCACCCCCACCTTTTTCCCTTCGATCATTTAATGATCGGTTGGCGATTACTTTAGGAATAGTGGTCCTACCCATTTGAGTAGGTAAGAAGTGATTCACGAACTATTTTACATTTTGAAGGGAAATTCCACTACAATATGATCCTAGGACACTCCTAGATTCATGCAATGCATTACATCCCATCAAACCTCCATCGATGCTTAAAATATCAATATGAGGGAAAAATCTATACTCATCCAGGAGATCCTTTTCCTTCTGCACAATGCAACATGACCACAGGGTCTGCCCCTCTAAAGGAGAATGCTTGTTCTCCTGACGAGGCTTCATCCTCTTCCATACCTATAACAAAACTACCAGATTTATAAAATCTAGAGGAGACATTACAGTGTTTCTCACTAGGAGATCTTCCTCTTCTCTCTTTTGATGCCCATCTCAAACCTAATGAGTATGGTAGACCAAAAAAACAACCTGAATATCAGCTAGGTCTCGGTCACATCATCACCATTGGTCTACCCAATCAATAGACTAACTTCATTTACAGTGGTCTTGATACACCTCACTATCACCTGAATTCTCCTCCTAGGGCCAAACCCTATTCAACAGGGTTTGATTGTCTACAAAATCCCACGTTTGCAAAAACTTATTTATATCGATGCGCATGGAAGGGTTTTGGCCTGGGAAAGTATGAATAGGGTGTGCATGACCTCGTGTCCATTCCAACTCTCAAACCACATCAAAAATTTGGTTTAGGATTTAAACCTCTTTCAAAAGCCACCATCACTATTCTCAATGAGCCTCTTCCCATTGAGGAACCATCTTCTCCCGCTAGGTCAGAAGCATCATTTGATGTGGATGACACCATTTCCATCCCGTCTAACTTTTTTTTTAGTCAATACCATTTCCTTAGGGCCATTGACCTATAAAAATAATAACACATCCACTTCCATACCATTAGTCTTCCCTGAAATAGTTGGAGATGACTCTCCTACTATCAACACTATCCACTGTGCGAGATGATGATTCTATCCTCACCTATCTGGGGGTAGAGGATTCCTATCTTCCTAAAACCATTCCTTCTAACACATCTACACTTCTTAACAAAGCCATCATCATTTTTAATAAAGGGACTTCTAAAAGACCTCGCATCATTAAGGTCAACCAATCTCTTAATCCACAGGAGTTAGGAGACTTTACCACTTTTCTTTCTAACCATTGTCAAGCCTTCACTTGGTCATATGAGGATATGCCAAGGCTCGATCTTGATATTGTGGTCCACAATATCGTTACTCTTCCAGACATCAAACTAGTTAAGAAAAAATTGCGTAAAATGCACCCTCGAGTAGCCCTGCTTGTTAAAGAAGAGTTGCAACATCTACTTTCTACTAACTTCATCCAACCAATTGATTATCCACAATGGGTTTCAAACGTAGTACCAGTAACCAAAGCTACTGGGAAGATTTGAATTTGTACCGACTTCCGGGATCTTAATCTTACTTGTCCAAAAGATGATTTTCCTCTACCTAATATCGACGAACTCGTGGATTTAACGGAAGGACACAAGATGCTTTCTCTTATGGATGGTTTCTCTAGGTATAATAAAATTCTCATCACACCAAAGGACCAACATAAGACTTCCTTCATAACTCCTTAGGGGACTTTTTCTGTTATCGTGTCATGTCTTTTGGTCTTAAGAATGCGGGGAAACCTATCGGCCGACAATGACACCAATATTTCATGATCTCTTACATAAAATTGTGGAAGATTATGTTGATGATCTCCTCGGTAAATCCAAACACCGTCAAGATCATATTTTCATTCTTGCACCTCTCTTTGAAAGGGTCATTTGCTTTCATCTTCACCTAAATCCATCTAAGTGCGTGTTTGGCATTCTCACTAGTAAAATTTTAGGATTTATCATTTCTATTAGGGGTATTGAATTGGAACCTACAAAAATAAAATCTATCCTTGAGATGCCTCCCCCTTCTAACTTAAATCAACTCTGCAGTCTTCAAGGACGCCTTCAATCAGTACGTCATTTTATCTCGCAACTGTCAGACCGTTGTCAACCTTTTCATCATCTCCTCCATAAGAATGTTCATTTTGAATGGGATGAGCATTGCCAAAAGGCCTTTGATGATCTCAAATCTTATCTTCTTTCCCCACCTGTGCTTACACCTCCACGCGAGGGGGAGCCATTCTATCTTTATATTTCTGTAACTGACCATGCTCTGGGAGCCATGATCTCACATTGGGACACTAACGGTAAAGAACAGGCCATATATTACATCAGTCGCACTCTTCATGAGTATGAAACATGCTATTCTGAAGCTGAAAAGCTGTGTTGTGCTCTCTTCTTCACAACTTCTAAGCTTCATCATTACCTCCTTAATCACAAAACTTACATTGTCACAAGTGTCAATCCACTCAAGACAATGCATGCAAAGCCTTATCACAATGATCGTATTACTCGTTGGCTCATGCTCATGACAAGAATTTGATCTCAAGTTTATCCCATAAAAATCCATCAAGGGTCAGGTCATTTCAGATCAGTTAGTTGATGCTCCTCTTTGAACACTCAAGTCCCCCTCACTTAATTCCCCGATGAGTATATCCAACAAATTGATTTTGGTCTTTCTCCATTTAAAGTAAAACTCTTCTTTGATGGATCCAAATGCCAGCAAGGGGGAGGTGCAGGTTTTGTTATGATTCCTCCTTGGGGTGCACCTATCCCAATCACACACAAACTTAACTTTGAGTGTACCAATAATATGGCTGAGTATGAAGCTCTTGTTTTGGGTCTTCAAAATGCCATTAATCTTGGTGCCTGCCATATCGACATCTTTGGTGACTCATGAACTCATTGTTAATCAAGTCATGGGTGTCTATCAATGCAAAAATGATATCCTTCAAAAATATCGTGATATCGTTCTCTTTCAACTTCAATATTTTGATAAATTCACTATCCAAGCTATCCCTCACACTGCGAATCGATTCACCGATACAATGGCTTCTTTAGCCTCACTTATTCCACCCTTTACCAAAGACTCACAACTTTATGTGGCTGTGCAGTGATTAGATCAACCATCTCATCTCAGGAAACTGACTTCAATCAATGCCATCACAACCAATACTCAAGATGAGTGGTATCAACACATCATTGATTATCTATCTCATTTAGTGCTTCCTCTAGATCTGACTTCCAATGGTAGAATATCTTTTATCCTATGCGCTAATCACTATACTATTCTAGGTGGAATCCTCTACAAATGTGGTTTTGATGGTATTTTGCTTCGGTGCCTCAAAACCCTGAATCATCTAAAGCCATCTAGGAAGTCCATGATGGTATCTGTGGTGGAAATTTTAGTGGCTTGGCCATAGCTAAATACATCTTACATTTAGGCTATTATTGGCCTTCTCTTAATCGAGATTGTTGTGAATACACTAAGAAATGTGTCAAGTGTCAACAACATTCCAATCTCACACATGTCCCAAATAAGATTTGCAACTGCAATGGATTTGTGGCCTTTTTCATAATGGGGTTTGGATCTCATTAGTCTTATCAATCCCCACTCTTCACAGTGTCATCATTCTATCATTACTGCCACAAAATACTTTACTAAGTGGGTGGAAGCTATTCCTCTTTCATTGACTAAAGCTAAACCCATAGTTGATTTTGTCTATCAACACATCATTTGTCGCTTTGGTGTTCCACACAAACTCATCATAGACAATGGTAAATCTTTCAAAAATGTCAATTTTTAGAACCTTTGTGACACTTTCAATATCAAACTCAGCTTTTCTTCTCCATACTATCCCCAAGCTAACAGCCAGGCCGAGGCTTCTAATAAAACTTTGTGTAATATCCTCGCAAAGGTAACTAGTCGAGCTGGTAGGGATTGGCATTTACATATCCCTTTTACCTTCTAGGATTATCAGACTAGAATTCATACTCCTATGGGTGCTACTCCCTTCTCTATTCTATGGGTCAAAGACTGTTTCTTCCTTTGGAAGTCCACATCCCATCTCTTCGTGTTTCTCTTAGAGAATTTGTCTCTCGATGAGGACTATCATCAAAATCATATAGCATGCCTTAAGTTGCTAGATGAGTGGCATCTCAATGCTCTTGAGCATCATCAAATCTATCTTGATCATTTCAAATGTGCTTATAACAATCACTTGCAACACCATGACTTCAAAGTTCGTGATCTTGTTCTTAAATAAAACCAAAATGTCACTACGCTAGAACGGAGTCGGTGTGGTAAGTTTGCTCCTAATCGAATGGGTCCATACGTAGTCACTCATAAATATGGGTCTGGGCTTATCATCTATCCTCCATTGATGGTGTACCTAAAATGGAACCTCTTAATGCCTTGCATCTAAGGCCCTTTCTACTGTTAAAATCTATCTTACATGATTTTAGTCGCAAAACAAATCTTTCATCCATCTAACAAACCTTGGTCATATATTTTCATAGTGATTTGGAAATATGTGGTTCTCTATGTTATGTATTTTACACCTTAAATATGAGTATCCTAGCTCTACTCATGGCATTTTTCTTACGGATATGTTCCTCCTCTTAGTAGGGACACCTTAATCACTTCTTCATCTGTCCCAAGTATCTGTCTTAATCGAATCTACTCGGGGCATGAGTACGTGCTTTTTATACATTTTCTTCCCCTCTATCTGATCTATCTATTCTACACTCAGCTTCTTTCAAAAAATCTCCAAAATATCCAAAAGCTCCAAAAAAAAAAAGAGAAGGTCCTATCCTAAAAATTCCCCAAAGATAGATCGATCCTCGAAGGAAAACTATCTATGCATTTTCAAAATGAAATAGACCATGCCCTGAAGGATGGCTACATTCAAAATACACAGATCGCTCCTTAAAGGATGGCTGTTTGTTTACTTCTTAGCATCATTAAAAGACTTCTGTATCAATCGGTCTTTCTATATCTAGCAAACTTCCGCATCGATCAGTTTTCTCTTCTATCAAAACAAAAATCATGAAGCTGAGACATAAGACCTTTTTTTTTCGATCATATAGAGGACCCTATTTTCCCAATGTGAGCATGTATTCTGTCCTTTGTAAATTTTGACAATATAAATACTTCTCCTTTCATTTACCTTCTAGATCTGGTTTACGACTAGCTAGTGTCAGGTTTTTTTTAACCTCATATATGGCCTTGTATGCATGGTCTTTTCGTTTCCTATCACAGTCTCTATTTATGGTCGGTTAGGGGCCTAGCTTATCATTCTTTTTCTTATCTAGGTGTATTGCCTATCTTTCTAATTAAGGTCATTTCATTACGTCCTTTTCTCTCATAGAGAGTATTTCCCATTATTATTTGTTATTCATCCAATTAAATTGACATTTAACATGTTAATTTAGTCAAAATATATCATCTATCTATATTCATCTTATCTACTTTGTTCAAAAAACATTTCAAAGAATGTATTGTCAACACATGTGGATCTACCTATCTATTTTCATCAAAATTAAATCAACATCTTAAACATATCAACTCTATCAATCACATCTATCCATCTATCCATCAAATCATCTAAAAACTTTTACATCCAAGTTAAATTACATCTATTTATATCTATTTTTCATCAAAATTAAATCAACATCTTAAACATATCAAATCTATCAATCACATCTATCCATTTATCCATCAAATCATCTAAAAACTTGTACATCCAAGTTACACTACATCTATCTATATCTATTTTTCATCAAAATTAAATCCACATATCAATCACATCAAAATCACATCACATCTATCTATCCTCTATGTTTATGTCCATCAAATCACATCTATTTGTCCTCTATCAGCATATGTCTATATCCATCACACTTATGCTACATCTATCCATATCCATTAAAATTAAATGCATGAGTACAATCATATGACATAGAAAATGATGAATCTATATATATATACATGAGTGTCTGTACAACAAAGAATGGATGGCTTTCAATCAAGCCATCTATATCATACATCAAAAATGCCTTCAAATCGAGGCTACATCAGTCTATCGATACAAAAATATAGCATATCTATATCATAAAATCTGATAGGTGGAAGATGCTATCTCCTCCACCCTCCTCCTGGTCTAGGTTTGTCTCTCGGCCACCACCTATCGAGCTAGAGGCTTTGTTGTTGGGGGCTCTGCTTGCCACCTCAGTCTCTCTTGGTGCTCCTTCCTCACGATGCCCCACTAGCTGTAACTATCACTAATATCCTCCTCACACTATAACGAGGCACATCAGGGGCATGTTGTGCTAGGGCATCCTCGTAGTATCTCACCTCGACAAGGAGAGACTGATAAGTACTTAGGCTCACTGCATGTGTGCTTGTAATGACACTATTGGTACTTGTTGGTGGTGGCCCTCCTTTGGTTGTTTCCTATGACTCGTAATCCGACATAGTGCCTGTCTCACCATATTTGGCCCTAAGGGCCTCTCTATGCCGGTGGTAGTGATCCCTATGTTGGATCGCTACATCTCACTCCTAATGAGCTTTGTCTCTCTCTAGTATCAAGGAATCACTCTCCTCTATCAGAGCTCTAATCTCCTCGAGGGAAACTTGGTGTGTCTGCACCAGGGTGGCATGCTCTCCCTCCAGCCTCTCCAGCACTGTGGCTATATCCTCCTCATCGGCATCTATGGATGCTGGCAGGTGTCATGGTAACTCTATCGAATACCATGCCACATAGCCATCATCCACTCTGGCATCATCATCATTGTCTATGGAAGGTGGGGCCTCCCTTAATGGATCTACTGGGATCAGAATCGGTAGATCAGTCTCTCTGCTATCTCACCTATATGGCCTATAAGTGGTCGGAACTATCTGCACTAATCGAACTACCTCAATACCCATATAAATGGGATGCACTCCCACATATCTGGCCTACAGCCCCTAACCACCCTGCTCCGTCTCAACCCCACCAAGTGATCCTCTTGATCAGCCCATGTCAGATAGACCTGATATGGTCTCTAAATGACCTACTCTGGTGTCAGCGTCTTGAAACACTTAGCATACCACTCCATAGATCTCCCTGTATCTCCCGGGGCCATGTCGTCCGCCATCGTCGAAATCCATAATCGAGGGCCCCCACTACTGTTGGCATCCATGGAAGCCTAGATGGCCTGATCACTGCTATGTGCTCATATGCCTAGCAATGGAGCACAAAACTAACATCGATGCCTATCCTCCTACTGGTGGTGTACATCCATAACTCATAATAGATCTGAGCTATCAGGGCATCGAGAAAACATGAACACTGTCTAAACTATAGGATGTCACAAACACAGTCTAGTAATAGCAATGGAAATCTCCCACCTCCTGAATCTGGCAGAGAAAAATAGGAGATCACCATCTGAATCAGTACTATCCATCTACTCCTAGCATCATCCTATCTGTAATGAGAGGCTATCCTCACCACCCTAGACACTATCTCTGAATCATCTACCCTGTCCCCATATAATCATCCTAGGGCCCTCTTGTTGCTCTCATGGAGTAATCTCAATAGGGTCCCCGGTGATAGGTAACCTCAAGATCCTATATATATCCTCATGGGTGATGGTCATCTCACCCGTCCTGAACCAGAAAGTGCAAGTCCAGCTATCCCATCATCGTACTAGTGCTCGCAGCAACTCTACATCTTGTGGCACTCGTCGGTAGTACCGGAAGCCCCGAGCCCGGCTAGCTCTAGGTGACGCCAAATGATGTCAGTCACATCAGGGAGAATAGTCTCTAGAAGCTCTAGAATAGCATCCCACATATGCAAAGCCTCTCGTGCCTGCATCACACGACACCATGAATAGTGTTAGTTACTCATCCACATCCAAATATCATAAAAAAAACATTCTATCAACTTCTTAAGTCTAAACATTGCAATCGGCGTCGATTGGGTCAAATCAACGTCGATCCTATTTAGTCGACGATGATTTTAACAATCGACACCGATCTAACTACATCGGTGCCATGATAAAAGTATATAAGGAAGTTGAGGTAGATTCACTTACCCCAGTCATGTCCTCTTCCACTTCCCGATCGCTCCCGAGAGGTTTCCATGGTGCTCAAATCCAATTTTTGACTCTCTTTAAATCAATCTTCATGGTCTAAATAAATCGTTCACGTTTTCCTTTCACATATTTATATGCACACGGTATGGTTGATGCCAATTTGTTTGGTCCGTGCCGATTGTTATGGTCAGCGCCAATTAATCTAGATCAACACCGATTTAAGCCTATTGTTGCCAATTGGTTGCACTTTTACTTCTTCACCTCCCTTTCTTCCATCTCCTAATATTCTTGCCATAGTGTTGATGCTTGGCTTATTTATCTGGTCATTATTGTGCCCTGAGTGTTGCCTTTTAGCACATACTTTCAATATTATCATCCATTTCGAGCATGTTCCCTGTACATGGGGCAGCCACATATTTGGAAACTTGGAGCTAACGGGTCTATAGGCACTAACGTCGTCTACTTTGCAGACCATCTAGTTGTCCCTACCAATGTGTCTCTCTTTAGGTGCTGACTATTTGCAGCCCTCCTTATAATCACACATCTGTAGGCACTAACATCATCTCATGCGTAGGCTGTCTAGTCTTCCCTACTAATGTGAGTTCCTTAGGTTATTGCCTTTTTATTTTTGTGCATCATTAATGATCGGATCTACTCCGGGCATCTAGTTGGGGCATTTGGCATTTTCATCTACCTTTTTCAAACTTGGGAACGGTTACTCTCTTTGGGGCCCATCCCATCCCTAGTTTGAGGGGATCACATCATCCCTTTTTCTTCCTTTCTTCCAACTCCTTGTTTTTGTCTCGCAACTTTGCTTATCGCAAGTTACTTGACAAAAAGGGGCAAAATGTAGACACCTAAAATTGGTTATCCAATTTAGTGTCCCCATGTGTGTTTTTCTTCTCGGGTAACCTGGGGCACGTTTACATCACCATTTCTCCCTTAGGGTATTATTTAATATTTGATTTAAACATCTATCCTAAGTTTATTTCACCCCATTATGTTTTACCCATAGATAATTAAATATTAACTATTTAATTATATTTTTTACATATATCTTAACCACTTATCTACCCCATATCAATTCCTAACCTCCCATATCTATTTTATCCATCTATCCCCCCTATTTCTCCTCCTCCCAAACTAAGCAGTGGGATATTTCCCATATTTGAGGTGGAAGGATCACTTCATCTTTCCAAAAATCATCCCTTTTGGCCATTTCGGGAGTCTGTTCCTTGATCGGCCCAATGACTCGGTCGGCCGACGCCGATTTTTTAAGTAGTGCCAATTTTATCTTGGTGGCGCCGATTACAAATACAGGGCCAAAATTTAGTTCTAGTTAGACAAAAAGAAGGATAGAGAGTTTTTGAGCATCAAGTCTAAGCGTTATCTATCAAGTGAGAGTGAATTCTATCCAAATCAATCCCTGAGAGGAGTACTGTTACTCTGCTCCTACCACATCGACATCGTGAGCCCCAATCGATCTCTTAGTGACTCACAAGATATCCTACGGCTCTTCCAAATCTAGCGAAGATCGATGATCCACTTCCACTATCTATTTCTTAATCTTCCTCTAATTTTCCCTGAGTTGACGTTGACCATACCTAGTTGCGCGCGATTCTATTTAGTCAACACCGACTCTATCTCGGTTGACACCAATTTTTATCGATCGATGCTGATTTTCCTAATCGACACCGATCTACCTGTAGATAGGTAAAATAATTTAGGGAACACAAATCCAGCATTGTTTTCACACTTTCCTATTTTTTATTGGTTTTTATTTCTTTGTTTACTTTTACTCGTTTGTCATTTTTAATCAAAATATAGACATTTACTTACATCTTTTATCATGTATGCTTCTTTCCTTAATTGAAAATGTGGACTGACATCCGCCGAGGGAGCTTATCGCTTCCCAGCCCACTTTTGGGTAATCCACCCAAATATATTTTAACGTGGTCTTTTCTGTCAAGCATCGATGTCACACGGAGTTCCTTGGATCTACTTTTGCAGATCACTCATGTGTGCCCGTCTTGTCCACATCGGATTTCTTTTCCATCTACATCTTCGAGATCTAGTTTTATCTATTAGGTATTGATTTCATTGGAGTTTTCGGGTTTTTATGTTTAGTTTGGTACATTAACTTGGATAGGTAACAAGCGTAGAAATTCTTGATCTACAGTGTGTTTTTAAGTGAGCTACATGATAATCTCTGAGTGAGCTCAAGTCGAGATGCTTGTCGAGCTCATGGGTGATCTCGGGGTGAGTTGGCAAGGTGAATTGTCGGGGCGAGCTCCTAGGTGAGTTTCTTGGCAAGCTCAAGTGGAGCTGCTCGATGAGCTCCTAGGTGAGCTACTTATCAAGCTCCCAGCCAAGCTCCTAGGTGAGCTAATCATTGAGCTCCCAAGTGAGCTCAAAGGTGAGCTTGTTGGCAATCTCTTAGGTGAGCTTATATACAAGCAACCATATGAGCTCAAGTCGAGTTGGTAAGGTGAGCTCAAGGTGAGTTAGCAAGGCGAGCTCAAGGTGAGTTGGCAAGGTGAGCTATCAGGTGAGCTCCTATGTGAGTTACTCAATGAGCTATTAGGTGAGCTCAACTCGAGATGATTGGTGAGATCTAAGAAGAGATCCCATGTGAGCTACTTGGAGAGCTGTTTGATGAGCTCCCATGTGAGATGTTAAGTGAGCTCCCAAGTGAGCTACTTTGCGAGATTCTAGGTGAGGTCCCCAAGGTGAGCTACTCGGCAAGCTCACAACTTAGTTTAAGTCAACCTACTTAGTGAGCTGCTCGGTGAGCTCCCAGGGTGAGCTTATTAGGTGAGCTCCTAAGTGATCTACTTGGTAATCCACTTGATGACCTCGAGGTAAGCTACCAAATGAGCTCAAGGTGAGTTAGCAAGGTGAGCTCCTCATCGAGCTTGAGGTGAGCTAGAAAGGTGAGCTAATAGGAAAGCTCCCATGTGAGTTGGCAAGGAAAGTACTTAGGTAATCTCCCATGTGAGTTTTCGGGTGACTTGTTTGATGAGATCCTAGTTGATCTCAAGTCGAGCTACTCAGCAATCTCCTAGGTGAGCTCAAGGTGAGTTGACAAGGTGAGATGTTAGGCTAGCTCCCTGGGTGAATTTCTAGGCAAGCTCAAGATGAGATACTCACCGAGATCCTAGAGAGTAGCTTGCGGAGCTCCCAGTTGAGCTCCTACATGAGCTACTCAGTGAGCTCCCAAGTGAGCTCAAATGTGTGCATGTTGGCAATCTCTAAGGTGAGCTTACATGCGAGCTACCAGATGAGCTCAAAGTGAGTTAGTAAGGAAAGCTCAAGGTGAGTTAGCAAGGCGAACTATCAGGTGAGCTCCCAGGTTAGTTCCTAGGTGAGTTAGTTGATGAGCTCCTTGGCAAGTTCAACTTTATCTGATTGGTGAGCACCGGAAGAGCTCCCGGGTGAGTAACTTGGTGAACTATTTGGTGACCTCCCGGGTGAGCTATTAGGAAAGCTCTAAGTGAGCTACTTGTTGAGCTCCTAGGTGAGGTCCCCAGTGAGCTCACAAGTGAGCTCATAAGCGAGCTACTTGGTGAGCTCAGAAGTGA
The DNA here is from genome assembly GCA_018340775.1 of Taxus wallichiana var. yunnanensis. Lineage (NCBI taxonomy): Eukaryota > Viridiplantae > Streptophyta > Pinopsida > Cupressales > Taxaceae > Taxus > Taxus wallichiana. The sequence goes on along the minus strand of CM031238.1, from coordinate 34,345,910 downwards.
CCTCCTAGGTGACCTACTTGGTGAGTTGCTCGAAGAACTCTAACGTGAGCTACCAGATGAGCTCAATGTGAGTTGGTAATGTTAGCTCCTCATTGAAATCAAGGTGAGTTGGCGGGGGTGAGCTCCTCAGCGAGCTCAAGGCGAGTTAGCAAGATGAGCTCCCATGTGAGTTTTCAGGTGAGCTGCTTCACGTGCTCCCGGGTGAGCTCAAGTCGAGCTACTTAGCGAGCTCTTGGGTGAGCTCAAGGTGAGCTAGCAAGGTGAGCCGTCGACAAGCTCCTAGGTAAGTTTTTGGGAAAGCTAAAGTTGAGCTACATGATGAGCTCCCTGGGTGAGCTACTGAGGTCCTATTAGAACTCCTAGGTGAGCTGCTCAGTGAGCTCCCAGGCAAGCTCAAAGTTGAGATTTTTCAGAAATCTCTAAGGTGAGATTACATGAGAGCTACCGAGATGAGCTCAATGTGAGGTTGCAAGGTGTACTCAAGGTCGATTAGCAAGGTGAGATCAATGTGAGTTGGCAAGGTGAGCTCCTAGGTGATTTACTTGAATAGCTCTGGGTGAGCTCAACTTGAGCTAATCGAGAGCTCCTAAAAGAGCTCAAAGGTGAGCTACTTGGTGAGCTATTCAAAGTGAGCTCCCAAGTGAGCTACTAGATGAGATCCCAAGCGAGCTACTTTGTGAGCTCTTAGAAGAGGTCACTGGTAAGGCGCTCGGTGAGATCACAATTAAGCTCAAGTCAACCTAATCAGCGAGCTACACGGTGAGATACCGGTCGAGCTACTTAGCGAGCTGCTCAATGAACTCTAAGGTGAGCTACCAGATGAGCTCAAAGTGACTTGACAAGGTGAGCTCCTCAGCGAGCTCAAGGAGAGCTAGTAAGGTGAGTGATAGGTGAGATCCTATGTGAGTTTTGGGTGGTAGTCGGGTAAGATCCCATGTGAGTTTTTAGGCAAGCTGCTAAACAAGCTCTCGAGTGAGCTCAAATCTAGATTCTTAGTGATCTCATGGGTAGCTCAAGGTGAGTGGGCAAGGTGAGCTTTGCAAGCTCCCAGGTGAGTTTTACGAGCAAGCTCAAGTCAAGTTTTGGATGAGCTCTTGGGTGAGCTATTTGTCGAGTTCCTAGGTGAGCTACTTGGTGAGATCCTAGGAAAGCTCAAAGGTGAGCTTATCAGAAATCTCTAAGGTGAGATTACATGTGATCTACGAGATGAGTTGGCAAGGTGAGATCAAGGTAATTTAGAAAGGTAAGCTATCAAGTGAGCTCCCAGATGAGTTCCCAAGCAAGATACTCAACAAGCTCCTAGGTGAGCTCAACTTGAGCTAATCAATGAGCTCCTAGAAGATTTCCCAAGTGAGCTACTTAGCGAACTATTTGGCTAGCTCCTCAGTGTGAGCTACTAGAGGAGATCTTAGCTAAGCTACTTGGTGAGCTCCCGTGGGAAAAGTCCCTAATGAGCTACTCGGTGAGCTCATAAGCAAGCTCAAGTCAACCTACTCCACAAACTACTCGGTGAGCTCCCAGGTGAGCTACTTGGCAAGATACTTGGCGAACTTTGAGGTGAGCTACTAGATGAGCTCAAGGCAAGTTTGCAATGTGAGCTCCTCAGTGAGCTTAATGTAATCTAGTAAGGTGAGCTGATAGGTGAGCTCTCATGCGAGTTGGTAAGGTGAGATTTCGTGAAAGCTCCCATGGGAGTTTTCGGGTGAGCTACTTGATGAGCTTTTGGGTGAGCTCAAGTCAAGCTACTTGACAAGATCTGGTTGAGCTCAAGGTGAGCTGCTTGACGATCTCTGGGTGATCTACTTGTTGAGCTCCTAGTCGTGTTCCTAGGGAAATACTCGGTGAGATCCGGTGAGCTCAAAGGAGAGCTTGTTAGTAATCTATGATGTGAGCTCACATGTGAGCTACCGAGATCATCTCAAGGTGAGTTGGCAAGGCAAGCTCAAGGTGAGTTAGGAAGATGAGTGTACGATGGAAAAGTGACAAACAAGCATGGGAATCTACAAGTAACTCTTCTCACACCCGACCTCCCGAGGTCATGCCGAGTAAGCCGGTGGGGATGGGATATGTATGGGATGCGAGAAAAACTAGTTAGGCAATCTAAATTCTTCAATACGTACTAGTGGAATTTGTGAATCTAAGAAAAGAAGGCCCTCCTAACTCTGAACTCGGTGTGATAGATCTATCGGCAAGGATGATCGCTCGAAGGCTCCAATCAATATCAAGCTCTAGCGTGATTTGATCTATGGGTTATGGAATACGTGGAAAATGACCTGGGATAGTTTTGTGTATGTCTCTGGATAAGGTCATACGGTGGATGGTAAATATAGTTGACTCTATGGACGATTCTCTAGCCTAGTCCAGAACTCTCTAGCTTTGTTAGCTGTTGTATCTAGTAAGGATAACTGTTCGATGATGATAGGTGGAAGTGGAGTGGATCTAAATACTAGTGTGCATAGGCCAGTGTCTATGTCTGATTGACTTACGGATTCGTTGGGTTGTGGGATTTGTGGATCACAACCGTAGACTCTCGGTTGTTGCGGTCCTGCTATGGTCATGCATAGAATTAGTTCCCAATCCCTAACACCCAGTAATCATATGCTTTCTCAGCCTCTATATTCAAAACTAATAGCTGTGCGATCTTCTTAGAGTGCCTCACAGGTGTTCTTGCAACCTAAATTCTTAGGCTAGTATCTATGTCTGTGAGAATGTCTCTTGTGTCTGGCTATGGGACCAAAGGATCACAACCAAACATTTGCTCTCTTTCAAGCCCTTCTACAGTCATATGGATGTTACCTAGGGTAATCTGTAGTTTGGTTGATTTGACCAAAACATGTGCACTTGGTCGTCCTCTATGTTTAACCCACTCAACTGGGAATTGATTTGTTGCAAGCTTACCATTGTTCGGAAGACTTGGATCCTAAGATTTTGATCTATATCAGTTATTGCTATGATGAGATTGGGATGGGGCACAATTGGCTCAAATACATATTCCCTGGGCTCCTTAGGTCCCGTGATTGTCATACAAAAGTAATAATGTAAAACGAACTGTAGCAAAATAAAATTTAACTACGTTGAATATATCTATAGCATATATGATTTCTCTATTTTTTTGTATTTTCTGATGAACTATTTGAATGAATCTAAAAGAGTAACTGTTAACATATCTAGAATTTGACAATTAATTTAATGACGAAATTAAAACAAACAAGATAACTGAGTGTAGCTATTTGTCTGTGCAATTTGTGAATCTATTCTAAACAATGAAATAATTGACTTAATCTATTTGCAAGGCTCTCGATCCTACCTCAGAAGTGAGGAGTGAATCATAGTTTCTCAGAAACTATCAATCCCCACATCTTACTGGAAATATCGAGAGTAGAATTGGCTGAAACAAAGTGATTGGATACTTTATTTAATATGTTGCTACCTAGAACTTTGAAAGCTAGAACACGGATTCTGTAATGCAGTGGCGAATCCGATGGTGTGTGTGATCTTGTCCCCTCAGTGTGATCTCCTCATTCCTTTGTGTCCACGTGGATCTAGAAAAGTGTGTAATGCTAGCATGTGAAGTAGATATTGGCACAAAGGAAGCTCAAGATACTGATCGAATACAATGCGAGTAGAAGAGGGATAGCGCAAGAGTACAGAGCTTGGCTTATGTAATTCCTAGCATGATTTATTGTGAGTCATGCAACATGAAATGTCCGAAACTGAAACTATCCTATTTAAAGAACAAAACCTACAACTTTAATGGCTTCCTATTGGTAAACAGACTATCCTATTCCAATGGATTGGATGAAATAATAGTAGTACTTGCACAAGATGGATATGTGGCTTACTAACAGTAAAACAATGCTAACTAAGCATGCAATGAAAGAAACTAAGCATTCTAAGAAAAATGAAAACTAAATCTATTACAAAGAGAAATCAGAGGCAAATTTGAGGGGCCATTTGCTTGAGCACAAGCCAACTATTTATAGCATTTGCATTTACCCAAGGTAAAAACCAAATAGAACTCTTAAACTATAAACAATGGAAAAACACTATTCCAGGAACCGAGTCATAAATGTAAGCTTATGGTGGTGAAAGAAAGCTAGTAAAATTTTGAAATTACGTGAGTCGTGTTAAAAGAGCTTTTACGGAAAATGTGTAAAAGCACCGCCGCCTTGAGTAGGCGGCGGTTACAGGACCACCACCTGTTCAGGGTGGCGGTCATGAGACCGCCACCTGGCCGGGCGATGATTTCATCAACAAGAGAAAAAGGCCAAGAAAAGAGGGGAAAAGGGAAAAACAAAGCACGCGAGGGGCTAAGTGGGGCATGCGGGATGTTAACGCACACTTGGAGATTTTTCCGGATCCCGAACACCTTGCGAGGAGACCTGTATCATCATTGGGGCACATGTCACATTATTTTGGTAGTACAATACCTTACAATTTTGGGTATGTACATATTGCCCCCTTGGAGAAGCGTTTTAGCCATGAAGAGGCATAAAATGGTGGGTCCGAGTATGGGGGTCCCGAAATGGGAAGTTAAAAGTTATACCTGATAGGTCCATGTGTTGAAATGATGCCGTCCAAAATTCCCACTACCTGCAAAATGAAAAGAGAACTCAAGTGCAGATAGACACAATAGTTTGGAAAATAAACGCTAAAAAATAGGAAATTTAAACATACCATTTGTGTGGGGATAAGAACTTACCTTTGTTGGTGCTCCAAACCTGTGAAAAGGCATTTAAAACGAATTAGGGTGCTATATATATGAAAGTGGGCCCATTTTCCTATTCATTTGCATGATTTTATTTGATTGATTTTGAGATCTGGAACCCACAGGACGGTTTCTTGCGTGAGTAGAGTCAAAACATTCGTGACGGGATAGTGATCATGCCTCAGCGGAACATCGACCGTGAGATCACGGGTTAGTTTTCTTCAATTTATCCCTTTTACCCCCTTAATTTTGAAATGCTAAAATCTTTGTCATGGGGGGGTAATTTTTGAAAATGTTAGTGTTAAAAGGTTCATCTAGGGGGGGCACCTACTGGGTAGGCCTTGTTTTAGTTAAAATGGTCTTGTTTTGTCATTTTTTGGGCTTTTTAGGTTTAAAAACCCCATGGGTTTTGGGCCATGATCGTCGCCGCCTACACTGAGGCGGTGGTTACACGACCTCCGCCCTATTCGGTGGTGGCGTTACATGACCACCGCCCTTAAGGCAACGATTACAAAGCCGCCTCCTGCTCGGGGTAGTGGTTTTGCACTGTAATACAAAAAGATCATCTGTTTGAAATTACTTTTGCATTTTTAGCATTTCTACATGCTTTCATGATTTTTCTAGTATTATTTGGATGCTAACTTGCTCTGTTTTGTGTGTTTTTGGGTGTATACAGGTGAGAGAGGAGTATATCTAGTGGAGCCGAGAGAGGGAGTGTGACTGGCTCCCAGGAGTATTGGATGCCCTTTCATAGGATGAGGAGGACACTCTTGGAGAAATTTGGGATACTATGCATCTCATGTGTGCCCCATGTTACACCATCTAGTCACATTATTTGTGACCTATTATCCTATTGGGATGCGATCGAGAACACCTTCCGATTACCAAGGGTCCAAGTGGTGAGTGGACCATTACTTTGGAGGACGTTTACCGCATCCTGAGGGTCCCGATTATTGGGAGACATCTCACCCTTGAGATAGCGGGTTCGCGGGCCCAGATAGCACAGTGGGCCACATACATGGGAGATGCGGTCATCTCCACGGGGTCTAAGAAGGAGTTAGAGTTCGATTCATTCCTAGCTTTCCCATCCTCTTACTTCACCGGACTATCATGGGGACCCTTGCCTCGAGACTGATCGGGGACAAGAGAGGAGATACATTGTTATATTGCTGGTCCCCCATTATTGCACAGATAGAGGGACATGGCTGGATATATTCCTGGGGAGCAGACATACTTGGGACCACCTACCATGATTTATACAGGGTAGTCCATTTACAGGGGCAATCCTTGAGCCACCCGACCCTAGTCATGAGTTGGGTCTATGAGCACTTCATCCCCTACGACAGAGGTGTAGAGGTGGAAGATCTCGGAGCTGTGAGGGCAGCCAGATGGACAGATATGTCGGTGCTCCGAGCACCTCATCATCCAGTTGCTTCTCGACTACTTCGACATGGAGGCCACACCATATCAGACTATGGCGAAGGTATATGGGGTGAGGAGGCTCTTACTTTGATTTCCTACTCCATGACAGGGTAGCTTATTGATAGAGTGGGGTGAGTGGAGATGCACCCCTTTGGCCGAGTTCCTCAGCAGTTTGGCCTACCATACATGGGTATGCTTCCCCAGTAGCACCAAAGATATACATATCAATTTGAGAGGCTGAGGGGGCCTAGAGGCAGGGGTTGGACAATGGTTACTCCTGGCGTTCCCATTGTGGCCAGGAGGGTAGTACATGCCAGAGGGAGAGCCGGTGCACCTCAGGCACCCTTGCTTCAGATTTCTGCGGGTCCTGCCCATAGCAGCGATGACCCCATTGAGGTAGACTCCGAGTCTAAGGAGTTTATAGGGGAGAGATAGAGGAGGAGACCGAGGAGGATAGTGATCCTGAGTGGCATGACACTCAGGATATCATGCAGGCTAGAGAGGGCCGAGCAGAGTGCAGAGAGAGTGACTCTAGTTTCAGAGGAGCCACTCTCCCAGGGCCATGGTGGGGAGGATGAGTCTATTGCGGGGTGCTATGTTGCTCAGTCATAGGAGCAGCCCCTTAGTCAGTGGCGACATCCGTGGTAGGTGCTGATCCTATAGATCCATCCTGGAGGCCTGGTGATCCGAGTAAGTTACCCTCTCTCCTTTTAATGTTTGTTTTTAGTTAGGATCTCCTTAGTTACTATCTCTCCTTTTATTTATCTTGTATTTATAATCTCTTTTTGGTTTCTAATTTTTTTTCTCCTTTGTTCATTGAGACTACGAGATGAGTGGCGAGACTTGATTCATGGGGGTATGTATTGATACCCTGATGATCCCCATCGAGAGGACTCACGCAGAGCTGTCCATAGATCCGGAGAGCCCTCGGCACTGGCAGGCACACCGACGTCTTTGCCCGGTTTGGCATGTGGCCGGGGATGGTATCGACTCTCCACACAGAGCTAATGGGGTATAGGACAACCGAGCGCTTGATGAGGAGCCATTCTCATGGTGAGACTGCGGCTGCCCCTTGGGATCTTGAGCCCTCCGTGCATTCAGAGCGCCGGCGTAGCTGGAGTCCTAGGCATGGGCGTGCACCTTCAGAGGGGTCTTGTAGGGATTGAGAAGCCGATTGGCTCTCCTAGATTTTGTATGATACATTCTTTTGTATATCCCGGGCTCTTTGAGCATTTTGACCATGCTTAGTGCATGATGGCATTGTACAGAAATGTTGATCATTTATATATATATATATATATTCTTTTTGGATCAAACCTTTGGCATTTATGGCTTTGCTTCTTTTCTAGTTTCCTCATGTAGATTATGATGTTTATACTTGTATGCTTTTTTAAAATGTATGCAATGGAGAACAAATGATGCAAGTGTTTATTTTCCTTTTGTATTTCATGATGCTGATATATGATAATGTAGATATAATGTGATTTTGAATCTTAGTTTCTGTAAGCAATTTTGGATACTTCATATTTGTTTTGGCAAAGTGATGAAGATAAACTGATATGATGAGCAGATAAACCTGCCCCTACCCCCAACTCCACACAACTAGTAAGATGCGAGGGCTCATCACCGAGAGTTGGGAAGGGTGCAAGTTATGAGATGTGTTGAAATGATATTGATGAAAGACAGACAAAGCTTTGGCGGAACCAAATTAGGATACCACAAGCCCACTCCACTCGAGTGACTTCATAGTTTTGGATGTAACTTGCTTTGCGGTTTATCCAGACTTAGATCCTTAGATGGCCACATGGTAGAAAAAATATGGGTTTTTAGGATTTTGAACTCTTTTGGAATTTTGGACATCTGATTCATTTGCTTTTGTCTCAACAACTTCGATATTTAAATTGTTTGTTTATGACTTTTTACATTTGTTTGTCAAGAGGACCCCTATACTTTGCCCCATGCTACCTAAAGTAAGAAGCATGGGTTTATCACCGTGGGAAAAGCATAGGTGAGTAAGGGCATTTCCATCCTTTCCCAACCCTACGTCACTAGTAAGAGATGCAAGCTCATCACCAAAGGTTGGTGAGGCAAGGAAATGTGTAAAATTAAAATTTTCTGTTTTGATACATATTTGACTTGTTTTCTTGAGTAAAATGTCAGTATGTGCTTATTTCCAAAGAGATATATGGGATAGATGTGACACCATGAAGCTTCTGGAACAGACCATAGGCAAGACACCTATCCTAAGAAGAAACCAAAAGTGAGAATAAACTGTAGATCTTGGGCATGTTATTCTTGTTAAGAGTTTTTATATCTAGCTTTATTTGATAAAATGATTAAGAGATAGTTTGATGATATCATGAAAATGGAGAAGTATGATTAGAGTGTTTATGCCAACAACATCATGAGTTTGTAATGAATTTCTTTGAGAATAAATTCCTTGATCACAATTTGTGTATGAAACAAGCGAGAAAAAATGATCTTAAACTATATGAAGATGCAATGTAGATGTAATTATAAATAGTGCTAGCTGCATTACACGTAGAACCGCTTGAGGTGTAGGGAATTGACCGTTTCGCCAAATTCCTCACCTTCCAGGCGATACATAAGAGGTATGCACCATTTCCATAATCCTTCATGAATTGGTATGGGCCCAACCATTTGGGCCTGAACTTCCTTCCTTTCGCGGTCTTCTTGTCAATCCATTTTGTCAGCCTTAGAACTAGATCACCTTCATATATGTCACGTTCATAGAATTTTTTGTTATCTCGCCAAAGCCAAATCCGGCAGCATAGGCTCTGTGCCATTGTTTAACATCTAACCTAGCTTCATCTAGGATTTCTAGTTGGGAGAGACGTGCTTCTCTATAAGCGTCTTCATCCAGAATCCCTTGTAAGGAAATACGGAGACTAGGTATTTCAACAAGCGGGAGAACTACCCGCCCCGAATACTAGTGAGAAAGGAGTTACTCTTGTTGGTGTTCTTATTAAGGTTTGGTGGGCACATAAGGCCGTATATAACTTCAAGTGCCAATCTCGTTTGTTTTCTTTCACCATTTTAAGGAGAATGGCTTTTAGTGTTTTATTTGTTGCCTCATCACGTCCGTTGGCTTGCAGTAATACAAGGAAGTCGTATGATGGCTTATTTTAAATTTATTACACAATTTGTGAACTTCTTCATTCTTAAAAGAAGTTCCATTATCTGAGATAATGATTTGTGGGATACCATACCTGCAAATGATTTGGTTCAAAATGAACTTGGCGATTACAAAACCCAGTACAGTAGTAAGAGGCATAGCCTCTACCCACTTGGTAAAATATTCGGTGGCCGTGATTATAAAATTATGGCCATCTGTAGATGAGGGAGATAATTTCCCTATTAAATCTAGGCCCCACGTAGAAAAGGGCCATGGAGTTGCGATTGGTTGTAGAGTTTGTGCCGGCATGTGGATCTCATGGGAGAACTCTTGGCACTTATGACACCTGCGTACAAACTCTACTGCGTCGTGTTCTAGAGTGGGCCAGAAATAGCCCATTCGATGTATTTTACGAGCGGTGGCATGGCCACCGAAGTGGCCTCCACACATTCCACTGTGAGATTCATGGAGAATTTTCTTGGATTCTTCTGTGTCGACACATCTTAGAAGCATTCCATCGAATACTTTCGATAGAGCACTTGCTCTATAATGACGTATTTTGCTACGATAATGCGTAACCACCTTCTATGTTGTGGTGTAGCCCCTTCTGGATACGTATGGTCCATGATATAATTAATGATATCAGTGTACTAGGGACACTCAGAGATAGGAGGTCTAGTTTCAATGTAGTATACACACTCATCTGGAAAATCCAGATCTACTAGATCACCTCCATCTAATGGGTTGTCAGCTAACCAATCCATGATGATTTGTCCCTTAACGGATTTTTGATTTACAAATGTTAATTTGAATTCTCCCATTAAGGTTATAAAACGTCCAACCTTCTTAGATAAGGACCCTTGCGTGAGAAAATTTTGTAAATGGTCTATTTTTACCATGACCCTTGTTTCTTGATTTAGCATATAATGTCTTAAGCGTTTGGTTGCAAAGACTATGGTGAGGCATTCTCATTCTGCTTGTGTATAACGTGTTTCATAGTCGAGCAACATTCAGCTAATGAAATAAATCGCACGTTCTCTCTTGTCATCATCTTCTTGAGCCAGCATACAAGCTAGCGAGACATTGGTAGCTTGCGAGTATAAAATTAACGGGTGATCTAGCTTAGGTGGCATTAGCGTAGGTGGTGACAACAAGAAACACTTAACTACATCAAAATCTTCATTACAATCTTTAGTCCAATTAATACTGTAATCTTTCTTGAGTAAATTGTTGATTGGATGAATGGTGAAACTTAAATCTGGGATGAATCTCTGGATTGCACCAAAATTTCCGAGAAATGACACGATTCCAGATTCATCTGAAGGTGGGACCATTTCGAGGATAGCCCAAATTTTATTTAGGTCAACATCTATCCCTCATGACGATATGATGTAACCTAGGAGATTCCCTCCTGTTACACCAAAGACATATTTTTCTAGATTTAGCGTGACTCCGTATTCTATCAGATGTGAAAGAATGATGCGAAGTACTTCTGGATGGTCACAACGCTTCTTGGCCTTAGCCAACAAGTCATCTACATAGGATTCCATGATCTTATGAATTAGATCGTGAAATATATATGTCATAGCTCGCTGGTATGTAGCGCCAGCATTCTTGAGACCGAATGGCATAACAACGTAGCAGTAGGTTCCCCAAGGAGTTATAAACATGGTTTTAGCTTGATCTTGTTCAGATATTCTGATTTGATTGTATCCCGAGAATCCATCCATGAGAGACAAAAGTTCAAATCCAGCTGTCGCATCAACTATGACGTCAATGGATGGTAACGGGAAGTCATCTTTAGGACACGCTTTGTTAATGTCCCGGAAGTCTATGCAGATGCGTATCTTTCCATTTTTTTAGAACGGGAATGATATTAGATACCCATTGAGAGTAATCGACTAGTTTGATGAATCCTACTTGGAGGAGTTTCATTACCTCCTCTTTTACCATGAGAGCTACTTTGGGTTTCATGGGTCTCAATTTTGTTTAATTGGTTTTGCATCTGATTTAGTGACGAGGTTGTGCACCGTAATGTGGAATGCAACGCCTATCATTTCCTTATAATTAAATGCAAAAGCCTTCTGATGTTTTTTGAGGATTCGAGTGTGTATTTCTACTTCTTCTAGAGTTAACGAGGATCCTAACTTCAATATCCTTGGTTCATCTTCCATTCCGATGTTAACATCAATTGTTTCTTCGATTAAAGAGGCATTACCTTCTTCAAACTTAGGTGGGGCTGGAGGTAAGTCCAAATCGTCCCCATTTTCTATTGTGTATACGCTAGGTTCCTTTTGCGAAGGAAGCTTCATCATGGGATTTCCGAAGTAGGAAGATGAATGTGGGATTAAGGACAAATCTATCATATGATAGGAGAGATGTAATGCCGCATAGGTGTTTAAGTAATTCAGAGTGGCCATATCACTATCAATGTGGTCTAGAATAGTATATTTTTTTCATTTTCGTTTAAAAGAGAATTTGTCATTGTTTTTATCAATGGTTCATCATGAAGGGATACTATGAAACGGGTATCCTCTAACTTATTGTTTGGAGTAAAACATGATGCTGAAGTTGCTATTGAATCAGCGAGAAGATTTTTCTCTTGTGGGATTGCTTCAATTAATATGAAGTCAAACTCCTTGCTTAAATTCAACACAGCTGTTTTGTAAAGCTGTAAGTGCTCGGCTTTGGTTTCATATATCTCAGAGACTTGGTTTGCTACCAATTGTGAGTCTCCTAAGACTCTGATGTTATCAACACTCGATTCTCTTAGCTAAGATGAGGCCAAGGAGGAGGGCTTCGTACTCAGCGCCATTGTTTGTGCATTCAAAATTTAGTTTAAAGGAAAATGGTAGGACTTTCCCTTCAGGGGAAGTAAAGATTACACCTACCCCCACTCCGTAACGACATCTAGCCCCATCAAAATGGAGAGTCCAATATTTAGGTGGGAGTATAGATGTTGGGATATTTGTTGTGTTAACATCTTCTACTTCTACCATGCAGAGATCTCTGGGAGAGAACCGACACCCAGGGAATATCCCACGCCTACAGAATCAAATGGTAAGAACATTGGTAGATCTTGTTCTATTAATTCAATGATTTTTGCAGTAGTTCCTAATGATACTATTTCTACAGTGTTAGCCTCATCTTTGGGGGTTGGGGTTACCTTGGCTAGGCTCATAGTTTCAAGATCTATCGTAGGTACCAACTTTTCTTTTGGTTTTACGTCGGTAGGTTTATTAAGTTGGTTTGTTGGGAGTTCAAACTCTGAGTGCATGCCTGGTATTTTCTTTAAGTCAGCTAGGTGTACATTGAATGGTTTTGGATCACCTTTGGCCACAAATATCTTTCCTAAGTGTAAAAACCTTACTTCTTGAAATAGCGTAGAAGGGATTTCCTTCATGCGGTGTATCCATGGTCGGCCGAGGATCATATTATAATTAGTTTCCGATCTATAATATAAAACTCAGTCAAGATGGTTTTGGGTCCTAAGGTGACCGGTAATATTATAGTTCCAACCGAGGTGGCTTTAAGACTATCATAGCCCCTTAGTGTGTTTCGAGTTGTGGAACAATTGGTTTCTCCATACCCTAGCTTTTGAAGGAAAGAGAAGGGGACTATGTTAACTGCTGCCCCATCATCTATCATTGCATGCTTTACATAGTTGTTATAAACCCATACTTGCAAATGTAAGGTTGGATCACCTCAATGAGTGATCTCAGCATCTGTCGGCATTTTGTTTATCTCGAATATGAATTCGACATCCCTATCCGCCTGCCCTGGAGGATGAACATCGAAGTCTATATGATTTACCTGTGTTTCAGGAGGTGGAGTGATGTTAATTAAATGGCCCAAACCTAATGCCTCTAAAAGAGCAGCCCTGTGAGTAGGGGAATTTTTTAATAAATCCAAAAAGGAGATGTGCGAGAAGGTTTTTGTTAGGTCGTTAATTAAATCATAGGCATACGATTTTTGGATGTCATCCATCTCATCCGGCAAGTGGCTTGGACTTGGCTAAGATACTCTTGTAATTTTTTTGACTCCACTAAACCGACTACCTTAGGTTGTGGTGACTTCTAGTTGTGGCGCAACTAATGGATTTAAATGCTTCATGATCATTGTTTCTGTTATTATGTAACGTCCCCCATTAGAATGAGTAATTTTTTTGATAAATGCTTCCTAGTTCTAAATACATAATTTAGAACTCACAAATCAAAACAACCATTCTTATAACAGATAACCATATATTTTTTTGATAATGCTTGTTCTAAATGACATAATTTAGAACTCACAAGTACATTCTCCGATCTATTCATCTATCACTCCATGGTAATCTACCGATCTATTCATGAGTATCAAAGAGTTGGCATTTTTATTTTAACACATCACTCTTGCGGTTCTCTTCCTAATCGGGATTAGAATGCTCTATCAAGGAACCTATACGAATAATTGTTACCATTATTCATCGGCATCTCGTCCCTTAGACTAGGTGACATAGGACAATGCAATGATCGGTAGCTTGCGATACTTTGGCCAAAGATTTGAAACATCTATGCTTATGTCTCGTATTCCTTGACGGCATACTCATCGATCTAGAATACATCCTTCACCCCATTCCTATGTTATGTAGAATGTCTTATCTTGACTTCCATCGGTCTCCCTGCCCCAAGTTATTCACTCAGGAAGCGGATTAATAATATGACAACATTATAGGATGCTCTCGAGGACTAGGGATACGCTGACATCTTTGGGTCGACCCTAGTTAACCCGGTGTGTCAAGATACCCCGAGTCTCCGGGCAGCCTTATAACATGACCACGTTCTAACTAGTCCCGAGTAAAACTTGTTTGAGTTTAAGGTGTAAATCTTAACGATCAATGCACAAAGGGTGTCGCCATAAGTCACTGCATTGTTGTATCTTGAGAAGATCCTAATCTTCTCGAAGGTACAACCCTGCGATTGACTTGTGCCATCAACCTTCAAATCCACCTCGAAAAGATCTACTTATCTTTAAGGTGTTACTTAAGTTGAGTTAAAGTTATACTTTAAGATGCTCCTTTTAGGGTAGTCTTTTCCCAATCCACTGGGTTCCTCACCTTAGAATTACCTTTCTTATTAAAACCCATTTCACAAGAGAAGTTATTAAGATTTGAGGTCTCATCAAGGAGTTCATTGATAAATGATAATCTAAATCAACGAAATTGGAAATAGCCCTAAATCTTCACATAAGGTTGCTAACCATACCCTTATAGGTTTATATAAGTTCTCAAACTGAAATATATCTTACTTATTAGTATTAAGATATAGTGTTTAAAAATCAAATTAAACGTTGTCTTGACTTAGATCAAGACTAGGAAGTAATAATTTATTCAGCCGTTTAGCTTCTGTTGAGGTTTATTTTAACCTTAGCTTCTCGAAAGACGGTGATCTAATTTCCAATTTAGCTTTAGATAGAACATAATAGAACTACTAAACATTCACAAGTATTCAGTCACATAATCTTTGCAAAGCTTACTTAGAGAATCCCAAATGTCTCCAAGGTATACAATAATAACAATGCTCTTAAAATCATTCGAACCGAAGAAGTTCAATCCATCAAGATACGAATGCAAACACATAAGTAACAATTACCTCATTTCATTCATTTCTAAGCTAATCAAATACATTTTATGCATTCAGCATATTTGATACAATACTCAATAGCAAAAGAACATCTTTCTTCAAGTAGTACATTTAGAGAATCAAATTGGAATTCATCATAAAACCAAATTAAACAATCTGAACATCATATCAGATCTGCGTGCCTTTACCACTTATGGAAACCATCTGCAAAAATTGTCAACACGGTCGATTCGGTGGTAGGCATGATAAGCACTAATTCTTAAAACAATTGCAATCCACCAATTGTTCTCATTAAACAACCTGTTTAAATGAAATCATTTCTTCAAATTCCAAACATAAATCAGGCTATTCATCTTATATGTTAGAGACTAAGAACAAATGAATACAACCATTCTAAAGACAGCAAAACTCCTACAAGATTGTTTCTAACAATTTCTCAAAGGCAGTTAAAACATTCAACAAGCTCACTATCTTAATTCTTTTATCATCATAACACATTTCAATGGTATTGACAATTATACCTATTTATACAGCAACACACATTTTATACCAGTCTCTCCATACAATACCACAGTTTATTCTTGTTATGCCCTTACCGTAGAGATCGCAAAAGGATGCAAGAAGAAAGCACACAAGGTTTCCTGACTAGGAGAGAGAGAATTTTCCTATTCAACTTATTATACATCAACATATAAATTATAGTCTAGAAGAAAGAAACAGAGTCAATCAGATTCCTAAATCATAATGTTCTGGACTGTACCGACTCCTTTAGAATAATGCAAATACATTTACGCATGCGACTAAATAGTCGAGATTACAAGAAGAACTACAGTTCCATCTAAATCCAATTATAAAAATCACCTGTAGCTATTAAGCAATACAAGAGCTCTCGCGACAAGCAATAGTAAGTAATCCAACCATAACAGACTCAACAATTCTTTTTCATATCATTCATCAACATGAATATACCCATCGCCATTGTTTAACAGAGCACAGCTAGGAGCTTTTTATCACAGTCAGCCACGAGACTAGATAACACTTAAAACAAATGACGTTCCATATGCAAATACAGTGATATTCACACTAAGTCTAAACACAAACATGCACAACTTCATTCAACTGAATCTAATCTCTATGAATGTACAGCAAGGACTTTACAGAAGTCGCCTCCATTTCATAAGCTCATCCAAGTTTTAACCTAAGTAGAGCCATAATTTAAACACATCGGGGCTTCAACAGAGTCGAGTTCACATGGAAAATACAAGGGCTCCAGTCGAGTCGTATCTAACAAGAACTCCGGCCCGAGTTAAGATTAAAGTCGAATTCATATGAAAACATTCAAGGACTCTAAGCTGAATCAATATCACATGATCTACACAACTAAACTTCTACGAAGTCAATTCACTAGATACATATTAAGGACTCCAATGAGTCAATATCATAAGTATTCACAACTAAGCTTAACTGAAGTTGAATTCATAGTAACAGGACTCAAAATTGAGTCAATACCAGGCGTATTCACTAAAACGTATTCTAAGAACATTATTCACCACATTTCGATCCAAAGTATTCGCAACAACAAGCTCACTATCTACAGGAATTAAAAACATAAGTATTCAAGGACTAAGCTTTAGAAGAAGATGAAAACATATTAAACATTAAAATGAAATTTTGAAATACAGATTCATTTCGACGGTATTCTAAACATTACTAAGTCATAAAATTTGAAAGAAACTTTCAATGAGTCTATAACATATAAGTAACAAAGAAGTCAAAACATATGAAACATTAAAGGACTCCGGTGAGGATTTCAATATATAATCCTTGAAAACTTTCAATTCTAACCCAAAATCACAAAGTAAGGACTTCAATGATAGCATTCAAGTAGTATAATCATGACAGCATTCCAAACAAGAAGGAACTTAAAGTATTCTAGCAAGATTCAACAGGATTCAATCAACAATAAAAGCACAGCCGGTCTTTAATCAAAATGAATCCAAAAGGAAGAATAAATACAGTAACCATTCCAACAAGGTCTTCGAAAAACCCGAGATTCCTAATTCCACGGGAAAGAAGAACCAATACATTGCTTCAAACCAACTGAACTGAAATCACCTGAACAGAGTTGTTTTAATGAAAGCATTTGAAGTAAAGAAAGATTTTTAAAAGTCAGGGCCTATCATGCCTAGTAATGTCACTTAAAAATCTGAAGAAGACCTCTGAATGTGCTCGCGCCTTCTCCTCTTCTTCCACGATAGATTCAGCAACAATAATTTGTTACCCTCATGCCTTATAAACTTTCCCCGACAGAGAAAAGAGCTAGAAATTCTCATAGTTGCCATACAACACAAAGTAGACTAGTTCGAAGAACCGGTGATCAAACAGAGAGAGAAAAGCGGAGCGAATGGAAAACCAAAATACCAACCAATTTTCCATTTGCATGCCTTCCCAAGCGATCCGTGCTCGGGGAACCCGAAGTTCATCAATGACATTAACTCAAGATTCCTGCCCAATCTCCATTGCCACCGACCGCCATAGTTGGCGATTGAAAAATGCAAACAAAAGACCATTCCCAGATTTGGCGATACCACCACGTCAGGTCTCAATAGATATTTACAACCTCCACCAAATCCCAAGTCCTTCATCCTTATCCATCTCATAAATGCCATAGAAACTACCGCCCATGGCTCGCACCCCTTCATAGGTCCCCCTTCATCCATGATCATTAGTTAGGTTAGAAACATAGGTTAGATCATAAGGTAATACTTTAGTCTAACTTCCATAGTGCTAGGTGGCTAACCTTAGGAACATTTAGCTTATAGTTTAGGGCTAGGTTAGATTAATAATAATCTAACCAATAGGTTATAGTTTAGGTTTAGGTTATTAACCTTAATAAATCCAGTCTAGGTCTCCCAAGTAGGACCGATCCGTATTGGAACCAAACAGGGTAAAACATCCTATATGGATCTATCAGGTATTGCTAAATAAGCTTACTGAATACCCAGGAACATCTTACCTGGCTTAAGGTCTAGGCCTTCCCGATGTTACGGTATTTGGAACCGATTTTCATTTAACAAGATCAGCCTGAGTTAACTCCTGAATTGCTCATTCAACACATTCAGACCTTGCAACTTTCGTAAGGTCTATAATTTTTGTTCATCCAGAATAAACTTAAAACATCTCTTGGATCAATGCCATTGATCCAAGGCTGAGTCATAAAGATGGGTAAATCCACAATTCATCCCGAAATCAGATTGAACTCAGGTGCTAAAAATGAAAGAAATAAAAGAGTCCAAGCATATCCTGACTCAGTCAAAGATCTTCAAGAGCAAAGAAGATACAATCCATATCAAGCATGACTTCACAATCAAAGGAACACATCCTTATACAGAAGAAATCATATATCAACACTTGAATGCTCAGGAGGAAGTAACAATAGTTCAGGGTGTTACATGCTTCCCTCCTAAAAGATTCATCGTCCGATGATTACATATTTGATTTACCTTCAGGTCAACCAATTTATTAGTTCACAATACAATGTGACTATTTCCAACTTGAATAGTTCAGAAATCAATGTCACGATACATTTTATTCAGCCTGAATAATGTTTGCCTCAATCTGGCTTTCATATAGACATGAAAAAGATAAGTTCATAAAAAAAATGTTTTGTCAACAGATTTCATTCTGTTGAAAAAGAAAAGGAAAAGCAATTTTCATCTCTTCCAGATTTTCCCAAGTTGCACTTTCTTCGTTAAAGCTGGTCCCACTTTGGACCTTACATTTTTGTATTTCACGATTTCTCAAATGCAATTGGTGAGTTTCAGCACTCGTGTGGGTTTAACCACGATTATTCTAGGTCTTGGACCTGCGAGGAATTCTAATTTAAGACATGTGACAAATCTGAAACGTATTTCTTAAGAAAAGAAATATGGAAAACATCATGCATGCGAGACAAAGCGGTGGTAATGCTAATCGGTAAGCTACGAGATTGATTATTTCAACAATTTGAAAGGTCCCACGTAATGAGGTGACAACTTGGCAGCCTTGCCAAAAGTTATAGAACTCTTTCTGGGTTTAACATGAAGAAAAACCTTCTCACCAAGCTCAAACCTTGATCAACCCGCTTAAGGTCAGCATAGCTCTTACTACTATCTCTTTGCTTCCTTTAATCATTCTCGAATCAACTTTAACTTCTTTGTTCCATTTGGTGAGGATCTCTGGTCCAATTACCACTCTATCCTCAATACTATCCCAACTATGAGGGGTTCTACACTTCCTTCCATAAAGTGCTTCAAAGGTGCCATTTTAAGAGATGAGTGATAAGTGTTGTTGTATGCGAATTCAACTAGTGGAAGATACTCTTCCCATTTATATTGTTGATCCATGCGATACATTCGCAACATATCTTCAACACTTGATTTACTCTCTCTGTTTGTCCATCCGTTTCGGATGATATGCAGAACTGAAGTTTAGTTTCGTTCCAAGAGCTGTATTAAGCATCTGCCAAAATCTTGACGTCATTCTAGGATCCCTGTCAGATATAATCAATTCCGGTACACCATGTAACCTAAAAATTTTGTACGAATCTTTTGGCCAACCTTTGGTGAATCATCCTTTAGATTTCCAGCGATGAAATGAGCTACCTTAGTTAGTTTATCTACAACTACGAGGATAACATCATGTTTATTCTGGACATAGGTAACCCTTGTACAAAGTCCATGCTTATTACTTGCCATTTGTCTTTGTGGTATCTATGGGGATATAATAGTCTAGCGAGGGTGCATGTGTTACTG
Organism: Taxus wallichiana var. yunnanensis; assembly: GCA_018340775.1. Taxonomy (NCBI): domain Eukaryota; kingdom Viridiplantae; phylum Streptophyta; class Pinopsida; order Cupressales; family Taxaceae; genus Taxus; species Taxus wallichiana. The sequence goes on along the minus strand of CM031238.1, from coordinate 34,326,230 downwards.
CCTTAACCCATTGACATTCAGACAATGAGTCACAAAATCAATAACATCCTTTTTCATACCTTTCCAAAAGTATTGTTGTTTTAGATCATAAGCATTTTTGTGATACCGGAGTGTCGAGAGAAGGGTGAATTATGAAATTCAACTAATGACTTCTTTCTCAAATCGTTCGACATAGAGTCACGTATACCTGTTTTCATAACGTAAGATTCCTTCATTATCAAAATGAAAACCTTTATACCTTTCATCATTAGGTTTACGCAGCAATGCTTTGCTTTTACTTCTTTGAAAGTATATATCAGATTCTGAGGCACTTTTTACCTCATCCTTAAGCTGAGTTCTTAATGTTATAAGAGTAGAAATGTGCTTCCTACGACTTAGAGCATCTCTTTACCCTATTCTCTTTCCCTTTGATGTAGCTAATATCAAAATCATATTGAGATAAAAACTCTAACCACCTTCTACATCTGGCATTTAGATTAGGTGAGTGAAAATATATTTCAGTCCTAAGTGATCGAGTTTTCAACTCAAAAGGTTTCCCAAGTAAATAGTGTCTCCAGGACTTGAAGCGCATGAACAATGGCAAGCTCCAAATCATGAGGAGCATAATTCAGCTCATGTAACTTAAGTTTTCTACTTTCATATGCTATGACTTGATCATTTTGTAACAAAAAACCTCAAGGCCTTCCCCGAAGCATCCGTTCTGATAGTAAAGCTCCATTAAGTGCAGTGTACAGCTAATATAGGTGCGGAAGTCAAGCTAACTTTTCAGACTTTTGAAAGCGAGTTTCACACTTATCATTCCAAATAAATTTCTTATCCTTCTTCTGCATGATGAAGTTATCGGTGCAGACCACTTTAGAAAAATCCTTAACAAATTTTCTATAATAACCAGCAAGACCCATGAAGCTTCTTACGCCCGTGCACATTCTTTAGTGCGAGGCCACTCGATTATTACCACTATTTTTGAAGGATCTGACACAATTCCTTCTTTACTAATGACATGACCCAAATAGTGAAACACGTATCAAAGAAAGAACATTTGGATAACTTACCATACAAACTTTCTTTTTCTCAAAATTCCCAAAACTATCTTCAAATGCTCATTGTGCTCTTGACACTTTTAGAATATATGAGAATATCATCCAAGAATACAAGTACAAACTTGTCCAAATATTCTTGAAAGATATTATTCATTAAGTTCATAAAAGCTACGGGTGCATTAGTTAATCCAAAGGGTAGAACCGTGAATTCATAATGTCCGTACCTTGTTCGGAAAGCTGTTTTATGAATATCTTCTTCTCTAATCCTTAACTGATGATAACCAGATCAAAGATCTATCTTAGAATAAACCGCTGCCCCATGCATCTAATCAAATAGATCGTCGATCCTTGGAAGTGGGTATCTATTCTTGATTGTTGCTTTGTTCAACATCTGATAATCAATACACAGCCTAAGTGTTCCATCCTTCTTTTTCACAAATATTACTGGCGCTCCCCAAGGTGAAACACTTGGTCTAATCAAACCTTTAGACAAAAGTTCTTGCAATTGTGCCTTAAGCTCGACTAACTCTGTAGTAGTCATCCGATAAGGTGCTTTGGAAATAGGTTCCATTCCTGGTTTGATTTGATGGTGAAGTCAAATTCCCTCTTGGGTGGTAAACCTGGTAATTCCTCCGGAAAAATGTCTTTGAAACTTTGCAATCAGAGGAAATCGTTTCATGGAATCACCATCTTCTCGAAAATTCAAATATCTTTCTTTGCATAAAGGGTACATCCTTTGTTTTTAGCCTTTTAAATTTGCATGGTGATAGTTTTCTAACTGAAATTTCCCGTTTCACACCTTGAATCTCTGCTGCTTTCAGCCGATCATCTAAACATTTTATATTCTTTTCATAGTAGTCTACTTTTGCTTTATGGTCAGCTAACCAATTGACACCGATGACAATGTCATACGATCCCAAAGGTGTAACATAGAGGTCAACTTTAGTGGAAAAGTTAGGTAAGTCAAGGACTGCCCCAAAAAGACACATACTCATTGTATGAACAGAATTATTACCATACTGTATAGTCCAAGATTTATCCATTTTTCCAGCCTTTCTTTTAAGTTTAGAAGCAAGTTTACTAGAAATAAAACATTCAGTAGCTCTGTATCAAAAAGAATAGTAGCGGTATGCCAAATAACTTACGGAACTTCTATAGGTGTCACTTGCTTTTGACTTGACATGCTGCTCTCTTGAGCATGTATCTTATCTTTGCTGATTACGATCATCCTTCTCAAAAGGGCACTGATTTGCGTAGTGGTCTTTGCCACAATTGTAGTGACCTCCTACGGTCCCTTTTAGGCTCAAAATTACCTCAGCCTTGTAATTATCACGTTGTCCTCCATAGGGCTTCTACCCATTGTTATAATTTTTGGCAAAATTATCCCTTACATTTCAGCGAGGCTTATTTGCTACTTATTTTCTTACTATTATCCCCTGAAACTTACTACATTTCCAAACTTTTTCCATGGTCCCTTTTTGGGTGCAAGTGAAGTTGAAGAAGGGTTTGCGATCTTCTTCCACACTTCCTCTTTATGAGCGAAATAGCCTTTAATTTCTGTTCTTGTCTTATGGCCTTTTCAACAACTCCTTCCATAGTGGTTGGGTGTGAACATCGACCTCTCCCCTATCACGGGATTCGGTCCCATGATGAATTTTGTATTCGAACTTCTCGTCGGTTTGATACTGCGGTACATACTTGAGGAGTTTTGTAAACCGCTCCCGAGTATTCGATTCGTTAGCTTCCCTTGAGCTAAGTTATGGAATTCTTGTCATTTTTACGATCATAGAAAAGTTGTGGCAGCCAGCGTTGCCTAAAATAGCCCTTAAATTGATCCCAAGTAATATTGGTTTCATCGATATTTAGCTCAGCTTTACGGCTATCCCACCATGAAGATGCTTCGTGGGAAAGGTGATAGGCTCCCAAATAGCTTTGGTTTCCTCGAGAAGTTTCTTATTGCAAAGTACTTCTCCATTTCTTGAGCGGTTCTCGGCTCCATCTCCTAATGTGGTGCCATCATATTTAGGTGGGCTTATCCTTTTTATATCATTAGTGAGTTCTGCTTGCCAACTTTGGCCTTTTTGTTTTACTGGTTGGACGGGTGCATTTCAGCGTTATTATCAACACCCATATCGGGGTTGTCCTCGGGAGGTTCTTTGATTGTTATTACCGACTTCATCATCCTCCTCATTTCCCATTACTTGTTGTTCAAGTACATCCAAGCGATCTCTTGTGTCGATAGGGCAGCGAGGATCTCATCAATCTTTTGGGTTGTTGCCGCCCTCCTTTAGGTGGAGCATTATTCACAACGTTCCCCCTTGTTCTAACCATTTTTATACAAGAAAATTTAGGTTTTTATCGGATTATGGACACTGATAGGTCTAAGAGCTACTGACCTTGACTCACGATACCAAGATGTAACGTCCCCATTTTAGTACATTAGAACAAGTAATTTTTTTTTTTTTTTGATAAATGCTTCCTAGTTCTAAATACATAATTTAGAACTCACAAATCAAAACAACCATTCTTATAACAGAATAACCATATGCAGTTGTGATGACTCGGAGTACCTCGATCTATTCATTCCATGACTCGGTAATCTACCGATCTATTCATGAGTATCAAAGAGTTGGCATTTTTATTTTAACACATCACTCTTGTGGTTCTCTTCCCTAATCCGGGATTCAGAATGCTCTGTATCAAGGAACCTATCTGAATAATTGTTACCATTATTCATCGGCATCTCATCCCTTAGACTAGGTGACATAGGACAACGCAATCAGCAGCTTGCGATACTTTGGCCAAAGATTTGAAACATACTGCTTATGTCTCGTATTCCTTGATGGCATACTCATCAATCTGGAATACATCCTTCACCCCATTCCTATGTTATGTAGAATGTCTTATACTGACTTCTGTCAGTCTCTCCTACCCCAAGTTATTCACTCAGGAACGGATTAATAATATGACAACGTTATAAGGATGCTCTCGAGGACTAGGGATACGCTGACATACTGGGTCAACCCTAGTTAACCCAGTGTGTCAAGATACCCCGAGTCTCCAGGGGCAGCCTTATAACATGACCACATTCCTAACCAGTCCCAGAGTAAAACTTGTTCGAGTTTAAGGTGTAAATCTTAACGATCAATGCAAAGGGTGTCACCATAAGTCACCTGCATTGTTGTATCTTCGAGAAGATCCTAATCTTCTCGAAGGTACAACCCTACAGTTGACTTGTGCCATCAACCTTCAAATCCACCTCGAAAAGATCTACTTATCTTTAAGGTGTTACTTACGTTGAGTTAAAGTTATACTTTAAGATGCTCCTTTTAGGGTAGTCTTTTCCCAACCCCTGGGTTCCTCACCTTAGAATTACCTTTCTTATTAAAACCCATTTCACAAAGAGAAGTTATTAAGATTTGAGGTCTCATCAAGGAGTTCATTGAAAAACAGTAATCTAAATCAACGAAATTGGGCAATAGCCCTAAATCTTCACATAAGGTTGCTAACCATACCCTTATCAGGTTTATATCAGTTCTCAAAACTGAAATATATCTTACTTATTAGTATTAAGATATAGTGTTTCAAAATCAAATTAAACGTTGTCTTGACTTAGATCAAGACTAGGAAGTAATAATTTATTCAGCCCATTCAGCTTCCTGTTGAGGTTTATTTTAACCTTAGCTTCTCGAAAGACAGTGATCTAAATTCCAATTTAGCTTTAGATAGAACATAACAGAACTACTAAACATTCACAAGTATTTAGTCACATAATCTTTGCAAAGCTTACTTAGAGAATCCCAAATGTCTCCAAGGTATACAATAATAACAATGCTCTTAAAATCATTCGAACCGAAGAAGTTCAATCCATCAAGATACGAATGCAAACACATAAGTAACAATTACCTCATTTCATTCATTTCTAAGCTAATCAAATACATTTTTATGCATTGACATATTTGATACTGATAATACTCAACAACAAAAGAACATCTTTCTTCAAGTAGTACATTTAGAGAATCAAGTTGGAATTCATCATAAAACCAAATTAAACAATCGAACATCATATCGGATCTGCGTGTCTTTACCACTTATGGCAACCATCTGCAAAAATTGTCAACACGGGTCGATTCGGTGGTGAGCATGATAAGCACTAATTCTTAAAACAATTGCAATCCACCAATTGTTCTCATTAAACAACTGTTTAAATGAAATCATTTCTTCAAATTCAAACATAAATCGGGCTATTCATCTTATATGTTAGAGACTAAGAACAAATGAATACAACCATTCTAAAATAGCAAAACTCCTACAAGATTGTTTCTAACAATTTCTCTCAAAGCGAGTTAAAACATTCAACAAGTCAACTTTGTCTTAATTCTTTTATCATCATAACACATTTCAATGGTATTGATAATTATACCTATTTTACTGACATCACACATTTTATACCAGTCTCTCCATACAATACCACAATTTATTCTTGTTATGCCCTTACCGTAGAGATCGCAAAAAGGATACAAGAAAAAGCACACCAAGGTTTCTGACTAGGAGAGAGAGAATTTTCCTATTGACTTATTATACATCAACATATAAATTATAGTCGAGAAGAAAGAAAGCAGTCAATCGATTCCTAAATCATAATGTTCTAGATTGTACCAACTCCTTTAGATTAATGCAAATACATTTACGCATGTGACTAAATAGTCAAGATTACAAGAAGAACTACGGTTCCATCTAAATCCAATTATAAAAATCACTGTAGCTATTAAGCAATACAAGAGCTCTCATGACAAGAAATAGTAAGTAAGTAATCAACCATAACAGACTCAACAATTCTTTTTCATATCATTCATCAACATGAATATACCCATCGCCATTGTTTAATGAGAGCACGGCTAGGAGATTTTTATCACAGTCGACCACGAGACTAGATAACACTTAAAACAAATGATGTTCCATATGCAAATACGGTGATATTCACACTAAGTCTAAACACAACACACATGAGCTTCATTCGACTAAATCTAATCTCTATGAATGTACAAGAAGGACTTCTGAAGAATCGCCTCCATTTCATAAGCTCATCCAAGTTTTTAACCTAATTAAATCCATCCATGCAAACACATCGGGGATTCAACGGGAGCCGAGTTCACATGGAAAATGCTGCAAGGGCTCCAGCGGAGTCGTATCCAACAAGAACTCCCATACCCGGGTTAAGATTAAAGTTGAATTCATATGAAAACATTCAAGGTCTCTAACTGAATCAATATCAATAGTCTACACAACTAAACTTCTACGAAGTATAATAGAGATACATATTAAGGAAACACTAGTTACATTTCAAGGACTCAAACTAAGCGAGTTGAAACTAGTTACATTTCAAAACCGTATTCAAAACTAAGCAATGAGTATTCTCAGGCTGAGAAACAATATTGTAACAAAGCAACAATATTCAAATGAGCAAAAGTATTCACAACTAAGCAACAATATTCATAACTAAGCTTAGACAGTTAAGATGAAAAAATATACGAAACATTAAAATGACTCTGAGCGAGTCATTCTCATATAAAATCTGAAAACTTTCAATGGAATTTTACCCAATAATTGCAAACTTTAAGGATTTCTACAAAGTCACATTCAAGTAGGATTTCTCACAATAGTACATTCAAGTAGTATAATCATAGCAAGCATTCCAACGAGAAGGAACTTAAAGTATTCTAGCAAGATTCAACAGGATTCAACAACAATAAAAGCACAACCATTCTATAATCGAAATGAAACCAAAAGGAAGAATAAATATAGTAACCATTCCAACAAGGTCTTCTAAAACCCCAAGATTCCTAATTCCACAAGAAAAGAAGAACCAATACATTGCTTCAAACCAACTAAACTGAAATCACCTGAACAGAGTTGTTTTAATGAAAGCATTTGAAGTAAAGAAATATTTTTAAAAGCGGGGCCTATCATGCCTGGTAATGTCACTTAAAAATCCGAAGAAGACCTCTCGAATGTACTCGTGCCTTCTCCTCTTCTTCCACAATATATTCAGCAACAATAATTTGTTACCCTCATGCCTTATAAACTTTCCCGACGAGAAAAGAGCTAGAAAATCTCATAATTTCCATGACACAAAGTAGAGCTGGTTCGAAGAACCGGTGATCAAACAGAGAGATAAACGGAGTGAATGGAAAACCAAAATACCAACAAATTTTCCATTTGCATGCCTTCCCAAGTGATCTACGCTCGGGAACCGAAGTTCATCAATGACATTAACTCAAGATTCCCACCCAATCTCCATTGCCACCAACCGCCATAGTTGGAGATTGAAAAATGCAAACAAAAGACCATTCCCAGTTTGCGATCGATACCGCCACGTCAAGTCTCAATAGATATTTACAACCTCCACCAAATCCCAAGTCCTTCATCCTTATCCATCTCATAAATTCCATAGAAACTACCGCCCATGGCTCACACCCCTTCATAGGTCCCTCTTCATCCATGATCATTAGTTAGGTTAGAAACATAGGTTAGATAATAAGGTAATACTTTAGTCTAACTTCCATAGTGCTAGGTGGCTAACCTTAGGAACATTTAGCTTATAGTTTAGGGCTAGGTTAGATTAATAATAATCTAACCAATAGGTTATAGTTTAGGTTATTAACCTTAATAAATCCAGTCTAGGTCTCCCAAGTAGGATCGATCCGTATTGGAACCAAACAGGTAAAACATCCTATACTGAGGATCCTATCGGTATTACTAAATAAGATTCTTTGAATACCTAGAACATCTTACCGGCTTAAGGTCTAGGCCTTCCCAATGTTACGGTATTTATGACCACTATCATTCATGCTTGATCTATTCAAGATCACTCTCAAGTACTTCATCGTAAGTTCTTAATGGGAACTTGGACTTCTTCCTTCACTATCTCTGCTAAGAGAATGAAGGAATAAATCACATAGTTCCATTTGATCCATGTTTGGAGCACTTGCCGAAGAATAAAGAAGCGTACGCCACATTTGGATGAAATGGGTGATGATTCGATGTGTTTCTTCTTGATGTGTAAGAATTCACGATTCTGTCCTTAATAATTTGTTCATGTCAAAGGCCTTGATGAATTTTGACACGAGCTACTTGAATGAATGGATGGAAGCCTCGGGTATTCTATAATACCAATCGAGAGTGATTCCTTCCAAGGTTTTGGGAATATCTTAAAGAACAACCCCATCCCGTGGGAGTAGTTCTCGAATGGTGTCAGAGCGTAAGTTTTGATATGTGTGTTTGGATCTCCCTCACCTTTTTATTTGGGCAAGTTGGGAAGAGGTCTTGGAAGCATGACGCTTTGTATGGTGAAATCTAAGGGTTATTTCAAATATTTTGAATAAGTCCCTATCGCATAGGTTTCGACCATTGATGGTGCTTGATGAGGGAGCGGAGGTGGAATGGGTTATTGATATGGCATATCATATATACATTGGTAGGAGCATAAGGAAATACCTGTGTTTGACCAAACATGTCGGGAGAGGAGAACATATCCCCTTGTGGTGACTTGGAGTACATGTTTAAGTATGATGGGGTGTTGTCCAGGAATGGATTGTTTTGTATTAGACCGGGAGAAACAACGTTAGAGATGGTGGGTCTAGTTGGCATTTGTTGTGAATACTGAGGAGTCATGCCTAACGTGTCTACTCCTATGAGGAGGTCTACTTGGCTAGGATGATTAGAATTTCCTGTTTGTATGAATTGAGAATGGTGATTTTCTTGAGCAAGTTCTAACCCTCTCACTTTTTCTACTAACATTGAAATGACTTCATTTGGTGAAGTCACGGTGTTTTGCCATAGTGGCGTTTGTTGTATATCATGGTGTTGTATAGGCATGTGATATCCTGCTATGAACTGATCGCTACCCTACCAAGTTTCCCGAGGGCATTTCTTATATGTAGTGGCATGGAAGTATTTTCTTGAAAAGAGACCTTGGGTTGTGTTTGTAAACCTCCTATAGGTGGGTACATACTTGAGAATGTTGGTCGTTCTGGCATAACATACCGAATGTTCATTGTTTAAACCTCGGTATGAGTACATTTGTCTACTAATTTTTGTCTAAGCAACACCTAAGGAGATGAACCAGATTCTCTAGTGAATGTCATGTTATTCGAGCACAAGGCTCTATTTGTTACGTTTGAGTGAGTTGATCTAACTCCTCGGTTTGAAAAGATGAGTTATATCTGATCCTTGGAGTTTGTGTTGACAACTGGTTGGTTGAGTAGTTATCACCCCATACTGAGAGTGAGGGTGATGATTGTCTATTTTTTTGGGCGTAGTATGCCTCAAGACCCAAGAGGGGCCTGCCATATGCATCGAATCTCCGACATATTTAGGGGTATATGAATACCCGTAGAATAATGGGAAGGAGCAAAGGTGATGGTGAAAGCTAATGAGGTGGAAAAGATGAAAAGTATATAATTTGGAAGAACACATAATAATATGACTCCGAACTAGAAAGTAGGAAGTTCACGTTGGGTTCACCAATTTTGTACGATGGAAAAGTGACAAGCAAGCGTGGGAATCTACAAGCAACTCTTCCTCGCACCCGACCTCCCAAGGTCATGCCGAGACAGCCGGTGGGGATGGAATATGTATGGGATGCAGACAAACTAGTTAGGCAATCTAATGTCTTCAATACGTACTAGTGGAATTTGTGAATCTAAGGCAAAGAAGGCCCTCCTAACTTAAACTGGTGTGATAGATTGATCAACAAGGATGAATTCTTGAAGGCTCCAATCAATATCGATCTCTAGCGTGATTCGATCTATGGGTTGTGGAATACATGGAAAATGACCTGGGATAGTTTCGTGTACGTCTCCGGATAAGGTCATACGGTGGATGGTAAAAATAGTTGACTCTATGGATGATTCTCTGGCCTAGTCCAGAACTCTCTAGCTTTGTTAGCTGTTGTATCTAGTAAGGATAACTATTCGATGATGATAGGTGGAAGTGGAGTGGATCTGAATACTAGTGTGTGTAGGCCAATGTCTATGTCCGATTGACTTACGGATTCGTTGGGTTGCGGGATTTGTGGATCACAACCGTAGACTCTTGGTTGTTGCGGTCCTGCTATGGTCATGCATAGAATTAGTTTCTAATCCCTAACACCCAGTAATCGTATGCTTTCTCAGCCTCTATATTCAAAACTAATAGCTGTGTGATCTTATCAGAGTGCCTCACAGGCGTTCTTGCAACTTGAATTCTTAGGATAATATCTATGTGCGTGAGAATGTCTCCTACATCTGTTTGTGGGACCAAAGGATAAAAACTAAACATTTACTCTCTTTCAAGCCCTTCTACAGTCATATGGATGTTACCTAGGGTAATCTATAGTTTGGTTGATTCGACCAAAATGTGTGCGCTTGGTCATCCTCTATGTTTAACCCGCTCAACTGGGAATTGATTTGTTGCAAGCTTACCGTTGTTCGGAAGACTTGGATCCTAATATTTTGATCTATATCAATTATTGCTGTGATGAGATTGGGCTGGGGCATGATTGGCTTGAATACGTATTCCCTGGGCTCCCTAGGTCCCGTGATTGTCATACAAAAGTAACAATGTAAAATGAACTGTAGAAAAATAAAATTTAACTACGTTGAATATATCTATAGCATATATGATTTCTCTTTTTTTGTATTTTCTGACGAACTATTTGAATGAATCTAAAAGAGTAACTGTTAACATATCTAGAATTTGACAATTAATTTAATGACGAAATTAAAACAAACAAGATAACCGAGTGTAGCTATTTGTCTGTGAAATTTGTGAATCTATTCTAAACAATGAAATAATTGACTTAATCTATTTGCAAGGCTCTCGATCCTACCTCAGAAGTGAGGAGTGAATCATAGTTTCTCAGAAACTATCAATCCCCACAACTTCCCTGGAAATATTGAGAGTAGAATTGACTAAAACAAAGTGATTGGCTACTTTATTTAATATGTTACTAACTAAAACTTTGAAAGCTAGAACCTGGATTCTACAGAATAGTGGCGAATCCGATGGTGTGTGTGATCTTGTCCCCTTAGTGTGATCTCCTTATTCCTTTGTGTCCACGTGGATCCAGAAAAGTGTGTAATGCTAGCATCAACGAGGAAGTAGATATAAGGACAAAGGCAGCTCAAGATGTAAGTTTGAATACAATGCGAGTAGGAGAGGGATATCGCAAGAAATCGAGAGATTGGCTTATGAAATTCCTAGCGGGATTTATATCGAGTCATGCAAAATGAAACATCCAGAACTCCTAAAACTATCTTGTTTGAAGAACAAAACCTGCAACTTTAATGGCTTCCTATTGGTAAACAGACTATCCTATTCCAATGGATTGGATGAAATAACAACAATATTTACACAAGATGGATATGTGGCTTACTAATAGTAAAACAATGCTAACTAAGCATGCAATGAAAGAAACTAAGCATTCTAAGAAAAATGAAAACTAAATCTATTGCAAAGAGAAATCAGAGGAAAATTTGAGGGGCCATTTGCTTGAGCACAAGCCAACTATTTATAGCATTTGCATTTACCCAAGGTAAAAGCCAAACAGAACTCTTAAACTATAAAAATGGAAAAACACTATTCGGGAACCAGAATCATAAATGCAAGCTTATGGCGGTGAAAAAAGCTGGTAAAATGTTGAAATTATGTGAGTCTTGTTAAAATAGATTTTGGAAAATGTGTAAAGGACCGCTGCCCTGAGCAAGGTGGCGATTCACTGGGACCACCGCCTATTCGGGGTGGTGGTCATAAGACCGCCGCCCATTTAGGGTGGTGGTTTTGTCATGAAAGAAAAAGGGACAGGAAAAGAGGGGAAAAGGGGAAAACAAAGCACGCGAGGGCTAATCGGGGCATGCGAGGATGTTAACACACACATGGAGATTTTTTTGAATCCCGAACACCTTGCGAGAGACTGTATCATCATTGCAGCACATGTCATGTTATTTTGGTAGTACAAGTACCTTACAATTTTGGGTACGTCACGGTGAGCTATCATGCAAGCTCCCAAGTGACTTCTTAGGTGAGTTACTCGACAAGCTCCTGGGTGAGCTCAACTCAAGCTAATTGCAAGCTCTAAGAAGAGCTCCTAGGTGAGCTACTTGGCGAGTTGTGTAGTGAGCTCCCAAGAAAGTTACTTGGAGAGCTCCCGAGGTGATGTCCCCAATGAGCTACTTGGTGATCTCACAAGTGAGCTCATGTTAACCTAGTCGGTGAGCTACTCGATGAGCTCCCAGGATGAGCTTAGGTGAGCTCCGGGTGATCTACTTCACGAGCTACTCAATGAAATTCAAGGTGAACTACTAGACGAGGCTCAAAGTGAGTTGACATGGTTAGCTCCTTAGCGAGTTCAAGGTGAGTTGATAGGAAAAATCCAATGTAAGTTGGCAAGGTGAGCTATCGTGGTGAGCTCCCATTTGAGTTTTGGGTGAGCTACTTGATGAGCTCCTAGGTGAGCTCAAGTTGAGCTACTCGGTAAGATCTTGGGTGAGCTGGGGTGAGCTAGAAAGGTAATCTATTAAGCGAGATCCTAGATGAGTTTCGAGTTAAGCTCAAGTTGAGCTACTTGACAAGCTCCTAGGTGAGCTACTTTCTTTGCTCACAGATGAGCTCCTAGGTGAGATTCTTGGTGAGCTCCCACCTAAGCTCAAAGGTGAGATTATAAATAATCTTTGAGGTGAGCTTGTATGAGACCTACCGGATGAGCTCAAGGTGAGTTGGAAAAGGTGATCTCAAGGTGAGTTCCTAAGGTGAGTTACTCAATGAGCTCAAGGTGAGGTGAGCTCAACTCGAGCTGATCGAAGAGCTCCCAGAACATCTCGCGGGTGAGCTACTTGGTGAGTTGTTCAATGAGATACTTAGCAAGCTTCGAGGTGAGGTCCTTGTCAAGCTACTCGGTGAGCTCACAAGTGAGATCAAGTTAACCTACTCGGTGAGCTACTAGAAGAGCTCAAGGCAAGTTGGAAAGGTGAGCTCCTAGATGAGCTCAAAGTGAGCTAGTAAGGTGAGCTCCCATGTGTGTTAGCTTAAGGTGAGCTGTCATAAGGTGAGCTCAATATGAGGTGTCAAGGTGACCTCAATATGAGTATCAAGGTGAGCTATCAAGGTGAGCTCAAGCCAAGCTACTCGGTCAGCTCCTGGAGTGAGCTCAAGGTGATTTTACAAGGCAAGCTATCAAGTGAGCTCCCAAGTGAGTTTCCAGGTGAGCTCCACAAGCTTTTGGGTGAGCTACTTGTCAAGCTCCTAGCCAAGCTCCTAGGTGAGTTACTCGGTGAGCTCCCATGTGAGCTCAAAGGTGAGCTTATCGGTAATCTCTTAGGTGAGCTTACATGTGAACTACCATATGAACTCAACATGAGTTGGAAAGGTGAGCTCAAGGTAAGTTGGAAAGGTGAGCTCAAGGTGAGTTGGATAGGTGAGATCAAGGCAAGTTGGTAAGGTGAGCAATCAAACAAGCTACCAGGAGAGTTCCCAGGTGAGATACTTGATGAGCTCCAGTGTAAGTTCAACTCAAAGCTAATTGACAAGCTCCCTGGAAGATTTCCTAGGTAAGCTACTTGGTGAGCTATTTAGCGAGCTCCTCGGTGAGATTCTAAGTGAGCTCCCAAGTGAGCTACTTGGTGATCTCCCGGGTGAGGTCCCAGTGAGTTACTCGGTGAGCTCACAAGTGAGCTCAAGTCAACCTACTCAACAAGCTGCTAAGTGAGCTCCTAGGTGAGTTATTAGGTGAGTTACCATGTGAGCTACTTGGTGACCTACTTAAAAAACTTCAAGGTAAGCTACGAGATGAGCTTAAGGTGAGTTTACAAGGTGAGCTCCTCAAAGCAAGCTCAAGGCGAGCGATAGGTGAGCTCTAATGCAAGTTTTCAAGGTGAGATGTCATGTGAGCTCCCATGTGAGTTTTCAAGTGAGTTTTCAAGTGAGTTGCTTGATGAGATCCTAGGTGAGCTCAATTGAGCTACTCGGTGAGCTCCGGGTGAGCTCAAGGTGAGATGCCAAGGCGAGCGTCAGGTGAGCTCCTAGGTGAGTTTCGGGTAAGGTCAAGTTGAGTGCATGACGATCTCTTGTGCAAGCTACTTACCAAGCTCCTGGGTGAGCTCAAATGTGAGCTTGTTGGAAATCTCTAAGGTGAGCTTACATGCAAGCTACCTAGATGAGCTCGAGGTGTGTTGGGAAGGTGAGCTCAAGCTTAGTTGGCAAGGTGAGCTTAAGGTGAGTTGGCTCAAGGTGAACTCCTAGGTGAGTTACTTGATGAGCTCTCGGGTGAGCTCAACTCGAGCTGATCGGTGAGCTCCCTAGAAGAGTTTACCGGTTGAGCTACTTGGTGAGCTATTCGGAAGCTCCCTAGGTGAGCTACTAGGTGAGCTCCCAAGCGAGCTACTTTGTGAGCTCCCAGGCTCAATTTCCGAGCAAGCTCAATTTGAGCTGCTTGATGAGCTCCTGGATGAGATGCTTGTCGAGCTCCTAGCTAAGCTCCTAAGTGAGCTTCTAGGTGAGCTCCTAAAGTGAGCTCAAAGGTGAGCTTGTCGGTAATCTCTGAGGTGAGCTTACATGGGAGCTACCGGATGAGCTCAAGGTGAGTTGGCAAGGTGAGCTCAAGGAAAGTTGGCAAGGCAAGGTCAAGGTGAGTTGGCAAGGTGAGCTATTAGGAAAGCTCCCAGGTGAGTTACTCGATAAGCTCTCGAGTGAGCTCAACTCGAGGTGATCGGTGAGCTCCCAGAAGAGCTCCCAGTGAGCTACTTGGTGAGCTATTCAATGAGCTTCTAGGTGAGCTACTAGGCAAGCTCCCATGTGAGCTACTTGGCGAGCTCTAGGTGAGGTCCCTGGTGATCTACTCGGTGAGCTCAAAATTGATCTCAAGTTAACCTACTCGATGAGCTGCTCAGTGAGCTCTCGAGGTGAGATGTTAGGTGAGCTCCCTAGGTGAGTGTTAGGTAAGCTCAGGTAGTGCAAGCTACTTGGTGAGCTACTGATGAACTCTAAGGTGAGCTACCGAGATGAGCTCAAGGTGATTTGTCAAGGTGAGCTCCTTAGAATCTCAAGGTGAGTAGCAAGGTGAGATCCCATGAGTGAGTGAAGCAAGGTGAGCTCCCATGTGAGTTAGCAAGATGAGCTCGGGAAGGTGAGCTCCCATGTGAGTTGGCAAGGTGAGCTATCAGGTGAGCTCCCATGTGAGTTGGCAAGATGAGCTGTCAGGCGAGCTCCCATGTGAGTTTTTGAGTGAGCTACTTGATGGGCTCGGTGAGCTCAAGTCAACCTACTCGGTGAGCTCCTGGATGAGCTCAAGGTGAGCTGGCAAGGTTAGCTGTCAGGTGAGCTCCCAAGTGAATTTTAGGAAAGCCCAAGTCAAGCTTCTCGATGAGCTCTTGGGTGAGCTACTTACTTACTAATCTCCGGTGAGCTCCTAGGTGAGCTCTCGGTGAGCTCCCAGTGAGCTCAAAAGAAATCTTGTGAGTAATATTTGAGGTGAGCTTACATGTAAGCTACATGACTCAAGGTGAGTTAGCGAGTGAGCTCAAGGTGAGTTGATAAGGTGAGTATTAGGTGAGCTCATAGTGAGTTCTAGGTGAGTTACTCGACAAGCTCCTAGGTGAGCTCAACTTGAGTTGATCGGTGAGCTCCTAGAAGAGCTCCTAGGTGAGCTACTTGGTGAACTATTCAGAGATCTCCTAGGTGAGGTCAAGTGAGCTAAAGTCAACCTACTTAGTGAGCTACTTGGTGAGCTCCCAAGTGACCTGTTAGGTGAGCTCCCATTTGAAAGCTACTGATGAACTCCGAGGTGAGCTACCAGATGAGCTCAAGGTGTGTTGGAAAGGTGAGCTCCTAAGCGAGCTCAATTCAAGCTGACAAGGTGAGCTCCCATGTGAGTTGGCAAGGTGAGCTATTTGGTGAGCTCCCATGAAAGTTTTCAGGTGAGCTACTTGAAGATCTCCAGGTGAGCTCAAGTAGGCAAGATAATTGATGAGCTATTGGTAAGCTCCCAAGGAGTGAGCTGCGAGGTAAGCTCCCAAGTGAGCTACTGCTGCAGGTCAAGCTCCTAGGTAAGGTCCCCAGTGAGCTACTTGGTGAGCTCATAAGTGAGCTACTCGGTGAGCTCCTAGGTGACCTCCAGGTGACCTACTAGGTGAGCTACTCGACAAACTCTGAGGGGAGATACCAGAAAAGCTCAAGATGAGTTGGCAAGGTGAGCTCCTTAGCGAGCTCAAGGTGAGTTGGCAAGGAAAGCTCCTCTCAAAGTGAGCTCAAGGTGAGTTGGCAAGGTGAGCTCCCATGTGATTTTTGGGTGAGTTGTTTGACGTGCTCATGGGTGAGCTCAAGTCGAGCTACTTGGTGAGCTCTTGGGTGAGCTCAAGTGAGTTGGAAAGGTGAGCTATCAGATGAGCTCCCTAGGAAAGTTTTGAGCAAGCTAAAGTTGAGCTACATGATGAGCTCCTAGGTGAGCTACTTTATGAGCACCTAGGCAAGCTCAAGTCAACCTACTCGATGAGCTGCTCGGTGAGCTCCCAGGTGAGTTGTTAGGTGAGCTACATGGTGAGCTACTCGATGAACTCGAGGTGAGAGACCAGATGAGCTCAAGGTGAGTTGGCAAGGTGAGCTCCTTAGCGAGCTCAAGGTGAGCTGGAAAGGTGAGTTAGTAGGTGAGCTCCCATATGAGTTTTTAGGTGAGCTATCAAGTGAGCCATGTGAGTTTTAGGTGAGTTACTTGATCAAACTCCCAGATGAGCTCAAGTCGAGCTACTTGGTTCCTCCTAGGTGAGCTCAAGGGGATATAGCAAGGTGAGCTATCAGGAGAGCTCCCAGGTGAGTTTCTGAGCAAGCTCTAGTTGAGTTGCTAGGATAGCTCCTAGGTGAGCTACTTGCTGAGCTCCCAGCCAAGCTCTTAGTTGAGCTACCAGGTGAGCTCAGAGGTGAGCTTGTCGGTAATCTCTGAGGTGAGCTTACATGCATGCTACCAGATGAGCTCAAGGCAAGTTAGCAAGGTGAGTTCAAGGTGAGTTGGCAAGTCTAGCTCAAGGTGAGTTGGCAAGGCAAGCTATCAAGTGAGCTCCCAGGAGAGTTCCCAAGTGAGTTACTCAATGAGCTCCCAGAAATCTCTACTCGAAGCTGATCGGTGAGCTCCCGGAAGAGCTCCCAAGTGAGCTACTTGGTGAGCTATTCGGTGAACTCCCAAGGCTAGCTGCTAGGAAGCTCCAAAGGGAGCTACTTGGTGAGCTCTAGGTGAGGTCCCTAGTGAGCTGCTTGGTGAGCTCACAGAGCTGAGCTCAAGTGAGCTACTTCGAGTGAGCTCCCAGGTGAGCTATTAGGTGAGCTCCCATGTGAGTAGTGTGAGCTCCCAGGTGAGCTACTTGGTGAGCTACTCCATGAACTCCGAGGTGAGCTCCAGGTGAGGTGAGTTGGCAAAGTGATCTCTCTGAGTGAGCTCAAGGTGAGCTAGAAAGGTGAGCTAATAGGTGAGCTCCCATGTGAGTTAGCAAGGTGAGATGTCAGGTGAGCTACCATGTGAGTTTTTGAGTGAGCTGTCTTGATGAGCTCCTAGAAGAGCTCCCAGGTGAGCTACTTGGTGAGCTATTTGGCAAGCTCCTAGGTGAGCTGCTAGGTGAGCTCATAAGTGAGCTACTTGGTGAGCTCCTAGGTGAGTTCACTAGTGAGCTGCTCGGTGAGCTCACAAGTGAGCTCAAGTCAACGTACTCGGTGAGCTCCCAGGAAAGCTGTTAGGAAAGCTCCCAAGTGAGCTATTAGGTGAGCTCCTAGGTGACTTACTTGGTGAGCTACTCGAGGAACTCTGAGGTGAGATACTAGATGAGCTCAAGGAGAGTTGGAAAAGTGATCTCCTCAGAGAGCTAAAGGTGAGCTAGCAAGGTGAGCTAATAGGTGAGCTCTTATGTCGAGCTCTTGAGCACTGAGGCAAGGTGAGAGTTATGAGGTGAGCTACCATGTGAGTTTTTGAGTGAGCTGCTTGATGAGCTCCTGAGTGAGCTCATGTCGAGCTACTCGGTGAGCTCTAGGTGAGCTCAAGGTGAGCTGGCAAGGTGAGCTATCAGGTGAGCTCCCAAGAAAGTTTTGGGGCAAGCTCAAGTCGAGCTGCTCGATGAGCTCCTAGGTGAGCTATTTTACGAACTCCCTAGCTGAGCTCCTAGGTGAGCTACTGGTGAGCTCCAAGGTGAGCTCAAAGCTGAGCTTGTCGGTAATCTCATAGCTGAGCTTACATGAGAGCTACCAGATGAGCTCAAGGTGATTTGGTGAGCTTAATTCAAGTTGGCAAGGCAAGCTCAAGTCGAGTTGGCAAGGTGAGCTATCAAGTGAGCTCCTAGGTGAGTTACTCGATGAGCTCCCAGGTGAGCTCAAATCAAGTTGATCGGTGAGGTCCCAAAAGAGCTCCTAGGTGAGCTACTTGGTGAGTTATTTGGCAAGCTCCCAGGTGAGCTACTAGGTGAGCTCCCAAGTAAGCTACTTGGTGAGCTCCCGGTGAGGTCCCCTAGTGAGTTGCTCGGTGAGCTCACAAGTGAGCTCAATTCAACCTACTCAGTGAGCTCCCAGGAGAGTTGTTAGGTGAGCTTAGGTGAGTGAGCTCCCATGTGAGCTACTTGGTGAGCTACTTGATGAACTCCATGGTGAGCTACCAGATGAGCTCAAGGTGAGTTGGCAAGGTGAGCTCCTCAACGAGCTCAAGGCAAGCTAGCAAGGAGAGCTAATAGGAGAGCTCCCACATGAGTTGGCAAGGTGAGCTATCAGGAGAGCTCACATGTGAGTTTTGAGTGAGCTTCTTGACGAGCTCCTGAGTGAGCTCAAGTCAAGCTACTTGACAAGCTCTTACGTGAGCTCAATGTGAGCTGACAAGGTGAGCTGTCAAGAGACCTCCAAGAAAGTTTTTAGGTAAGCTCAAGTTGAGCTGCTTGATGAGCTCCTTAAGCATGCTACTTGTCGAGCTCCCAACCAAGCTCCTAGGTGAGCTACTCGGTGAGCTCTAGGTGAGCTCAAAGTTGAGCTTATCGGTAATCTCATAGGTGAGCTTACATGAGAGCTACCAGATGAGCTCAAGGTGATTTGGCAAGGTGAGCTCAAGGTGAGTTGCCAAGTAAGCTCAAGGTGAGTTGGAAAGGTGAGTTGTCAAGTGAGCTCCCAAGTGAGTTCCCAAGTGAGTTACTCGATGTAGCTCCCATGTGAGCTCAACTTGAGCTGATCGGTAAGCTCCTAGAAGAGCTCCCAGGTGAGCTACTTGGTGAGATATTGGAGAGCTCCGGGTGAGCTCCCAGTGAGCTACTTGGTGACTTCCCTAGAGGTGAGGTCCTCGATGAGCTACTCGGTGCGCTCACAAGTGAGCTTACAAGTGAGCTCAAGTCAACCTACTCGGTGAGTTTCTCGGTGAGATCCCAGGTGACCTCCAAGGTGAGCTACTTGGCGAGATGCTCGATGAACTCGAGGTGAGCTACCAGATGAGCTCAAGGTGAGTTGGTAAGGTGAGCTCCTTAGTGAGCTCAAGACAAGCTAGTAAGTCAAGCTGAAAGGTGAGCTCCCATGTGAGTTGGCAAGGTGAGTTATCTGGTGAGCTACTATGTGAGTTTTTAGGTGAGCTACTTGATGAGCTCCCGAGGTGAGTTCAAGTCAAGCTGCTTTCGGCAAGCTCTGGTGAGCTCAAGGTGAGCTAGCAAGGTGAGCTATTAGGTAAAATCCTAGGTGAGTTTCTTGGAAAGCTCAAGTTCAAGCTGCTCTCGAGCTCCTGGGTGAGCTACTTTCCTAGCTCCTAACCAAGCTCCTAGGTAAGCTACTCGGTGAGCTCCCAGGTGAGCTCAAAGGTGAGCTTGTTATCTATGAGGTGAGCTTACATGTGAGCTACAAGATGAGCTCAAGGTGAGTTAGCAAGGTGAGCTCAAGGTGAGTTGGAAAGGTGAGATGTCAGGTGAGCTCCCAGGTGAGTTCCTCAGGTGAGTTACTTGATGAGCTCCTAGGTGAGCTCAAATTAAGCTGATCGGTAAGCTCCCATAAGAGCTCCCAGGTGAGCTATTTCGGTGAGTTCCCAGGTGAACTGCTAGGTGAGCTCCCAAGTGAGCTACTTTGTGAGCTCCTAGGTGAGGTCCCTAATGAGCTGCTTGGTGAGCTCACAAGTGAGCTCAAGTCAACCTCTATCGGGTGAGTCTTAGGTGAGCTCCCAGGTGAGTTATTAAGCAAGCTCCTAGGTGAGCTACTTGGTGAGATGCTCGATGACCTCGAGGTGAGCTACCATACAAGCTCAAGGTGAATTGGCAAGGTGAGCTCCTTGAGTGAGCTCAAGGTGAGCTGACAAGGTGAGATGATAGGTGAGCTCTCATGTGAGTTGGCAAGGTGAGTTTTCAGGAGAGCTCCCATGAGAGTTTTCGAGTGAGCTGCTTGATGAGCTACTTGGTGAGCTCCTGGGTGAGCTCAAGGTGAGATGGCAAGGTGAGCTATCAGGCTAGCTCCCACGTGAGTTTCTAGGAAAGCTCAAGTTGAGCTACTCAATGAGCTCCTAGGTGAGCTACTTGCCGAGCTCCCAGCTGAGGTCCTAGGTGAGCTACTTGGTGAGCTCCTAGGTGAGGTCAAAGGAAAGCTTTTTGGTAATCTCTTATTTGAGCTTACATGTGAGCTACCACATGAGCTCAAGGTGAGTTAGCATTATGAGCTCAAGGTGAGTTAGCATTGTGAGCTCAAGGTGAGTTAAGCAAGAGCTCAAGGTGAGTTAGCAAGGTGAGCTATCAGGTGAGTTCCCACGTGAGTTACTCGATGAGCTCCAGGTGAGCTCACCTTGAGCTGATCGGTGAGCTCCAAGAAGAGCTCCCTAGATGAGCTACTTGGTGAGCTATTCGGTGAGCTCCCAAGTGAGCTACAAGGTGAGCTCCCATGCGAGCTATAAGGTGAGCTTCTAGGTGAGGTCCCCGGTGAGCTGCTCGATGAGCTCACAAGTGTGCTCAAGTCAACCTACTTAGCAGAGCTTCTTAGTGAGCTCCCAGGTGAGCTATTAGGTGAGCTCCCAGGTGAGCTACTTGGCTGAGCTCGATGAATTCAAGGTGAGCTACTAGATGAGATCAAGGTGAGTTTTGCAAGGTCAGCTCCTCAGTGAGCTCAAGGTGAGCTATCAAGGTGATCTGGCAAGGTGAGTTGGGAAAGCAAGCTACCAGGTAAGCTCCCATGCATGTTTTTGGGTGAGCTACTTGATGAGCTCCCGAGTGAGCTCAAGTTGAGCTACTCGGTGAGCTCTTGGGTGAGCTCAAGGTGAGCTGGTAAGGTGAGCTATCAGGTGAGCTCCCAGGTGAGTTTCTAGGGAAAGCTCAAGTTGAGCTACTCGATGAGCTCCTAGTCGAGCTCCAAAGCTGAGAACCCAGGTGAGTTTACGAGCAAGCTCAAGTCGAGCTACTTACTCGAGTGCCCAGCTGAGCTCCTAGGTGAGCTACTCGGTGAGGTCCTAGGAAAGCTCAAAGGTGAGCTTGTTGACAATCTCTAATGTGAGCTTAAATGTGAGCTACCAGATGAGCTCAAGGTGAGTTGACAAGGTGAGCTCAAGGTGAGTTGACAAGGTGAGCTCAAGATGAGTTGGAAAGGTGAGTTGTTAGGTGAGCTCCTAGGTGAGCTACTTAGTGAGCTATTCGGTGATTTCCAAGGAAAGCTTCTAGGTGAGCTCCTAAGTGAGCTACTTGGCAAGCTCCCAGGTGAGGTCTCGGTGAGCTACTCAATGAACTCACAAGCGAGCTCAAGTAAACCTACTCGGTGAGCTACTCGGTGAGCTCCCAGGTGAGTTGTTAGGTGAGCTACTCATTGAACTCCGAGGTGAGCTACAAGACAAGCTCAAGGTGAGTTGGCAAGGTGAGCTCCTCAGTGAGCTCAAGGTGAGCTAACAAGGTGAGCTAGTAGGTGAGCTCCCATGTGAGTTTTTAGGTGAGCTATCAGGTGAGCTACCATGTGAGTTTTCAGGTGAGCTACTTGATGAACTCCCAGGTGAGCTCAAGTCGAGCTACTCAGAGAGCTTCTATGTGAGCTCAAGGTGAGCTGACAAGGCAAGCTGTGAGGTGAGCTTCTAGGTGAGTTTTTGGGAATGCTCAAGTCGAGCTGCTCGATGAGCTCCTGGGTGAGCTACTTGCCAAGCTCCAAGTTGAGCTCCTAGATGAGTTACTTGGTGAGCTCCCAGGTGAGCTCAAAGGTGATCTTGTTGGCAATCTCTAAGGTGAGCTTACATGTGAGCTACCAGATGAGCTCAAGGCAAGTTCACAAGTGAGCTCAAGGGGAGTTGGTAAGGAGAGCTATCAAGGTGAGCTACAGGTGAGTTACTCGATGAGCTCCAAGGTGAGCTCAACTCGAGATGATCGGTGAGCTCCTAGATGAGCTCCCAAGTGAGCTACTTGGTGAGCTATTTGGTGAGCTCCTAGGTGAGCTACTAGGTAAGCTCCTAAGTGAGCTACTTGGCGAGCTCCGGTTGAGGTCCCGATGAGGTGAGCTCTGGAAAGCTCACAAGTGAGCTCAAGTCAACCTACTAGCTACTCAGGCTACTCAGGTGAGCTCCCAGGTGAGCTGTTAGGTGAGTCATAGGTGAGCTACTTCACGAGCTACTCGATGAACTCGAGGTGAGCTACCAAATGAGATCAAGTGAGTTGGCAAGGTGAGCTCCTCAGTGAACTCAAGGTGAGATAGCAAGGTGAGCTGACAAGCGAGCTCCCATGTGAGTTTTTAGGCAAGTTGCATGACAAGATCCATGTGAGCTCAAGTTGAGCTCCTCTTAGCAAGCTCCTGTGTGAGCTCAAGGTGAGCTGGCAAGGTGAGCTCCCAGGTGAGTTTCTAGGCAAGCTCAAGTCGAGTTAGCTCCGATAAGCTCCTATGCAAGCTACTTGTCGAGCTCCCAGCTGAGCTCCTAGGTGAGCTTCTCGGTGAGCTACCATAAGAGCTCCCAGGTGAGCTACTTGGCAAGCTATTTAGTGAGCTCCCTAGGTGAGCTACTAGGAAAGCTCCCAAGAGAGCTACTTGGTGAGCTCCTAGGCAAGGTCTCTGGTGAGCAAATCAGTGAGCTCACAAGTGAGCTCAAGTCAAGCTACATGGTGAGCTACTTGGTGAGCTCCTAGGTGAGCTATTAGGTGAGCTCCTAGGTGATCTACTTGGTGAGCTACTTGATGATCTCTGAAGTGAGATACTAGATGAGCTCAAGGTGAGTTGGCAAGGTGAGCTCCTTAGCAAGCTCAAGGTGAGATGATCGGTGAGTTGTCATATGAGTTTCTAGGTGAGCTATTAGGTGAGCTCCCATGTGAGTTTTCAGCTGAGCTACTTGATGAGCTCCTGGATGAGCTCAAGTCGAGCTGCTCGGCTAGCTCCTGGGTAAGCTTAAGGGGTTATGGCAAGGTGAGATGTCAAGTGAGATCCCAGGTGAGTTTCTTAAGGTAAGCTCTAGTTGAGTTGCTATATGAGCTCTTGGTGAGCTACAAGGTTTTCCGAGCTCCCAAGTAAAGCTCTAGTTGATCTCTAAGTGAGTTAGAGGTAAGCTTTCGGTAATCTCTAGAGGTGAGATTACATGTGAGCTACCAGATGAGCTCAAGGCAAGTTAGCAAGGTGAGTTTACAAGTCTAGCTCAAGGTGAGTTGGCAAGGTGAGCTATCAGGTGAGCTCCCAGAGAGAGTTCCCAAGTGAGTTACTTGATGAACTCCTAGGCAAGCTCAACTCGAGCTGATCGGTGAGCTCCCAGAAGAGACTCCCAAGCAGTGAGCTACTTGGTGAGCTATTGGTGAACTCCCGGTGAGTGCAAGAGTTGCTAGGCAAGCTCCAAAGTGAGCTACTTGCTGAGCTCCCAAGAGAGGTCCCTGGTGAGTTTGTTTGGAGAGCTCACAAGTGAGCTCAAGTCAACCTACTCGGTGAGCTACGGTGAGCTCCTAGTGAGCTATTAGGTGAGCTAGTGAGCTGGTAGGTGAGCTACTTGGCGAGCTACTCGAAAAACTCGAGGTGAGCTACCAAATGAGCTCAAGGTGAGTTGGCAAGTTGAGCTGATCGGTGAGCTCCTAGAAGAGATCCCAAGTGAGCTACTTGGTGAGCTATTCGGCGAGCTCCCAGGTGAGTTGCTAGGTGAGCTCCCAAGTAAGCTACTTAGTGAGCTCCCATGCAAGGTCCTTGGTGAGCTACTTGGTGAGCTCACAAGCTAGCTCAGGTCAACCTACTCGGTGAGCTCCTAGGTGAGCTGTTAGGTGAACCTCCTAGGTGAGCTACTCGATGAGCTTCGAGGAAAGCTACAAGATAAGCTCAAGGTGAGTTGGCAAGGTGAGCTCTAAATGAGCTCAAGGTGAGCTCCCATGTGAGTTGGCAAGGAAAACTATCAGGAGAGCTCCCATGTGAGTTTTTGGTTGAGCTTATTGATGAGCTCCTAGGTGAGCTCAAGTTGAGCTACTAAGTGTGCTCCTGGATGAACTCAAGGTGAGATGGTAAGGTGAGCTACCAGGTGAGTTTCTATGCAAACTCAAGTGAGCTACTCAATGAGCTCCTGAGTGAGCTACTTACTGAGCTCCCATCGAGAGCTCCTAGGTGAGCTACTCGATGAGCTCCTAGGAAAGCTTCTCGGTAATCTCTAAGGTGAGCTTATATGTGAGCTACCAGATGAGCTCAAGGTGAGTTGGAAAGGTGAGCTCAAGGTGAGTTGGCAAGGTGAGCTAAAGGTGAGTTAGCAAGGTGAGCTATTAGGTGAGCTCCTCAGGTGAGTACCAGGTGAGTTACTCGATGAGCTCCTGGGTGAGCTCAACTTAAATTAATCGAGAAGCTCAGAAGAGCTCCCGTGAGTGAGAGCTATTTGGTGAGCTATTTGAAAGCTCCTATGTGAGCTACTAGATGAGCTCATAAGTGAGCTACTTGGTGAGCTCCCAGCTGAGATCCTCAGTGAGCTACTCAGCAAGCTCAAAAGTGAGCTCATGTCAACCTACTCGGTGAGCTCCAGGAGAGCTATTAGGTGAGCTCCCAGGTGACCTACTTGGTGAGCTTCTCGATGAACTCGAGGTGAGCTACCAGATGAGCTCAAGGTGAGTTGGCAAGGTGAGCTCCTCAGTGAGCTCAAGGTGAGCTGGCAAGGTGAGCTAATAGGTGAGCTCCCATGTGAGTTGGCTAGGTGAGCTATCAGGTGAGCTACCATGAGTTTTTGAGTGAGTTGCTTGATGAGTTCTGAGTGAGCTCACATCGAGCTACTCGGTGAGCTCCTAGGTGAGCTCAAGGTGAGCTTGCAAGGTGAGCTATCAGGTGAGCTCCTTAGTCAAGTTTTCAGGAAAGGTCAAGTTGAGCTGCTCGATGAGCTCTTGGGTGAGCTATTTACTAAGCTCCCATCCGAGCTCCAAGGTGAGCTACTCGGTGAGCTCCAAGGTGAGCTCAAAGCTGAGCTTGTCAGTAATCTCATAGGTGAGCTTATATGAGAGCTACCAGATGAGCTCAAGGTGATTTGGTGAGCTCAAGTCGAGTTGGAAAGGTGAGGTCAAGTCGAGTTGGCAAGGTGAGCTCCCAAGGAAAGTTACTCAATGATCTCTAGGTGAGCTCAACTCGAGTTGATCGGTGAGCTCCCAGAAGAGCTCCCAGGCTAGCTACTTGGTGAGCTATTCAGAAAGCTCCCAGGTGAGCTACTAGGTGAGCTCCCAAGCAAGCTACTTGTCAAGCTCCCGAGGTGAGGTCCTCGGTGAGCTACTCGGTGAGCTCACAAGTGAGCTCAAGTTAACCTACTCGGTGAGCTACTCGGTGAACTCCTAGGAGAGCTGTTAGGTGAGCTCCTAGGTGAGCTACTTGGTGAGCTACTTGATGAACTCGAGGTGAGCTACCAGACGAGGTCAAGGAAAGTTGGCAAGGTGAGCTCCTCAGTGAGCTCAAGGTGAGCTGGCAAGGCAAGCTTATAGGTGAGCTCCCATGTGAGTTGGAAAGGTGAGCTATCAGGTGAGCTCACATGTGAGTTTTCAAGTGAGCTACTTGATGAGCTCCCAAGTGAGCTAAAGTCGAGATACTCAGTGAGCTCTTAGGCAAGCTCAAGGTGAGATGGCAAGGTGAGAGAGTCAGAGAGGAAATTTTTTGGAAAGCTCAAGTCAAAAGCTGCTCGATGAGCTTTGGGTGAGCTACTTGCCAAGCTCTCAGCCGAGATCCTAGGTGAGCTACTTAGTGAGCTCAAGGTGAGCTCAAAGCCAAGCTTCTTGGTAATCTCATAGGTGAGCTTACATGAGAGCTACCAGATGAGCTTAAGGTGATTTGGCAAGGTGAGCTCAAGGTGAGTTTCCAAGGCAAGCTCAAGGTGAGTTGGCAAGGTGAGCTATCAGGTGAGCTCAGGTGAGTTCCCAGGTGAGTTACTCGATGAGCTCCGGGTGAGCTCAACTCGAGCTGATCGGTAAGCTCCTAGGTGAGCTACTTGGTGATCTATTTGGTGAGCTCCCAGGTGAGCTCCTAAGTGAGCTACTTGGTGAGCTCCCAGGTGAGGTCCTTGGTGAGCTCAGGTGAGCTCACAAGTGAGCTTACAAGTGAGCTCAAGTCAACCTACTCAATGAGTTACTCGGTGAGATCCTAGGTGAGCTATTAGGTGAGCTCCTAGGTGAGCTACTTGGTGAGCTACTTCGAAAACTCTAATGCGAGCTACCAAGACAAGCTCAAGGTGAGTTGGTAAGGTGAGCTCCTCAGTGAGCTCAATGTGAGCTAGTAAGTCAAGCTGATAGGTGAGCTCCCATGTGAGTTGGCAAGGAGATTTTTCAGGTGAGCTCCTATGTGAGTTTTTAGATGAGCTGTTTGATGCACTCACGGGTGAGTTCAAGTCAAGCTGCTCGGCGAGCTCAAGGTGAGCTTGGCAAGGTGAGCTATCATGAAAACTCCTAGGTGAGTTTCTTAGAAAGCTCAAGTCGAAGCTACTCTATGAGCTCCTAGGCGAGCTGCTTACCCAGCTCCCAACCGAGCTCCTAGGTAAGCTACTCGGTGAGCTCCCAAGTGAGCTCAAAGGCAAGAGCTTGTTGGCAATCTTGAGGTGAGCTTACATGTGAGCTACCAGATGAGCTCAAGGTGAGTTGGCAAGGTGAGCTCAAGGTGAGTTGGCAAAGTGAGTTATCAAGTGAGCTCCCAGGAAAGTTTCCAGGTGAGTTACTTGACAAGCTCCCAGGTGAGCTCAAATCAAGTTGATCGGTAAGCTCCCATAAGAGCTCCTAGGTGAGGTACTTGGTGAGCTATTTGGTGAGCTCCCAGGTGAGCTACTAGGTGAGCTCCCAAGTGAGATAATTTGTGAGCTCCCGGGAGAGGTCCCGGTGAGCTACTCGGTGAGCTCACAAGTGAGCTCAAGTTAACCTACTAGGTGAGCTATTAGGTGAGCTCCCAGGTGAGCTGTTAGGTGAGCTCCCAGGTGAGCTACTTGTGAGCTACTCGATGAACTCGAGGTGAGCTACCATATGAGCTCAATTTGAATTGGCAAGGTGAGCTCCTGAGTGAGCTCAAGGCCAGTTGACAAGGTGAGCTTATAATCGAGCTCCCATGTGAGTTGGCAAGGTGAGCTATCAGGTGAGCTCCCATGTGAGTTTTCAAAAGAGCTACTTGATGAGCTGCTCAAGTGAGCTCTGGGTGAGCTCAAGGTGAGATGGCAAGGTGAGTTATCAGGCTAGCTCCCAGGTGAGTTTCTAGGTAAGCTCAAGTGAGCTACTCGATGAGCTCCTGGGTGAGCTACTTTGAGCTCCCACCAAGCTCCTAGGTGAGCTAGCTTGGTGAGCTCCTAGGTGAGGTCAAAGTCTAGCTTTGTGACAATCTCTTAGGTGAGCTTACATGTGAGCTACTAGATGAGCTCAAGTGAGTTGGTATTGTGAGCTCAAGGTGAGTTGGCAAGGTGAGCTCAAGGTGAGTTAGCAAGGTGAGCTATCAGGTGAGCTCCCAGGTGAGTTCACAGGTGAGTTCTGAGAAAGAGCTCTCGGGTGAGCTCAACTCGAGCTAAGAAGTGAGCTCCCAAATGAGCTCCTAGATGAGCTACTTGGTGAGCTGTTCGGTGAGCTCTTAGGTGAGCTACAAGGTGAGCTCCTAGGTGAGCTACAAGGTGAGCTTCTAGGTGAGGTCCCAGTGAGCTGCTCAATGAGCTCACAAGTGAGCTCAAGTCAACCTACTTAGTGAGCTGCTCGGTGATCTCCCAAGTGAGCTATTAGGTGAGCTCCTAGGTGAGCTACTTGGTGAGCTACTCGATGAACTTCAAGGTGAGCTACTAGATGAGATCAAGGTGAGTTTGTAAGGTCATCTCCTCAGTGAGCTCAAGGAGAGATGGTAAGGAAAGTTGGAAAAGTGAGCTACCAGTGTGAGCTCCCTTGTGTGTTTTCAGGTGAGCTACATGGCGAGCTCATGGGTGAGCTAAAGATGAGCTTGTAACGTGAGCTATCACGTGAGCTCCCAAGTAAGTTTTGGAAAGCTCAAGTCGAGCTACTCGATGAGCTCCTAGACTGAGCTCCAAGATGAGCACCCAGGTAGGTGAGTTCTACGGGCAAGCTCAAGTTGAGATACTTGCCAAGTGCCCAGCCAAGCTCCTAGGTGAGCTACTTGGTGAGGTCTCAGGAAAGCTCAAAGGTGAGCTTGTCCTCAAAAATCTCTGACGTGAGATTACATGTGAGCTACCAGATGAGATCAAGGTGAGTTGACAAGGTGAGCTCAAGGTGAGTTGACAAGGTGAGCTCAAGGTAAGTTGGAAAGGTAAGTTAGAAAGGTGAGCTACTTAGTGAGCTATTCGATGAGGTCAAAGTGAGCTTCTAAGCTAGCTCCTAAGTGATCTACTTGGCAAGCTACTCGGTGAGCTCTCAGGTGAGTTGTTAGGTGGGCTACATGGTGAGCTACTCGATGAACTCCGAGGTGAGCTACCAGATGAGCTCATGGTTAGTTGGCAAGGTTAGCTCCTCAGTGAGCTCAAGGTGAGCTAGCAAGGTGAGTTGGTAGGTGAGCTCCCATGTGAGTTTTTAGGCAAGCTATCAGGTGAGCTTCCATGTGAGTTTTCAGTTCAAGCGCTTGACAAACTCCCAAGTGAGCTCAAGTTGAGCTACTTGGAGATCTTCTACGTGAGCTCAAGGTGAGCTGACAAGGTGAGCTATCAGGTGAGCCAAGAGATTTTTTGGGAAAGCTCAAGTTGAGCTTCTTGATGAGCTCCTAGGTGAGCTACTTGTCAAGCTCCAAGCCTGAGCTCCTAGAGTGAGTAGCTAGGTGAGCTCCCAAGGTGAGCTCAAAGGTGATCTTGTTGGCAATCTCTAAGGTGAGCTTACATGTGAGCTACTAGATGAGCTCAAGGTGAGTTGGTAAGGAGAGCTATCAGGTGAGCTCCCAGGTGAGTTACTCGACAAGCTCCTGGGTGACCTCAAGGTGCTCGGTGATGATGAGCTAAGATGATGAGCTCCCAGTGAGCTATCTTAGGTGAGCTACTGAGTGAGCTTCCTGGTGAGCTGCTCAGAGTGAGCTCCCAGGTGAGCTCCTAGGTGAGATTCTCGGTGAGCTCCCAAGTGTGAGCTCAAGGTGAGCTTGTCAAGCAATCTCGAGGTGATCTTACATGTGAGCTACGAGATGAGTGAGCTCAAGAGAGAGTTGAGCAAGCTTGAGCTTAAGGTGAGATGGCAAGGTGAGCCCAAGGTGAGTTGGTAAGGTGAGCTATCAAGTGAGCTCCAAGTGTGTTCTCTAGTGAGTTACTCAATGAGCTCCCATGTGAGTTTAACTTGAGGCTGATCGGTGAGCTTCAATAAGAGCTCCTAGGTGAGCTACTTGTGAGCTATTCAAGTGAGCTCCTAGGTGAGATGCTAGGTGAGCTCCCAAGTGAGCTACTTGGTGAGCTCCTAGGTGAGGTTATGATGAGCTGATTGGTGAGCTCACAAGTAAGCTCAAGTCAACCTACTCGGTGAGCTACTCAGTGAGCTCCTAGGTGAGCTGTTAGGTGAGCTCCTAGGTGAGCTACTTGGTGAGCTACTCGATGAACTCTGAAGTGAGATACCAGATGAGCTCAAGGTGAGTTGGAAAGGTGAGCTCCTCGAGTGAACTCAAGGCAAGGTGATCTCCCATGCGAGTTTCTAGTGAGCTATCGGTGAGCTCCCATGTGAGTTTTTAGGTAAGCTACTCGAGTGAGCTCCCGATGATGAGCTCAAGTGAGCTCTTGAGTGAGCTCTAGGTGAGCTCAAGTGAGCAGCTAAGTGAGCTAGGCTGGTGAGCTCCCAAGTGAGTTTTTTAGGTAAGCTCTAGTTGAGTTCTTTAGATGAGCTCCTAGTGAGCTACTTGTCGAGCTCCCAAACCAAGCTCCTAGTTGAGCTCCCGGTGAGATCTTAAGGTGAGCTTAGGTGCTTGTCAGTAATCTCTGAGGTGAGATTACATGTGAGCTACCAGATGAGCTCAAGGCAAGTTAAGCTCAAGGTGAGCTCAAGGTGAGTTAGAAAGTCTAGCTCAAGGTGAGTTGGCAAGGTGAGCTATCAGGTGAGCTCCCAGGAGAGTTCCCAGGTGAGTTACTCGTGAGCTCCTGGTGAGCTCTCAAGTGAGCTGATTGGTGAGCTCAGGAAGAGCTCCTAAGTGAGCTACTTGGTCAAGCTCTTTAGTGAACTCCTAGGTGAGCTACTAGAGTGAGCTCAAAGTGAGAGCTCTAGTGAGCTCCTAGGTGAGCTCTGAGCTACCAAGTTGAGCTCTGAGCTCAAGCTCACAAGTGAGCTCAAGTCAACCTACTCAATGAGCTCTCGAGTGAGCTCTCGGTGAGCTGTTAGGTGAGCTGAGGTGAGCTGATTAGGTGAGCTACTTGGAGAGCTACTCGATGAGCTCTCGAGGTGAGCTACTAGTGAGCTCATGAGTGATTTGGTAAGGTGAGCTGATCAAGTAAGCTCCCGAGGTGAGCTCCTAGGTGAGCTACTTGGTGAGCTATTCATTGAGCTCCTAAGTGAGTTACTAGGAAAGCTCCCAAGTGAGCTACTTGGTGAGCTCCCATGCTAGGTCCCAGAGTGAGCTACTTGGTGAGCTACAAGTGAGCCACAGCAAGTGAGCTCAACTAGGTGACCTACTCGGTGAGCTTCTAGGTGAGCTACTCAGTGACCTTCGAGGTGAGCTACTTAGATGAGCTCAAGTGAGTTGGCAAGGTGAGCTCTAAGTGAGCTCAAGATGAGCTCTGGCAAGGTGAGTTCCCATGTGATTTGGCAAGCTAAGTTTTGTAGAGTGAGCTCCCATATGAGTTTTGGTTGAGCTTATTGAGAGCTCTGTAGGTGAGCTCAAGTTGAGCTTTCAAGGTGAGCTCATAGGTGAACTCAAGTGAGCTAATAAGGCAAGCTACCAGAGTGATTTTTCAAGAAAACTCAAGTGAGCTACTCGGCGAGCTCCTGGTGAGCTGCTTGTTTATCTCCCAATCGAGCTCCTAAGGTGAGCTACTTGGTGTGAGCTCAAGTGAGCTTCAAAGGTGAGTGATGTCGGTAATCTCTAAGGTGAGATTACATGCAAGCTACCAGATGAGCTCAAGGTGAGTTAGAAAGGTGAGCTCAAGTGAGTTGTCAAGGTGAGCTCTAAAGGTGAGTCAAGGTGAGCTATCGGTGAAAGCTCTCAGTGAGTGAGTACCTAGTGTGAGTTACTCGAATGAGCTCCCGGAGGTTAGCTCAACTCAAATTAATCGAGAGCTCCTAAGAAGAGCTCCCAAGTGAGCTACTTGGTGAGCTATTTAGTGAGCTCCCTGGTGAGCTCCAAAGTGAGCTACTTGGCGAGCTCCTAGGTGAGCTTCTCGATGAGCTCACAAGTGAGCTTATAAGTGAGCTCAAGTCAACCTACTCGGTGAGTTACTTGGTGAGATCCTAGGTGAGAGTTAGGTGAGCTCCAAGGTGAGCTACTTGGTGAGCTACTCGATGAATTATCGAGGTGAGATACCGAGATGAGCTCAAGGTGAGTGAGTTAGTAAGGTGAGCTCCTTAGTGAGCTCAAGGCTAGCTCAAGTAAGTCAAGCGATAGGTGAGCTCCCATGATGTGAGGTAAGGTGAGTTATCGGGTGAGATCCTATATGAATTTTAGGTGAGCTCCTTGATGAGCTCTAGGTGAGTTAAAGTTGAGCTACTCGGTGAGCTCTGGTGAGCTCAAGGTGAGTAGCAATGTGAGCTCAGTGAGAAACTCCTAGGTGAGTTTCTGGGAAAGCTCAATCGAGTGAGCTACTTATGAGCTCCCTAGGTAAGCTACTTTCCTAGCTCCCAAGGTGAGCTCTTAGGAAGCTACTTGGTGAGCTCCCAGTGAGCTCAAAGGTGAGCTTATCAACAATCTACGAGGTGAGCTTACATGAGCTGCAGATGAGCTCAAGGTGAGTTGGAGCAAGGTGAGCTCAAGGTGAGTTTAGCAAAGTGAGCTATCAGGTGAGTTCCCAGTGAGCTCCAAGTGAGCTCAAGGTGAAGCTAATTGGTAAGGTCCCATAAGAGCTCCCAAGTGAGCTACTAGTGAGCTACTTGGTGAGCTCCTAGGTGAGCTCTTAGGTGAGCTCCCAGTGAGCTTTTATGAGCTCCCTCAGTGAGGTTGGTGAGCTCTTGGTGAGCTCAAGTGAGCTCAAGTCAACCTACTAGATGAGTTTTTCTCGGTGAGCTCCTAGGTTGAGCTAGGTGA
The DNA here is from genome assembly GCA_018340775.1 of Taxus wallichiana var. yunnanensis. Taxonomy (NCBI): domain Eukaryota; kingdom Viridiplantae; phylum Streptophyta; class Pinopsida; order Cupressales; family Taxaceae; genus Taxus; species Taxus wallichiana. The sequence goes on along the minus strand of CM031238.1, from coordinate 34,293,630 downwards.
GCTGTTAGTGAGTTGAGCTCAAGGTGAGCTACTTGGTGAGCTACTTAAAGAACTCGAGGTGAGCTACCATATGAGCTCAAGGTGAATTGGCAAGGTGAGCTCCTCGAGTGAGCTCAAGGTGAGTTGATAGGTGAGCTCCCATGTGTGAGTTAGGTGCAAGCAAGCTTGTCGAGGTGAGCTCATGTGAGTTTTAGTTTAGTTAGATGAGATGCTCGGTGAGCTCTGGGTGAGCTTAAAGAGAGATGGCAAGGCAAGCTATTAGGCTAGCTCCCAAGTGAGTTTCTAGGCAAGCTCAAGTCGAAACTGCTCAATGAGCTCCTAGGTGAGCTACTTGAGCTCCCAGCCATGCTCCTAGGTGAGCTACTTGGTGAGCTCCTAGGTGAGGTCAAAGGTGAGCTTGGTGGCAATATTTTAGGTGAGCTTATATGTGAGCTACTAGATGAGCTGAAGGTGAGTTGGCATTGTGAGCTCAAGGTGAGTTGACAAGGTGAGCTCAAGGCGAGTTAGCAAGGTGAGTGTCAGGTGAGCTCCAGTGAGTTCCCAGAACTTCGAGCTCAGAGCTCCAGGTGAGCTCAACTCGAGCTGATTCGGTGAGCTCCCAGGAAGAGCTACCAAGATGAGATCTATTTGGTGAGCTCCCAAGTGAGCTACAAGGTGAGCTTCGATGCTTGTGAGTAAGTGTTCCCGATGAGCTACTCGATGAGCTCACAAGTGAGCTCAAGTAAACCTACTTAGTGAGCTACTTGGTGAGATCCCAGTGAGATGTTATGTGAGCTCTAGACAAGCTACTTGGTGAGTTACTCAATGAAATCTAATGAGCTAGCTAGATGATGATCAAGTTGAATTTGTAAGGTCACCTCCTAAGGTGAGCTGGAAAGGTGAGATGGCAAGGTGAGTTGGAAAAGTGAGCTATCAGGTGAGCTCCCATGCATGTTTTTAGGTGAGTTTTTGGTGAGCTCTAGAGTGAGCTCAAGTTGAGCTACTCGGTGAGCTCCTAGGTGAGCTCAAGTCAAGGCTGGTAAGTAAGGTGAGCTCCAGGTGCAAGTTTCGGGAAAGCTCAAGTCATGTTTATTGGAAATTCAAGCTGCTTAGGTGAGCACCCACCAGGTGAGCTCCTAGGTGAGCTACTGGTGAGGTCCCGATTGAGCTCAATGGTGAGCTTTGTGGTAATCTCGAACATGAGCTTACATGCAAGCTATTAGATGAGCTCAAGGTGAGTTGAGAAGGTGAGCTCAAGGCATGTTGGAAAGGTGAGCTATCAGGTGAGATCCTAGGTGAGCTACTTAGTGAGCTATTCAGTGAGCTCCAAGGTGAGCTTCTAGGTGAGCTCCAAGTGAGCTACTTGGAAAGCTCCAGAAGGTGAGGTCTCAAAGTGAGCTACTCGGTGAGCTCAAGGTGAGCTCAAGTCAACCCACTCAAGTGAGCTACTTTGTGAGCTCCTAGGCAAGTTTCAGTTGAGTGAGCTACATGGTGAGCTACTTTATGAACTCCAAGGTGAGCTACCAGATGAGCTCAAGGTGAGTTAGAAAGGTGAGCTCCTCAGTGAGCTCAAGGTAAGTTGAGCAAGGGTGAGTTTGTAGGTGAGTTCCCATGCAAGTTTTGGGTGAGCTATCAGGTGAGCTCCCATGTGAGTTTTCATGTGAGCTACTTGATGAACTCTGGGTGATCTCATGTCTTACTGCTCGGAGAGCTTCTACTTGAGTTCAAGGTGAGCTATCAGGTGAGCTCCCAGGTGAGTTTTTTGGAATGGTTAAGTCGAGCTACTCGATGACCTCCTAGGTGAGTTGTTTCCGAGCTCCTAGCCAAGCTCCTAGGTGAGCTACTCGGTGATCTCCTAGGTGAGCTCAAAGGTGATCTTGTTGGAAATCTCTGAGGTGAGCTTACATGTGAGCTACTAGATGAGCTCAAAGTAAATTCACAAGGTGAGCTCAAGGTGAGTTGGCAAGGCAATCTCAAGGTGAGTTGGCAAGGAGAGATGTTAGGTGAGCTCTCAAGTGAGTTACTTGATGAGCTCCTAGAGTGAGCTCAACTCGAGCTGAATGGTGAGCTCCCAGATGAGCTCCCAGGTGAGCTATGTTAGGCTAGCTCTAGGTGAGCTACTTCGTGACCTGCTCGATGAACTCCGAGGTGAGATACCAAACAAGCTCGAGGTGCAAGGTGAGGTGTAAGGTGAGCTCAAGGTGAGCCTGACAAGATGAGCTCAAGGTGAGTTGTCAAGGTGAGAAGCTCCCACCTGCATGCAAGTTGCAATGTGAGTTGTAAGTGAGCTCCCATGTGAGTTTTAAGGTGAGCTGCTTGATGACATCCTGAGTGATCTCAAGTCAAGCTACTAGGTGAGATCTTGTGTGAGCTCAAGGTGAGCTGGCAAGGTGAGCTATCAGGTGAGCTCCCAGGTGAGTTTTTAGGTAAGCTCAAGTTGAGTTGCTGATGAGCTCTCTGGGCAAGCTACTTTTGAGCTCCCGAGTCGAGCTCTTAGGTGAGCTCTAGGTGAGCTCCTAGTGAAAGCTCAAAGGTGAGCTTGTCAGCAATCTTTGAGGTCATCTTACATGTGAGCTACTAGATGAGGTAAAGGTGAGTTGGTAAGTTGAGATCAAGCCAACTTGCCAAGGTGAGCCCAAGGTGAGCTCTGGTGAGCTCCGAGGTGAGCTCCTAGTGTGAGTTACTCAATGAGCTCCAAGGTGATTTCAACTCGATCTCGATCGGTGAGCTCCCATAAGAGCTCTTAGGTGAGCTACTTGGTGAGTTGTTTAGTGAGCTACTTGGTGAGTTTTTAGTGAGATCCCAGGTGAGCTCTAGGTGAGCTCCTAAATGAGCTACTTGGTGAGCTCCTAAGAAAGGTCTCAAAGTGAGCTGATCGGTGAGCTCACAAGTGAACTCAAGTCAACCTACTTGGTGAGCTACTCGGTGAGCTCCCAGGCAAGATGTTAGGTGAGATCACAGGTGAGCTACTTGGTGAGCTACTCAATGGACTCTAAAGTGAGATACCAGATGAGCTCAAGGTGAGTTGGAAAGGTGAGGTCCTCAGTGAGCTCAAGGTGAGATGGCAAGGTGAGCTCCCATGTGAGTTTTAGGTGAGCTATCAGGTGAGCTCCCATGTGAGTTTTCAAGTGAGCTACTTGATGAGCTCCCGAGATGAGCTCAAGTCGAGCTGCTTGGCTAGCTCCTGGGTGAGCTCAAGGGGATCTAGTAAGGTGAGCTATCAGGTGAGCTCCCATATGAGTTTTTGGGCAAGCTCTAGTTGAGCTACTCAATGAGCTCCTAGGAAAGCTACTTGTTGAGCTCATAGCCAAGCTCCTAGTTGAGCTACCTGGCGAGCTCAGAGGTGAGCTTATCGGTAATCTCTGAGGTGAGCTTACATGTGAGCTACTAGATGAGTTCAAGGTAAGTTAGCAAGGAAAGTTCAAGGTGAGTTGGCAAGTCTAGCTCGAGGAGAGTTAGCGAGTGAGCTAACGAGGTGAGCTCCTAAGAGTTCCTAGGTGAGTTACTCGAAGAGCTCCCAAGTAAGCTCAACTTGAGCTGATCAGTGAGCTCCAAGAAGAGCTCGGATAAGCTACTTGGCGAGCTATTCGGTGAATTCCCGTGTGAGTGAGTAGGTGAGCTCTAAAGTGAGCTACTTGGTGAGATCTAGGTGAGGTCCCTAGTGAGCTGCTCACTGAAGCTCACAAGTGTGTCAAGTTAACCTACTTGGTGAGCTTCTATTAGGTGAGCTCCCAAGTGAGCTACTTAGGTGAGCTCCAAGGTGAGCTATTAGGTGAGCTACGAGATGAGCTCAAGGTGAGTTGGCAAGGTGAGCTCTTAAGCGAGCTCAAGGCAAGCTGGCAAGGTGAGTTGATAAGTGAGCTCTTATATGATTTGGTGCAATGATCTATCATGTGAGCTCCCATACAAGTTTTAGGTGAGCTACTTGACGAGCTCTCGAGTGAGCTCAAGTCAAGCTATTCGTGAGCTCAAGGTAAGCTCAGCAAGTGAGTGCTATCGAGTGAGCTCCCATAGTGAGTTTCTAGAAACCTTAAGTTGAGCTACTTGATGAGCTCTAGGTGAGCTGATTCTGATGAGCTCCCAGTGAGCTCTAGGTGAGCTTCTTGGTTAGCTCAGGTGAGCTCAATGGTAAGCTTTTTAGTAATCTATGAGGTGAGATTACATGTTCAAGCTACTAGATGAGATAAAGGTGAGTTGGCATAGCTGAGATCAAGTTGAGTTGGCAAGGTGAGTTGGCAAGCAAGCAGCTCTAGGTGAGCTCCTAGGTGAGTTACTCAACAAGGTCTCTAGTGAGCTCAACTCAAGCTGATCAGTAAGCTCCCAAAAGAGCTCTCAGATGAGCTACTTGGTGAGCTATATTCGGTGAGCTCTAGAGTGAGTTACTAGGTAATCTTCCAAGCAAGCTACTTGGTGAGCTCCCATGTAAGGTCCCTGGTGAACTACTTGGCGAGCTCATAAGCCAGCTCAGGTCAACCTACTCGGTGAGCTCCTAAGTGAGATACTTGGTGAGCTTCGAGGTGAGCTACCAAATGAAATCAAAGAGTAAGTTGAGTTAAGGTGAGTTCCTCAGGTGAGCTCAAGGAAAGCTAGTCAAGTGAGCAAGGTGAGTTGGATAGGTGAGCTCCCATAAGTGAGTGAGATCCAATGTGAGTTGGCAAGGTGAGCTCCCATGTGAGTTTTGGGTGAGCTTATTGACAAGCTCCTAGGTGAGCTCAAGTCAAGTTACTCTTGAGCTCTGGGTGAACTCAAGGTGAGATGGTAAGGTGAGCAAGTTTCCAGGAAAACTCAAGTTGAGCTACTTGATGAGCTCCTGGGTGAGCTATTTGCTGAGCTCCCAGCTGAGCTCCTAGGTGAGCTACTCGGCGAGCTCCTAGGAGAGCTCAAAGGTGAGGTTTTCGGTAATCTCTAAGGTGAGCTTACATGTGAGCTACTAGATGACCTTAAGGTGAGTTGGAAAGGTGAGCTCAAGGTGAGTTGGAAAAGTGAGCTAAAGGTGAGTAAGCAAGGTGAGCTATCAGGTGAGCTCCCAGGTGAGTACCCAAGTGAGTTACTCGATGAGCTCCTAGGTGAGCTCAACTTGAATTGATCAGAGAGATCCCAGAAGAGTTCCAAGGTGAGCTACTTGGTGAGATATTTGGCAAGCTCCTAGGTGAGCTGCTAGGTGAGCTCACAAGTGAGCTACTTGGTGAGCTCCCAAGTGAGGTCCCCAGTGAGCTTGAGCTACTCAGTGAGCTCACAAGTGAGCTCAATTCAACCTACTCAGTGAGCTCCCATGAGAGCTATTGGTGAGCTCCTAGGAGAGCTATCAAGGTGAGCTCCCAAATGAGCTCAAGGTGAGTTTGCAAGTGAGCTCCTCAGTGAGCTCAAGGTGAGCTAATAGGTGAGCTCCCATGTGAGTTGGCAAGGTGAGCTATCAAGTGAGCTACCATGCGAGTTTTTGAGTGAGCTGCTTGATGAGCTTTGGAGTGAGCTCACATTGAGCTACTCAGTGAGCTTCTACGTGAGCTCAAGGTTAGCTGGCAAGGTGAGCTATCAGGTGAGCTCCAGGTAAGTTTTCAAGCAAGCTCAAGTTAAGCTGCTTGATGAGCTCTTAGGTGAGCTATTTGCCAAGCTCCCAGGCAAGATCCTAAGTGAGCTACCAGGTGAGCTCAAAGGGTGAGCTTGTCGGTAATCTCATAGGTGAGCTTACATGAGAGCTACTAGATGAGGTCAAGGTGATTTGGTGAGAGAAGTCGAGTTAGAAAGGTGAACTATCAGGTGAGCTCCCATGCTGAGTTACTTAATGAGCTCCCATGCGAGTTACTCAATCAGCTCCCGAGGTGAGCTCAACTTGAGCTGATCAGTGAGCTCCCAAGAAGAGCTCCTAGGTGAACTACATGGTGAGCTATTCAAAGGCAAGCTCCCAGGTGAGCTACTAGGTGAGCTACTTGGCGAGCTCCCAAGAGAGGTCCCGGTGAGAAGTTGTTCAGTGATCTCAAAAGTGAGCTCAAGTCAACCTACTCAGTGAGCTACTTGATGATCTCCTAGGATTGTTGTTAGGTGAGCTCCCTGGTGAGATATTAGGTGAGCTCCTAGGTAAGATACTTGGTGAGTTACTCGATGAACTCTGAGGCAAGCTACTAGATGAGCTCAAGGTGAGTTAGCAAGGTGAGCTCCTCATTGAGCTCAAGTCAAGCTACTTAGTGAGCTCTTAGAGTGAGCTCAAGGTGAGCTGGAAAAGCGCAAGAGCTATCAGGTGAGCTCCCCAGGAAAGTTTTAGTAACCTCAAGTCGAGCTGCTCGATGAGCTCCTTGGTGAGCTGCTTGTTGAAGTCCCAATGGAGCTCCTAGGTGAGCTACTCAGGTGAGCTCCAAGGTGAGCTCAAAGTCTGAGCTTATCGATAATCTCATAGGTGAGCTTACATGAGAGCTACGAGATGAGCTCAAGGTTATTTAGCAAGGTGAGCTCAAGGTGAGTTGCCAAGGTGAGTTTCCAAGGTGAGCTATCAGCGAGCTCCCAGGTGAGATCCCAGGTGAGTTACTCGATGAGCTCCTAGGTGAGCTCAACTTGAGCTAATTGGAAAGCTCCTAGAAGAGCTCCTAGATGAGCTACTTGGTGAGCTATTTGGTGAGCTCCCAAGTGAGCTCCCAAGTGAGCTACTTGGTGAGCTCTTGGTGAGCTCCCAGGTGAGCTCCCAAGTGAGCTACTTGATGAGCTCCTAGGCGAGCTACTCGGTGAGCTCACAAGTGAGCTTAGAAAGTGAGCTCAAGTCAATCTACTTGGTGAGTTTCTCATTGAGATCCCATGAGTGAGTGTTAGGTGAGCTCCCAGGTTAGCTACTGGTGAGCTACTTGAAAAATATGAGGCAAGCTACCAGAGTAGCTCAAGGTGAGTTGGTAAGGTGAGCTCCTTAGTGAGCTCAAGCCGAGCTGGTAAGTCAAGCTAATAGGTGAGCTCCCATGCAAGTTGGTAAGGTGAGTTTCAGGATTTGAGAGCTCCATGTGCAAGTTTTTGGGTGAGTTTGCTTGATGATGATTTTAGAGTGAGCTCAAGTCAAGCTACTGGTAAGCTCCTAGGCAAGCTCAAGGTGATCTCACAAGGTGAGCTATTAGGAAAACTCCCAAGTGAGTTTCTTTAAAATCTCAAGTTGAGCTACTCTATGAGCTCCTGGGTGAGCTTCTTGCCCAGCTCCCAACTGAGCTCCTAGGTAAGCTACTCGGTGAGCTCCAAGGTGAGCTCAAAGGTGAACTTGTCAGTAATCTCTTAGGTGATCTTATATGTGAGCTATCAGATGAGCTCAAGGCAAGTTGGCAAGGTGAGCTCAAGGTGAGTTAGCAAGGTGAGCTATCAGGCAAGCTCCCAGGTGAGTTCCTAGGTGAGTTACTCGGTGAACTCCCAGGTGAGCTCAAATCAAGCTAATCTAGAAAGCTCCCATAAGAACTCCCAAGTGAGATACTTGGTGAGCTATTCGGTGAGCTCTTAGGTGAGCTACCAGGAAAGCTCCCAAGTGAGATACTTTGTGAGCTCCTAGGTGAGGTCCCCGATGAGCTACTCGGTGAGCTCACAAGTGAGCTTAACTCAATCTACTGGGTGAGTTTTTAGGCAAGCTCCTAGAGTGAGTTGTTAGGTGAGCTCCCAGGAAATCTACTTGGTGAGCTACTCGATGAACTATGAGGCTTGATACCATATGATCTTAAGGTGAATTAGTAAGTTGAGCTCTTGAGCGAGCTCAAGGTGAGCTCTTGAGTGAGCTCAAGGTGAGCTCCCATTTAATTTGGCAATGTGAGCTGTCAGGTGAGCTCCCATGCGAGTCTTTGGGTGAGCTGTTTGACGAGCTACTCAATGAGCTTCTGTGTGAGCTCAAGGTGAGATGGCAAGGTGAGTTGTCAGAGCTAGCTCCCAGGTGAGTTAACAGGAAATCTCAAGTCGAGCTACTCGATGAGCTCCTAGGTGAGCTCCCACTCAAGCTCCTAGGTGAGCTAGTTGGTGAGCTTCTAGGAGAGTCAAAGGTGAGCTTAGTGGAAATATTTTAGGTGAGCTTACATGTGAGCTTCTAGATGAGCTCAAGGTGAGTTGGCATTGTGAACTCAAGGTGAGTTTGCAAGGAGAGCTCAAGGTGAGTTAGCAAGGTGAGATGTCAGGTGAGCTCCTAGGTGAGTTCCCATGTGAGTTACTCGATGAGCTCCTAGGTGAGTTCAACTCAAGCTAATCAGACTCTTGGAGAGCTCCTAGAGATGAGCTACTTAGTGAAATGAGTGATCTCCCTGTGAGCTACAAGGTGAGTTCCCATGTGAGCTATAAGGTGATCTTCTAGGTGAGGTCCCCGGTGAGCTACTTAATGATCTCACAAGCAAGCTCATAAGTGAGCTCAAGTCAACCCACTTAGTGAGCTTCTCGGTGAGCTTCTAGGTGAGCTATTAGGTGATCTTCAGGTGAGCTACTTGGTGAGCTACTCGAGGAAAAAAATTTGGGGTGAGCTACTAGATGAGATCAAGGTGAGTTTCTAAGGTCAACTACTTAGTGAGCTCAAGGTAAGCGCAAGGCGAGTTGTAAAAGTGAGCTAAAGTTGCAAGCAAGCTACCATGTATGTTTTCAAGTGAGTTCTGTTGATGAGCTCTAAGAGAGCTCAAGTCAAGATGCTCAAGCAAGCTCTTGGGTGAGCTCAAGGTGAGCTTTGGTAAGGTGAGTCTATCAGTGAGCTCCTAGGTAAGTTTTGGGCAAGCTCAAGTGGAGTTGCTTGATGAGCTCCTGAGCCAAGCTCCAAGATGAGCCAGGTGAGCTGCACGGGTAAGCTCAAGTCAAGCTCCTAGGTGACCTGACTAAGTGAGGTCTGAGTGAGTCAAGCTAAGCTCAAAGGTGAGCTTGTCAAGCAATCTTTGATGTGAGCTTACATGGACGCTACCAGATGAGCTCAAGGTGAGTTGACAAGGAATGTTCAAGGTGAGTTGACAAGGAAAGCTCAAGGTGATTTAGAAAAGGTGAGTCAGTAGGTGAAGCTCCTTGGCAAGTGAGCTACTTAGTGAGCTATGAACTCGGCGAGCTCAAGGTGAGCTTAGGTGAGCTCCCAAGTGAGCTACTTGGTGAAGCTCTGAAGTGAGTGAGGTATCCCATGAGACTGGTGAGCTCACAAGTGAGCTCAAGTCAGCCAAGTACTTAGTGAGTTGACTCAGGTGAGCTCCTAGTGAGTTATTAGGCGAGCTACAGTGGTGAGCTACTCGATGAACTTTGAGGTGAGCTAACAGATGAGCTCAAGGTGAGTTATAAAGGTGAGCTCTTCAAGGTAAGCTTCAAGGTGAGATAGTTGAGTAAAGTTAGGTTAGGTGAGCTGTCATGCAAGTTTGAGCGACAAGGTGAGCTATTAGGAAAGCTTCCATGTGAGTTTTTAGTAAGTGATTGTGAAGCTCTTAGCTTAGAGTGAGCTCAAGTGGAGCTGCTTGAAGCTTGCGGTGAGCTAAGCGGTGAGCTAACAAGATAAGATGTCAGGTGAGCTACCACGTAGGTTTTTGGGCGAGCTCAGGTGAGCCTGTGAGCCTCAAGTGAGCTACTCGACGATATTCTAGAGTGAGCTATACTCCGAGATCTAAGCGAGTTGAGCTCCTATGTGAGTTCCATAGTGACTCGGTGAGCACCAGAGAAAGTGAGCTCTCGAGTGAGTTGTTAGGTGAGCTCCCAAGTGAGTGAGAGTCTCAGGTGAGGTCTCCAACAGAGAAGCTGATCGGTGAGCTCACAAGTGAGCTCAAGGGGATCTAGCAAGGTGAGCTATCAGGTGAGCTCCGAAGTGAGTTTTGGGCAAGCTCTAGTTGAGTTGTTAGATGAGCTCCTGGGTGAGCTACTTACCGAGTTCCTAGCCAAGCTCCTATTTGAGCTCCCAAGAGAGCCTTAGAGGTGAGCTTGTCGGTAATATCTGAGGTGAGCTTACATGCAAGCTACCATATGAGCTCAAAGAAAGTTATCAAGGCAAGCTCAAGGTGAGTTGGTAAGTCTAGCTTAAGGTGAGTTGGTAAGGTGAGCTATCAGGTGAGCTCCTAGGAGAGTTCCCAAGTGACTTACTCGATGAGCTCCCGGGTGAGCTCAACTCGAACTGATCGGTGAGCTCCCAAAAGATCTCCAAAGTTAGCTACTTGGTGAGCTATTTGGTGAACTCCTAAGAAAGCTCTAAAGTAAGCTACTTTGTGAGATCCTAGGTGAGGTCCCTAGCAAGCTTCTCAATGAGCTCACAAGTGAGCTCAAGTCAACCTACTCGATAAGCTTCTTGGTGAGCTCCAGGTGAGCTGTTAGGTGAGCTCACGGTGAGCTTCTTAGCAAGCAGTTGAACTCGATAAACTTCGAGGTGAGCTACCGAGACAATCTCAAGGTGAGTTGGTAAGGTGAGCTGCTTTCAGTGAGCTCAAGGTGAGCTAACAAGACAAGCTCTCATGTTATTTGGCAATGTGAGCTATCAAGTAAGATGCCATGTGAGTTTTAGGTGAGCAGCTTGATGAGCTCTTAGGTGAGCTCAAGTTGAGCTACTCGGTGAGCTTCGGTAAGCTCAAGGAAAGTTAGTAAGGTGAGCTCCAGGTGAGTTTTCAGGAAAGCTCAAGTGGAGTTTCTCGACAAGCTCCTAAGCGAGCTGGTTGTCAAGCTCCCAGCTGAGCTCCTAGGTGAGCTTCTCGGTGAGCTCCTAGGTGAGCTTAAAGGTAAGCTTGTTGGCAATATTTGAGGTGAGATTACATGTGAGCTACCAGATGAGCTCAAGGTGAGTTGGCAAGGCGAGCTCAAGTGAATTTGCAAGGTGATTTGGCAAGTTGAGCTATCAGACGAGCTTCTAGGTGAATTCCCAGTCAAGTTACTAGATGAGCTCTGGGGTGAGCTCAACTCAAGTTGATCGATGAGGTCCCGAAGAAGAGGCTGTCAGGTGAGCTACTTGGCAAGCAAGCTTTTAGTGAGTTCAGAGCAATTTTCTAGGTGAGCTCCCAAGTGAGCTAATTGGTGAGCTAACAAGCCAGCTGAGGTCAACCTACTCGATGAGCTACTCGGTGAGCTTCCAGTGAGTTATTAGGTGAGTTCCCATGCGAGCTACTCGATGAGATTCGAGACGAGCTACTATAACAAACTCAAGGTGAGTTGGTAAGGTGATCTCCTTAGTGAGATGGAAAGGTGAGCTGATAGGTAAGTTGAGGTGATAAGCTATCGAGTGAACTCCCATGTGAGTTTTTAGTTAAGCTTATTGACAAGCTCGGGTGAGCTCAAATCAAGTGCTTAGTGAGCTCTTGGGAAAACTCATGGCGAGCTGGTAAGGTGAGCTACTAGGTGAGTTTTGGAAGCAAACTCAAGGTTGAGTTTGCTCGATGAGCTCTGGTGAGCTACTTGCTGAACTCCCAGCTAAACTCCTAGGTGAGCTACTTGGTGAGCTCCCAGGTGAGTTCAAACGTGAGCTTATCGGTAATCTCGAAGGTGAGTTTACATGCAAGCTACCAGATGAGCTCAAAATGATTTGGAAAGGTGAGCTCAAGGTGAGTTGACATGGCAAGCTGAAGGAGAGTTAGTAAGGTGAGCTACCAGGTGAGTACCCAGTTGAGTTACTCAATGAGCTCCCGAGTGAGTTCAACTGGAATTGATCAGAGAGATTCCAGGTGAGCTACTTCATGAGCTATTTGGCAAGCTCCTAGGTGAGCTCACAAGTGAGCTACTTGGCGAGCTCCTAGGAGAGGTCCCTAGTGAGCTACTCGGTGAAATCACAAGTGAGCTCAAGTCAACCTACTCAGTGAGCTCCCAGGAGAGCTGTTAGGTGAGTTTCAGATGAGATATTAGGTGAGATCCTAGGATACCTACTTAGTGAGCTACTCGATGAACTGCGAGGTGAGCTACGAAGATGAGCTCAAGAGTGAGTTGCAAGGTGAGCTCCTCGAGCGAGCTCAAGGTGAAGCTGGCAAGGTGAGTTAATAGGAGAGCTCTCACGTGATTTAGTAAGGTGAGCTGTCATGCAAAGATACCATTTGAATTTTTGATTGAGTTGCATGATGAGCTCTCGAAGTGACCTCATGTCAAGCTTCTTGGTGAGCTCTACGTGAGCTCAAGGTGATCTGGCAGGCAACACGAGCTGTTAGGAAAGCTCTTAGGTAAGTTTTCGAGCAAGCTCAAGTCAAGCTAATCGATGAGATCCTAGGCAAGCTATTTTCTGAGCTCCTAGCCGAGCTCCTAGGTGAGATACTCGGTGAGGTTAAAGTCAAGCTTGTCATTAATCTCTAGTGTGAGCTTACATGAGAGCCACCTAGGATGTGCTCAAGGTTATTTGGTGAGCTCAGAGATTGACTCTGGCAAGGCGAAGCTCAAGTCATGTTAGCAAGGCTAGCTGTCAAGTGAGCTCCTAGGTGAGTTACTCGATGAGCTCCGAGGGAGCTCAATTCAAGCTAATCAATGAGCTCCCATAATATCTCTGACCAGTGACTATTTGAAATTTATT